>JAGXJF010005516.1:0-111289 GCA_019208055.1 Stipa capillata | reverse complement strand
TTGGTGGCAGCCACACAAGACTTGGCTTGCTCACCAACTCCAAGAGCACTCCCACTCTTGGAGGAACCAGTACCTCGAAGATTACACCTGAAGGACTAAGTAACTCACTCTCACGATGGATGCACGCAGGCAACACTCACTTGGAGACCTAGAGCTCTTTCTTTCTCAACAGGTTGCTTTCGGGTTAGAGGCAAAGGTTGGGTAAAGGTTCGAGGTTGAAAACCTCCCCAGGTTCCCTATTTATAGGGTCCCTGGCAGCTAGCCGTTACCCTCATGCCACGTCAGACAAAGAGCCACCAGACCTAACCTATCTGAGACTCAGCTAACGTGCACCTCTGGTAACCTACTAGCCACGGCTGAGCTACCCACCTGAGTCTCAGATGCCAAACTCAGGTGGACTCGGTTGCCTCAGGCAGCACCTGAGCACAACTCTGGCCGGCTCACTACAAGCCTAAAACTGATCAGAGAGCAATGGCCTCGCCACAGTCCCTGTCCAGCTCGCTCAGACCCTTGGCACTGGTTCCAAGCTTCTTCACCGAAGACGACTGCCCTTGTAGACGCACAGCGAACCCTTGGTCCTGATCCACCAGCTTCCTAGCTCCTCCAGGACTTATCAAGCTTGCATTCACGGCCCTTGAACTCCATCAAGCAACCATCACCTCGCTTGCCCTCGAGCACAGCCTCGGCTTCCTCGCAACTGTGCCTCAGGAACCTAGCTCAGCTGGTCCTTCTGACCTTCCTAGTTCCTTGCTCTTTTTAGGGCTCATCATCAACAGTTGTCTCACTTCAGCTTTCACCTGTCCATCTAATCCCTGTTCACACTCATTGCAGAACATTAGACACAGGTGAGGATTGCCAATAACCATCAAAACCAAACTCTGGGGCAAGATAGCCATCCTTCCAAGCTCCATGGGAGTGGATGCACTTTCACAAAGCTTTTGGTGGATCTCGGAAAGGATTAGCACAAGATACTAAGCAAAATAGAATAATGAGATTTTGTGATGATTAGTAATAATCCACAATGAAACAATGCAATAAGAGTTGATCTCAAGGATATAAGCGAAGCTCAAACAACTCACTCACATAGATAATGGGATTTGTGCAACCAAGGAAATGAGCTAGAACAAAAGGATCCTAGCGAAGACTATGAGCTCGCGTTGCACAAATACAAGGAAAGACGCTAGCTCGATTGCAAAAGGTAGGGTTAAAGATTTGCACACTTGACTACCCTTCCTAATCGGATTTTCCTTCAAGCTTGCGTTTCCCTACAAAGGATCATTGGCATTGACTTGTTTTCTTTCTCTTTCTTTCTTTCCCTTTCTTCTTCTTTTCTTTTTTTATGTGAAGTTCTTACAAGACTATCGTTGTTGATTGCTTGGGAAGAGCTAAACTAGATAGAACAAGTGCACAAAACCCTAGCAATCATCGAAGAGCTAGTCTTGATAGGATCAAAGTCATCGCAAAAGGAGGATGTTGGTTCACAAAGGAAGAGAGCAAGATAGACGGTTATACCTCGCTCGATGCAGTCTGCAATTGCTCTGTCCGGAGATTCCTGGGTAGATTACCCGGACACTCCGGGTGGACTCCGGGGTAGGCCGAATACTCCGGGTGTGCTGGGGGTTTTCAGATCTGAAACAGGGGCGGCTCCAAAAACCACGAAACGGAGGGGAAAAACGAGGAATAGGCCAAGGCAACGCTAAGGAAGGTTAGATCAACAAATATAGCAAAGATCTAGTGGATCAAAACCAACCAAAACTCACCCAAAACTCCGAATCGCATCAAGATTTCAAAACGGGCGCTTTTTGTGGGGTTTCCGAAATAGGCAAGAAAAACCAAAACAAAGCTAGCAATTGAGGGAAGGGAAAAGAGGGGATACAAATCCAAATCATGTCAACCTAGAGCTCTGATACCAAGTTGATACGGAGGGCTCCCGATCTTCACGATTTGGCCAAGGGGTAACTAGAAGGGCCTAGATAAAATCCCAAACCAACAACAAAACCCCAACGGGTTAGCCTTTGGAACTAGGACTCAAATCAACTCCTCCTCTCAATGAATGCCTCGATTACCATCTGGGGGCACGCGCCGGTCCTTACAATCCAAGAGAGATTACAAGGCCTAAGATGGAACCCTAATCTAGAGGGAAGTGTAACATCCCCGTTCTTGAGTCGCGATTTGAGTGCATCATTTCATGTCATGCATTGCATTGAGAACTGAAAATCGAGTAAGATTTTGAATTTTTACGAAAAGCCTTAAAGCAAACCCTAATTCAGTAATATGGAGAACCCCTTCGAACTTAATTAGTTTTGCAAGCTTTGAAGCAACAAGTTCAGAGGAACATTTCTTGAGCTCAATGCATTGACCGAGCTCTAAAACCCTAGGTTTGAGCTAATTAAAAGTTTGAGAGTTTATGTTGAGTTGGTTTGGGGAAACCTATTTGAAACAGAACAAAATGTTGTAACAATGCTTTGAATTTTTGATAGCAATGTTGAGAGAAACGTTGAAGTGGTTTTTAAGGGTTCTACAATTGGATTCAACCCTGTTTCCAAACTCAACTAAACGCCCCAAACTAGATAATAAAACCAAACCTGAGGGGAGGATCCGAAAATTCTTGTTTAAACTTGAATTGCAAAATCAGGGCTTAAACATTGCTTTGAATTATAAAACCAAGGATTCAAATTGAAAATAAAATCCTAAACTCTAAATCCTCCTCCCCTAGCCGAATGGGCCGGCTTCCCCTGGCCCATCTCCTCCCCTGCGCGCCGCCCCCTGTGCTTCTTCTCCAGGACGCCGCCAGCTCCTGCTTTGGGGCAGGGGCGCCTCATCGCCGTGGCACCCGGCCGAGTCTACCCACGGCCACCTCATGCTGCCGCACCGCCCTCCCCCTCCCTATCTCTTCTCTTCCCCCACCGGCTCCCTATCCCGAGTTCCCTCCGCCCCGGTGCCGCTCTACTCCACCACACGCCCCTCCTCGCCGCAACCGTGCCAAGTTGCCCGCCACCCCGCCTCTGTCGCCTCCGCTGTTTGCCGCCCTAGCGCCGCCGTTCGCCCCGATCCTCCTGGCCGCCCCACCTCCCTCGCCGTCGCCGCGCCGCCCAAGACTGGAGGCCGCCTCGCCCCGCCTCCCCTCGACCGTGCCTCGCCCGAGCTCACCTCCGCCCGGCCGCACTCGACGCCCCACCGCCGTCCTCGCCTGTCGCCCTCCTCCGGCACCGCTCCATCCCGAGCCCCGCATCCCGTCGCCGGCCTCTTCTCCGGTTCCTCGCCTCCCGCTGAGCCTCCCGGGTCTCCTCCGCCGCTGCACCAAGCGCCTCGCCGCCCCGGCTCGCCTCCGTTCCGAGCCGCTCCTCGCCGCGCCGCCACTTCTAGCCGGTAGGTCCCGCGCCGCCACCCTCCTTCGCCGCCGGCCGCGTCACGCTGGAGCACCCGTCGGCCGGATCGAGCCCGATCGGGTCCCGACCGGTGCGTTCCAGTTAGGGTATTAGGACCTTAATCACCCTAATTACTGCTGTGGCAATTAATAAGTGTCATCAATGCTAACGGGTGTTAAGGAATGCCGTACCTAATGGCCATGAGTTCTGTTCCGACCGAATCAATGACCACATTAAAAGTTAATCACAGTTATTAAACACTAATCGAGTTAATCACTGTAATAACTATGGATAAGCACTGTTCTGATATGCTAATAAATGAATAACAGTCAATGAAGTGTGATTAATACACTTAATCGATGCACTGACATGTTAATGACCTTATTAAATGCTAATCACCATATTAAACCTAATCAGGCATCATAATGAGCTCTTTAGTGAGTATCTCTATGGCAGTGGGCCCCATGCGACAGGAATTAAAGAAAAGAATAAATAGAAAAGGAAATTCTGACATGAGGGCCCCAATTGTAAGGAATAAAAATAAAAGAATAAAAGAAATGGAATTATATGACGGTGGGCCCCACTGTCATTGACCTACGTCAATGTTGACTAAAATTGACCCCGGGCCCACATGTCAGCCTCTGCCCATATTGAATTTCTTTAAAGATTATTTTTACTGAGAAAAATACAACAAAAGAGTTAAAATGATTTAAATCTTGGAAAATGCATAGAAACTCCATTTCTAATCAGAAAAATGCAAATGATATATCAAAATGTTCAGAAAAAGAAGATCTATTCAATAGCATCATTTCCATCCATGTTTGCATGCTAGGAATAATGCAATTTGCTAAAAACTCAAACTAGGGTTTCCGATTAGCCGGAGGATTTTCGGATCGCGACATTTTATGCGTCCGGACTCCGGTTAAATTGATTCCACTTGCATTAGTTTTCTTTTTGCATCCTCTACACCATGGCATGCATTTCATCTCATGACGATGTGTTGCATGTGGATATTTACGATTGTGCCCTTCTTTTTCGGTGTTTCCGTTCTTCTCCGTTAGAGCCGGAAGGTCCAGAAGACGGTAGTCTCAATCACGAGCAGGGTTTAGTTGCTCAGCAACCAGGCAAGCAGCCCCTTTGGTCACATTGCAAAACTCCTATTACTTTTAAAATATTAGTTGTTTTCTAATGCAGTATTGCATGCGTTCAAATGTTATTTTCTCGTTAGTATTACCTCTATTCCTTGCACACAGCTTACTTTGTCGCTCAATCAACTCCGCTACCATCCTAACCTAACTAGGGTAGTCTAGTGTGTAACCTGCTATTGCTTATTATATGTATTTGCTTAGACATGCTTAGAATTGCAAGAGTCGTAAGTTCTGGGATAGCAGAGGTTCTCACACCATTGGATGGGTTACTTGGTAGGCGGGTGTTCACCGGGATTACTTAATAAACTTGCTCAATTTTATCTGGGCTAGACGAGAGGCCGTGGCTGGGAGCACGGTGGTTTGTCTCGTTTTCCCGCAAGGACCGGTTTCCGGTGTCCCTTCGAACCAAGATTCGCGTACTTCTACACGGGTGGATTATGGGGCCACCCTCGACTGAATAATTTGCCTAGACTTAGTGTATGAGCTGCAATAGAGTGCGGTTTTGTGTGTGTGTGTGGGGTAAAAGGCACTCTGTGAGGGTTACACACGGTTCGAGTCCGGGGATGTATCTCCTGCCACAACTTATGGGACCGTGTCTCTGTGCCGTCGGACAGATGTACATGGACTAGCCTGTACGGGTGGCTCATACCTAAGTCGAAAGCATTGTAAAGGTCGTGTTCGATCACCCTCCGCCAGCACACCTCGTGAAAGTGTGTAAATCGTCGTTGGCACTAGGAGACGATCGATACGTGTAGGTAAAGATGTACCCCCCTGCAGGGTTTGAACTGTTTGAACAGCCGTGTCCGCGGTTATGGACAGCTTGGTAAGATTTTGCACCGAATTAGACAACTACAACAAACTCTAAAACTTGCCAACTCTAAGGACGGTGTTAGCGACAGCTTCCTCCCAGGGTGGTTGAGGATGGGTCGAGGGTAGCTCAGGGTGTGGTGTTCTGCAGGTAGGAATATTCGCGAAGTGTAGACTTATCCCCTTTTCAAAAACCTTCTGGTAGTCGATTTTCTTCTATTTAGGAAGTATTGCTAAAAGAAAGATTGGCTTTCCGCAAATTAGTCCACCAATCCCTTTTATTGATACCTGGCACAACTATTACTATTAATTTCCGCACTGTAAGTCTTGCTGAGTACAATTTTG
This sequence comes from Stipa capillata, assembly GCA_019208055.1. Taxonomy (NCBI): domain Eukaryota; kingdom Viridiplantae; phylum Streptophyta; class Magnoliopsida; order Poales; family Poaceae; genus Stipa; species Stipa capillata. The sequence goes on along the minus strand of JAGXJF010005516.1, from coordinate 105,621 downwards.
TACTCACCCCGCTATTGTTGTTGTTTTTGTTGCAGAGGGAGCTACCCTTGGGAGGGTGGCTTCTATATAGAGATCGACACCACGACGGTTAGTCACTGGGAATCCCAGGCAGTGATCCTGCCCTAGGGTTGGTCGGGGTTGACGTTTCGACTTAGCGGGTGGTTTCACTTAAGCCTCTCTGTTATGAATTCTGGGGTTCGACAGGAAGAAACCCTAGATTAGGAGCAAAGCTCACTTTTAGTCTTAATAATCAGTCTAATCTTGATTAGGGTTTGGGTACGGGTATTTATAGCCCTAAGCCGGTAACCCTTGAGGGCTAAGCCAAGTCCTTACATGGGCCTCGGCCTGTTACTATGCGCAGACAGTACACCCGGACATTCTGGGGTAAGTTTTCCGGAGTGTCCAGACGTCTTGTTCAGTGGACGTCCGGAGGGTCGGAGTTGGCGCTCCGGGCAGGGGTCTTCCAGAGTCTCCGGGTCTGGGGGCCAGAGTGTCCAGGAGTGGAGTTGGAGGTTGTTGTTCTCGGCCACCCTCCCGGAATGTCCGGGCTTGGTGCCGGAGTGTCCGGGCACCATCCCGAGAGGAGCACATTCCTGGCGGGGGACGTCCGGAGACTCTGGGCTTGCCCGGAATGTCCGGGTGTGTTGTGGGATCTCGGTGTCTCCGGGATTGGGTCATCCGGAGTGTCTGGGTATCCTTGTCCGGAATGTCCGGACATGCTTCCCAGGTAGCATCCCAAGTCCTTCCTCCCCTTGGCGTTGCTCCACTTGGTCGTTCCTTCACATCTAAGCAAGCAAAGAGTTGAAGCATCAGGTAGTATACCATTCGACCTCAGATCAAGTGGGAAGGAGTCAAGGAATAGAAACACCTCGTATTGGATAGCCTTAGCTCGAGCTCTTGTCATTGGACCACGAGAGTTTGGAGGTGGTCTTGGTGGATTGGAATGAGCCGTGGTATCTTCACCCTTGGTGCAGGAGATGTCCGCATCAGCGTCCCCTTTGACCCTTAGCCTATCATGAGTTGTAACCGATGTTGTAATATACCTTTCTCCTACCAAAAAAATAGTGACCACGAAGTATACGTGGTCACTTTGGGCCTACTGTAAACTCATGAAATAACAAAATATTAATTTCCTCCTTTTTTTGTCTTCCCGAGGTGCTTGAGTTGCTCTTTTCCCATGTTCCCGAGTTATAGCGATGTGTTCTCAGGGTACCGTAGGATGAACTTAGAGGTTGGTCATTGTGCAAGTTAGTCCAAGTAGGCAAGTCTCTCAGAGAGCGGCGTGACATGTGAATAAAGGAGTGAGGTCCGTCGCGTGGATGATAATATGTCACTCAAAGCTATTCATCGTTTCTGGTTTTTTTATTTAGACTCGTTTGCCCTTGGACTACTGGGCAGCCTAGTGTTGAGCCAAAACCCGAGTAACAAGATTGCACTTGGCGGTTGAGTGTGAATGACTTTGATGAACCTCGTAGAATTTTCCCTGCCTGTTAGCAGCACGGGCTGCTTCCTGTCACTGGTACCCAACGCTGTCTCCGCAGCCTCTCGCATGTCCCGCCTAGGGCTCGCGATCATGGAGCCGAGGCGATGCCCACAGGGAGGTCATGGACATGGACACTCCTAGAACATTTGGTGATGTGGGAAAGACAATGAATAATAGTAGTCTTCATGCATATGACAAACTGAGGATGGTTTGTTTTGAAGAAAGGGAGGATGATACGGGCATCCATAGCTCATGTTCATCTTCACTCGCCGTAGATGATGATGTCAATGAGGAGATAAACATAGAGCTGCCACAAGGTCCAATAACTAGCGTTAAAGCAAAGCTACTTAATGAATAGGTGAATGCATTCCTTAATGCACATGCTAATATTATTGATGAGAGCTTTATACTACCTAAATCCAATTGTTTAATGATACTCAGGTATTCAGCTCAAGAGTTGCATGGAGACGTTGATGCGGTTCACAAGTGTTTGCTGATTCAAGAATGTGTGGAGTTCCAGCGGGAGGTGAGGGAGGACAATGCACCACTTGAGGAGAAAGGACAATAAGAGATCAAGTCTACTTTCCAACAAATCAAACGGTGCATGATTTGGAGCTCTCTAGGGAAAGTTATGACCTTAGAAGTGAAGGCTGCACAAGCCGATTCAGACAACGGACGCGAATTGATATACTTGAGGAGTTCAGGACTTTGCGTCAAGTATTGGTGGGATCCAACTCCCCCATGACTATCCAAAGGTCTCCAAAAACTTCCTTAGATGATTCCACATGGATTTGGGGCGAAAAAGGTAAGGAAACAGAAGATGGAAAGGATTGGCTCGGTCCGGATTCGGTACGGACTGCTAGGATGTCAAAATTTAAAACAGCCGTTGTTTCCTCATACGAACTCCAAATTAGGAAAATGAGTACTTGTTGGAAAGCTAACTCCGAGTACTTTCCAACGGTTATAACCCATCCTCCGATTCCTTTTGTTCTGTTGGCAATCATCAAAACAAGTCAGAGGTTGTATCTGTTCTTTTCCAAATGGAGGTTGTATCTGTTCTTTTCCAAATGGAGTCCTATAACTTAGGGAAGTTAGAGGTAGGTTGGATTTCAACCCTAACACTAGGGTGGACGTCCTAGACTCTATATATACTGCTGTACTTGTGGCTTTTAGCCTCATACCACTTTATGCATAAGGATTGAAACATAGCTATTGCTTGTTCTTTCAAACCAGCGCTCATGCGAGGATAGCTGAGAGAGAATTAGGCGATCATGTTTGTTCTGCAATTCAAGGTCAAGCCATCATTCTGTTGGGAATTGGGGACTTGGTGGTTGTTGCTCATGGTCTCACGATGATCATCTACCGTTGTGTTTGGGCATTTTCTGAAGAGTTGAGGGTTCGTGCATTGGCGCAAGTATTCAGCTAGCGAGATCATCTATTCATACCATTTATCCATGGTTCCTCGCCGAGAAGATCGGGCCACCTCCACTAGTACACAAATAACCATCCCAAACGGTTGAAATATTGCATCCCAAACGGTTTTATGAACCGCCACCAATTGTCTGTTGCAGATGAGGGGGTCATATCCCAAACGGTTCTGTGGCCGTTTGGGAAGAGAGGCACATCCCAAACGGTTAATACAGAAGAACCGTGTGGGATGTCCTTGACATCCCAAATGGTTAATAAAACAGAAGCATGTGGAATGTCATCCGCATCCCAAACTGTTTGGGATGACTACACATACTACTACAGAACGGCTCATCCTGGATGGCACATCGCAGACGGTTACTGTAGACCGTCTGGGATAGAAGACATTCCAGACGGGCAGGAAAACGACACCGTCTGCGATGACTTTTGTCTAGAAACCAGTGTCTTAGTTGATATATCATCCCAGACGGGTCGTGGTCCACCCGTCTGGAAAACATCATCGCAGACGGTTCTCGGTATCACCCGTCTGTGATGTAAGCAGTTATCACAGATGGCTTGAAACCGAACCGTCTGCGACAACACATCAGAGACAGTCAGGAAACTAACCGTCTGCGATGTAGCTATACATCACAAACAGTCTTCTGCTCAGCTGTCTGTGTTGGTGTATTACAGGCGGTTCAAGTGACTAAACCATCTGGAATGAGTTCTCCACCTATATAACAGAACTAGTGCTCCCATGTCTGTTAGGGTTTCCTAGGTCTGTCAGGCTCGTGGCAGCTGTTGAGGTGATTTAGAGGCGATTTTGGGGGAGGAGAAGAAGATTGGAAGGAGATAATTGATTTGGTGTGGCAATAGGTTAGTAGATTTGGTTATTTAGTTAGTTTAATTGCTCTCTAACCGTAGATCTAGTGCAATTATGTTCTATTAGAAGATAATTTTGGTTTAATAGATGTATAAGCATGGATGGATGGTTTATTAATTTTTGTTTACATGTAATATATACACATGCTTGGATGGCTCTAGCTTGGATGGTTTTGCGCATAATTGGATAAGTGAGAGAGAGCGATGAGTTTAATATCTATTTTAAATCACATAGATAATTAATTAGTCAACATATGTTTATATGTATGTCATAGTGCCGATGGATCGAAGATGGATGTATGATGCGAACCGTGTGAGCCTTGAGTATATTAGTGGCGTGAACGAATTTTTAAGAGCGGCTGAGGATGATATGTCCAATAGGAAGTCTGTTCATATGTGTTGTCCATGCTATGATTGTAAGAATGAGAAAATGTTGAAGAACACGGCTCAGTTACAAGATCATTTGATCCGTAGGGGATTCATAGCTGGTTATACAAATTGGATCCATCATGGCGAACACATGGAGGGGAGCGATGAAGGAATGAGTGGCGAAGAGTTGAATCTGGAGGCTGATGTTGATTCTGAGTCTGATGAAGAGGATGCCGAGATGCATACCAATGACAACAATCTCGAGCAAATGCTACGCGATGCTGAAGGTAATGACCTTGGTGGTAGGCAATATGACAAATTTCTGGGTCTAATGGAGGACTCGGAGATACAATTGTACCATGGTTGCAAGGCGAAATATACCCGGCTGTCAGCTATTCTGGAACTGCTCAAATTGAAGGCAAACGCAGGTTGGTCTGACAAGAGCTTTACTGCACTTTTACAACTCTTCGCAGACATGCTTCCCGACGGGAACGAGTTGCCAAAAAGCACATACAAAGCTAAGAAGATTCTCTGTCTGCTAGGAATGGATGTACAAAGAATACATGCTTGCAAAAACGACTACATCCTCTTCCGTAAAGAGTACGAGAATCTACATGTATGTCCGGTTTGTAAGACTTCCCGATACAAGAAGCGCAACAATGCTACGGACGATGACATCAAGGGCAATGAGGAGACGAATGGCATTCCGGCCAAGGTTGTATGGTATCTTCCTATCATTCCTCACCTGAAGCGTCTGTTTGCAAATCTTGAACATGCAAAGAAAATCAGATGGCACACGGAGGGGCATAAAGTTGATGATTTGATTAGACACCCAGCGGACTCCATCCAGTGGAGAAACATCGGTAGGAAGTTCTCAAATTTTGGTGCGGATTCTAGAAATGTACGGTTCGGGATGAGTACAGATGGAATAAATCCCTTTGGTAACATGAGCAGTCGTCATAGCACTTGGCCTGTGGCTCTTTGTATGTACAACCTCCCTCCTTGGTTGTGCATGAAGAGGAAGTACATCATGCTGGCCATGCTTATCGAGGGCCCGAAGCAACCCGGAAATGACATAGATACGTACTTGTCTTTAATGAAGGAGGATCTCGAAACATTGTGGCACGAAGGCGTGGAGACGTGGGATGCAAATAAGAGAGAGAACTTCACCCTACGAGGATTGCTATTTTGCACCATCGATGACTATCCCGCGTACGGTAACCTATCCGGCCAGAGTACTAAAGGAGCAACAGCCTGTGTTCAATGCATGGAAGATACGGCCAGTTTGTACCTCGAGAAATCACGCAAAACCGTATACATGCGGCACCGTAGGTTTTTGCGTCGAAATCATCCTTACCGCAAGTTGGTTGCCGTGTTCAATGGAACCATCGAAGAAGGATTGGCTCCACCTCATTTGACCGGGAGACAGGTATACGAAATGGTTAAAGATGTTGATGTTGTTCTTGGAAAGGGGCGTAAATTAATGAAGGGTTTGTGGAAAAAGAAATCAATATTTTGGGGTTTGCCTTACTGGAAAGAACTAGATGTTTGCCACTGTATTGACATCATGCACGTAGAGAAGAACGTGTTTGACAGCCTAATTGGCCTCTTGCTGAATATCCCTGATAAAACAAAGGATGGCGTGAAGGCATGACAAGACTAGGTGAAACTGGGCATCAGGCCTGAGTTAGCTCCGATAGAAACTGACAAAGGCAGAACCTTCCTCCCACCTGCATGTTACACACTCTCTAAAGCCAAGAAAATTGAGCTATGCCAGTGCTTGCACGATGTGAAAGTTCCAAGCGGGTACTGCGCCAATACCAAGAAGCTAGTTTCAATGCAGGAATTGAAATTAATTGGCATGAAGTCTCACGACTATCACATTAATGACACAGATACTTTCTATCACTATTATAGGGATTTTGCCTGGTGATGTCCGAGATACAATCACAATGCTATGCCAATTCTTCGACAGAATATCACAGAAGGCGATAAGTATACTTGAACTGGATGCTCTAGAGGCACGGCTGGTAGTTGTCCTATGTCACCTTGAGATGTACTTCCCCCCGTCATTTTTTGATATCATGCCGCACCTCATGATTCACCTAGTTAGAGAGATCAAAATGTGCAGTCTTGTGTTTCTACGAAGCATGTACCCATTCGAGAGATATATGGGAATTCTGAAGGGTTATGTACGAAATCGCTCGCGGCCTGAGGGAAGCATTGTGGAAGGTTATCCCACCGAAGAGGTCGTTGAGTTCTGTTTAGACTACATGCCGCATGTCAACCCAATAGGTCTACCTGAATCACGACACGCGTGCAGGCTCCATGGTACCGGGGTCCTCTGAGCGAAATCCATCACTCCTGATCGAGATGATCATGCTCAAGCTCATTTCATGGTCTTGCAGCACATGTCGGTGGTGTCACCGTACATCGATGAACGCATGGTAATGCTATGACATCAAAATCGAAGAAAAAGCGAAGCGTGGATCAAGAAACAACATATGTCCCTATTCAACCAATGGTTCCAAGACCGGATCACCACCACGTCTTCATCTAATGAAATGCTGACATGGTTGTCAAAGAAACCATACTTTACAGTCCGGACATACCAAGGATATGACATAAATGGATACACATTTTATACGAAGGCTCAAGATGCAAAAAGCACATATCAGAACAGCGGTGTGGGGGTCGATGCCTTCGATTCCGCCGGTCATAAGCATTGTTACTATGGATTCATCAAGGAGATTTGGGAGCTCGATTACTTCAAGTTCAAAATCCCAATATTTCAGCGTCGTTGGGCCCACCTCTCGCACATCAAGACCGACGAATACGATGTGACTACTGTTGACCTGAGCCGTGTGGGCTACGGTACTGAACCATTCGTACTCGCGAAGCATGTTCACCAGGTATTCTATATGATCGATCCGTCAAACAAGAGGCGGCATGTCGTTAGAAATGGAAAAAGAAGCATTATAGGAGTCGATAATATTGTTGATGACGATGATTACAACGAATTCACCGAGAATTATTGCGGAGATTTGAGTTTGGAGGCTGAAACCATGGAGGGAGCTGGGTCATACTACCGCAACGATCATCATGAAGGGCTCACTTTCAAAGGGAAGAAGCGAGTATTGTAAATAATCGATATTATTTTTATTTTGAATATTTACTTTCATTGTCATTCATCTATGTTCTTAGCACTCTCTTGCAACTTTCCTTTTGAACATTGAAGTATGTGATTGTTGGCAGCGAGCTCTCAATGTGTGACTCATTTCTAGCTAGCAATTGTGACTCATTTCTAGCTAGCAACTGTGAATGTATATATCATATCCAAGTATGTGATTGTTTCAGTGTATCTGTGTTAAATATGTGAATATGTTGTGCAATATATATCTGCTATTTCAGAGGGCATGGCTAGCAATTCCTGAGACTAGCCACAAAACAGGCAGAGTTATGCCCTCTGTAAACAACCATCCCAGATGGGTCAACAGTTGAAACCGTCTGTGATAGCACTCATCCGAGACGGGTCAGAGATATCACCCGTCTGGAATGTATTGTTATCGCAGACGGGTGGTTGGGTGGACCCGTCTGGGATGAGGGTCATCACAGATGGGTAACTCACTTAGCCCGTCTGCGATGAGCTTACTACATATACCGGCACTTAGAGAAATTTTAGAACCCCGCGCGTGCTTCGCCCATTCCAAATTCCCTGTGCCCTAATTCTCCTCCCGCGCCGCTGTTGCCCGAGCCTGCGCCGCCGCCACACATTCCGCACCGCCGTTGGAGAAGGAGCCGAGCCGGCCCCACCGTCGTCTCCACCGTGCCACCACCGGAGAAGGAGCCGAGCCCGCGCCGCCGTCGTCTCCGCCGTGCTGCCATCGTCTCTCCAAACGCGCTGCTGTCTTCTCCACCGCGCCACCGTCATCTCCCGTCGTCTTCTCCACTCCCGTCATCGTCTCCTCCACAGGTAAGAGCCCCCTACACTTCCCCTACCTGCAACTTATTGCCTTCTTAGTGAACATCAATTTGTGCAGCATGACTGTAGCTCTGATGGTTAGAAATTTCTTGCTTGTTTCATCCAAGGTTAAGCTGATATTCGAGGAAAATAGAATTCTCGATGAAGAGAACAAAAGGCTGCTGAGTTTGGAGAAAGAGTGACAACATCGATCTGAAAGAAAGCATTCTGCCAGTAACTCCACGAAGGTAAAATGCTAACCTTAGTGCAAGTGTTTACTGATTGTGATACAAACAGTTGAATTGTTGGTAGAAACTATGATTACCCTATTTTGTTGAATACGTTGCATAGAAGGTTGATGCAATGCAATAATGTTTCTAGAAGCAGCTGCATCAAGAACAAATGACATTGGATTGAAGTTGAGATTCGCGTCAACAATAGAATTCAAACCCATCATTTTAGTTGTTTTGGCTAATATGCATAGTATACAGTAATAGGGCTACAACATGTAGGTATTTTTTATTCTCCTGTTGCAGCTTGCTTTTAAGAAAGTTCTTGGCCTCACACGCTATCCCATGTGGTCATTGACAAACTTGCTATTTCTAGGTTGTTTATATACATAGCTTGTGTCTCTAGAAAGTTCAATTCGTGACTATCTAAATATCATTTTTGTAGTCGTGTACATGTGTGGTATGCAATATTAGGAGTACTCAGGCGCGTATATTCCATATTAAATTGCTCTAACTAAATTTATACTTGTTCGCCTCTCATTGTAAACTTTGATTAATTGATTTGTATGATTTCTAGATATTTTTTACGAAGAGTATGAGCCATTGTCAAAGGTAAATATTTAGAAATTTACCTTTGAAAGTGCATGCAGAGTAGTCTATTTCAAAAACTTATACTTTTTAATCCTACAAATCAAATAAACTCTATAGAATATGTCTACATGCAATGATAATATGGATTCAATTTTTTTTGGAAAAGAAGCTCAAAATTTCTGATGCAAAACATCCTCATTTTAGATAATTTTAGGTAACACTTCAGCAAGTCATAGAGAAATTTGTGATTTAGCAGGATGAAAATTTGAGAAGACATTCCAGACGGCTTGTCGGATTTGATTGTTGGAAAACGCGTAGGCTATACTTGGCTATTACAGTAGTTCCACACATATGGCTATATGTGTATCAAATTACTATACTAAAGAACATATGCTGCCTTGCTTTATTAGTTTACACAAATATGTCGGACGCCAATTCTTCTTCTAATTCCTTGTTGGGGCATTCATCCTTGCCGAACCCTACTTCAAGCAATGATGAACCGGGTATGCAAAAAAGAAGTCAGAAGCCCCGAACAATGTCGAAGGCCCGTAGTAGACGTATGGTCATCACACAAGTATCTACGAAGTCTGGTGTGCCGACGAAATCGGATGATGTAGCGAACAAATTCCGCACATTCTGCGGGATACTTAGGCGGGAGAGGGTCAACATAACCATTGCGAACTGGAAGGATATTACCACCACGAAGGAGGACGAGTTAATGGCAAGTAAAAAGGTGGTTCAAGATCCCGCCCGAACACGAAGAACGTGTCAAAGCGTCTGCAATGAAGACCATGGGCAAGGTATGGAGGTCGTTCAAGAGCATCCTGACAACAAAGTTGGTACGGGCGGGTGAGAGCCCATTTGAGAAGTACGGCTTCTTGGACGAGCAAGTATACAACAGATTTGTTGAGATGAAGTCCACACCAGAAGAAGTGGCGAAGAGTGAACGGCAGAAGGCCCTTCAAGCAAGAAACAAGCACCCGCATAGGCTTGGAAGCACAGGTTATGAAGGTGCATCAGCGAAATGGGAGATGCAGGATCGGTTAGCAATGGAGAAAAATTTACCCCCTCCATTTCCCAGCATGGTTGTTGGCCGCGCCGCATCCTAGTGCAGAGCACGTGCCAAGTCAGATCCGCAGAGTGGTTCAGTTATATTTCCAAACCCCGCTGACCAGGAAGTGGTCGATCAAATGGTAATATACATGACTACGTACACAATTCTTCGGAACCGTACGAGTATCATTTGTAATGTAACTTGCACGCGTGATCGTTGCAGGTGCAGATAGCTTCGCAAAGGTCACTAGATGACGACGAAGAAGCACATTCATCTAGGACCAAAGACATCCTTACCGTAGCGTTGGGAAACCCGGAGCACCCAGGTCGCACAAGAGGTGTTGGGGTTGCAGTTCCCTGGAGAGAGGGATTCTGTGAGACGAGGAGCAGTACGAGAGGAGGAAGGCCGCTAAGAGGAGTCGTAGTCAGTCAACAACGACTATGAGAGATGAAAAGATTTGGAGAGGCGTATTTAGGAGGAAGTCAAAAGGCAGGTTGCGTCATTTAAGGAGGAGTTCAAAGCTCAACTTGCACTCGCTAACGTAGATTTGGCGAGCCCCAAAAATATTTGGAGTAGCTGCGCATCCGCCGAAGAACAGGGTGAAACATATCCCTGCGACACCATCTCGGTAAGGGCCATTTATAGGGTTTTTTACAATAGCAAGTACATAACTTAGGACTTAATCAACAAGGTACGTACTCAATAATTTTGTAGGAGACGACTCTGTGCGCGTTGTTGGCAAGGGTAGCCGGAGATGTCTCCCTTGATGCTGCTTTTGGGATTGCATATCCCAAGGAGGCAGGGACTCTACTGCATGGTCGCCCCATAGCACCAAACTTTCAAAAGGTGCATGTGGACGATGTGGTTGAAGGTTTCAAGGAGCTCCCGCTTGCCATGCCACCAAATGATGAGATCATGGTGCTGCATCAGGCGGTTGGCACCTTTATCCAGTGGCCAAAGAGGGACATCAAATTACTCGTCTAGCCTGCCTCTCAGAGCGCATCACACACTGAGTCAGCTAGGATACCCAAAGTTAACCCTACCCCGATGGAGCTAGTAGCGGTAGTGCAACGGGCTGATAACCCAGTTTCATCTCTGGTCAAGCTAGCAGAGCCAGCACCCGCTACCTCCATAGGGACTAAGGAGGTGCTACAGATGAGACCAGTTCCTTCACCGGTGAAGCACACTTATGCTAAGGGGACTAGCAAAACCAGCAAGAGCAGGAGTCATAGTAGTGCCCCCAAGACTTCCAAGGGCAGCAAGAAATCGAAGGCACTAGCGATAGTGCAAGAACTTGGGTTTGACCCGGACAGAGTGGATGATCTCCCTTTCGCACCTCTGGCTCGTCGATTTGTGAATGGAGAAGCCTTCGTCATGCCAGAGGACATATCGAACTCAATGGCATGTCAGAGGTTGCATGATTGGTATATGACGGCGACGAAAACCTACAGCCTGGCCAAACCATGCCACGATGCCTCAAAGTCACTTTCAAGGAGGAACACCTTTTCCACCAGGACATGGACGAGCTGTTCTACGTGTACTTTGAAGACCTATTCGAACTCTTCAACCTCGATGCCCTGGAGCAGAACCTGTTGAGATGCTGGACATTGTAAGTCTACAACTTCTCAGTCAATCAATTTTCTCCATACCTATGCAACTTAATTAAGCCGTGCCATGATTTCCCATTTTGCATAGATACATGTACACTGAAGCCAGACTTAACAAGGAACCTATCGGGTTCATTGACCCGGCAAGGGTGACTTGGAGAAATATTAGAGACAACAAAGAGCAAGTTCTGGAGTATGTTAAGCATGCAATATTGTCCCAAAAGGATAAAGAGTACATCGTATTTCCCTTCAACCCAGAGTAAGTGTTGCATCACATCCAATACTTATAATTTCACCATTATGCATATATCACAAAGATGATTTGGTAGTACGTCTATATATATGCAGCTACCATTGGGTTTTGTTCGTACTTGTACCAAAATGGAATAGGGTTATATACGTTGATTCCTCGCGAAATCCTTCACACGACTTGGGCCAATTCATGACATACTTGACCAGGCGTTCATCGATTATAATGCTCGTGGAGGGATAAGTGGCAAAGGGGCCAAGTTGTGACATAAATTTGACTTTCTGGTACATATATATCCATTACTATGTTAATATAGCATATTGACATGCTTCACAATAGATTCTTCTTAGCTAACGTATATTTGTTTCTTGTTTTAGTGCAAACAACAACCCGAGGGGACAAACCTATGTAGATTCTACGTTTGCTACCACATGGAGCTAATCGCGGGTTTCGCTAAGCGAAAACTAGATGAGGTGTGGAAGATTGAAAATGACACAATTGATGAAGCTCAACTCAAGTGCATTCGAGGGATTTTTGCCTTCTTCGTCAATACACAAATCATCAATCCCGATGGCGAGTTCTATGGTGGCAGCTTAGCAGAGTAGCATTGTCTTTCATCTATGTACTTAGCACTCTATTGCAACTTTCCTTTTAAACATTGAAGTATGTGGTTGTTGGCAGCGATCGAGCTCTCAATTCTGAACCGTGTGAGCAATTGTGAATATATCTAGCTTGCGGTGTGACTCTCTTGCAACTTTCCTTTTATACATTGAAGTATGTGATAGTTTGATCAGTGTGTTGTCTGTGAATGTATGTATCTGTATCTGTGTTAAATATGTGAATGTTCTGTGCATTATATATCTACTGTTTCAGAGGGCATGGCTAGCAATTCCTGAGGCTAGCCACAAAACAGGCAGTGTTATGCCCTATGTACACAACCATCCCAGACGGGTCAATAGTTGAACCCGTCTGTGATAGCTGTCATCTGAGACGGGTCAGCGACACGACCGTCTGGGATAGGTAGTTATCGCAGACGGGTGGTATAGTCGACCCGTCTGGGATAGGTGGTTATCGCAGACGGTTCGTTGGGTCGACCCGTCTGAGATGATCAGTTATCGCAGACGGGTGGCCCACCCGTCTGCGATGACTTGTGTCATCACAGACCACCAATTTCAAACGGAGCAGCTAACCGTCTGGGATGCTTGTTTCAGCCCATCTCGGATGGGCCGTTCTGTAGTAGTGACATCCGAAATGGTTAATACGGAATAACCATTTCAGATGTGGTAATCATCCTAAACGGTTTCCATACATTAACCGTTTCGGATGTGAATTTACAGCAGGAAGAAATAATTTGTTTTTTGGCCAGCAACCTACATATGCATTAGAATTTGAGCAGAATTCATATATATGATAACATTTCATCAGAATATCCAGCTCATAGTAGAAGTGCACATTTTATTCACATAACCATCCATCCAAATATTAGTCCATTACAAAAATGCATCCACACTTGAATCAATTGCAAAATCCATTACAAGTACCAAAATGCATTACAAAATCCATTACAAAGTATGAATTAACATCAGCTAAGGACTGTGGAACTGTCCTTTTGGAGATAAGACTTTCACTTGAAAGAAGAAGGTGAATTGCCCTCGAAACTCTGCGAGGTCGAGCTCCTTCATCGTCTTTGATCCCATTGAAGAAAAAAGCTACAGCTATTAAGTTACATGTCTTGGCTATAGCTAAAATGGCAAGAAATACTAATAACTTAAGAGAAATTAACCTGCATTATCCCCTTAACGTCTTTGATCTTCTTCGAAACAGGGATGAGTTTCATCATGAAGTGGCAAACATAATAGGCACAAAGGTTGGTTCCTGCGGGTTGCTGGGCAACCTGGAAAAATTAAATCTCAGGCATATTAGTAATGGATAGAATTTTTTGGGAACTTAGATGATATCGGACAGTTATATACTTAATCAGCGAATACCTTAATTTCAAAATCGTGATACCAAGTCTAGGCATCTCCTAGCGTTGATCTCCCTCCACGAGTGCCCTAAGTGATTACAAAATTTAAGTAAATAGCAGAAGGAAGAAAGAATAGAACTAATTACGGATGAAACGAAATGTGGTCTACCACCATTTGATGAATCCGTGCATTGATGAGTAGTCATGAGGCTTATAGGGATCAAGGTATACTACCCTTTTATCTTTCGGCATGAAGACAATCAAGATCCAATGAAAGCTGCCAAAGTTTTTCTCCACGGTCACAACTCATGCAGCCCATGTTGTATAAAGTATAAATATGTGAAGTATAGTGTATAACTTACAACTCATTGTATGGAAGCATTATGAAGTGTTTGTCCTGATGAGTCGTCAATATGTGTACCAGGTAATTGTGGACGAGCTCACGGTTAATGGCGATGCTTTGTGCAGAGACCAAGTGTGGGTCAATGAAACCCACCGGTTATTTTCTTACTTTGCATTCATCGATCATGTGCCTAAGTATTGAAAGTAAGAGTTAATATGTATGCATTTAGCGGCAAAATGCTTGAATGGACACAATGATCGTGAAATACTTATAATGTAAAGCATCTCATAAGGGAGGCGTCAATTTCTCGAAGGTTGAAGAGGAGGAACAAGTCCTCGAAGCCTACCGTGCAATCACCCGCTTGGTGGAGGAAGTGCTCCAGCTTGAAATATACAGGTATACTAGCTTGTCTTGCTGCGCCCTCCCTGTTGGAGATGTCCATGTAGTACGCATGGAATTTCTGGCAAATGAAACCTGCACGCACGAGTTCTTGTTGTCCCAGCAATGGTTGGCCAGGCATGTATTGCGGGGCCACGTCCATGGGAGGGAACATTTTGTTGAACTCCTCATCGGTTAGCATATTCGGATCCTTGGTAAGCGATTTTGCTTTGCCCTTTCTTTGCCCTTCGTCGAGGCCTTTGCACCGGTCTTTTTGGCTGTAACCCTCACTGGGGGGCGGTGTCGATAGATCAAACTCACAAGCGAACTGGGAAGGTAGCACCGGTGGTGCCGATAGCTGCAACAGCTACTTGATGTTGGCATGTGGCTTGACATGCAGAAAAGAGGGTTCATCAGGCCTCGGTGGCAGTGCTGATAGCTGCAGCTGATCTTGGATGTTGGCAGGTCGCTCGACATGTATACTAGAGGGCTCATCAGGCCTCACTAGGGGTGCGGATAGCTGGAGCTGATCTTGGATGTTGGCAGGTGGCTCGACATGCAGCCTCGGTGATGCCGGTAGTGCGTCCTCCAAGACTATGTCCTTCTTGGGCCACTAGATGAATGACCCAATTGCGTTTCCCAAAGTCTGCATATCGTTGTTTGCGTGTGCATGGAATAGCAGGACTCGCATGAATTTGGGGTCAACGCTGCCGCCGGTGCAACTAGTAAAACCTGCCGCCATCACCACACCGTGTAATGTACCCCCTTGACCTGAATCTTATTGGGGCTGGGGCTGAGGTGTCCAAGACCTTCTTGTTGTGATCTGAATCTTTCCTCCATGGCTTCTCTCTCTTTTGTCAACCTAGCCTCAAGCATCTGTTCAAACTTGGGCATAAGTATTTGATGGAGCTCGGATTTCATCCGCTCATTTTTGCGATCCGCTTTGGCTCTTTTCCATTCTTGTCTCGACTGTTCATTGAGTGGGAAAGGCTTGCTATGTCTGACTAGGAGCTCCTTCATTCCAAAGGCGTGGTTCTTCATCCTCCTTCTCGCATTGTCTCTTTTTGCCGTAGTATCCTTTCGTGCCCATTCTGTGCGGGTGTTTGTTCTTTGCCACTAAAGCCTTGTGTTCTTCACTTTTGCGATGAAATTCAGATATCGTCTTCATTTCCACAAATTTATCCCAATCTTCAGGTGTAATCATCCACTACTGCAGTTTGGCCCTCTGCTAAACGACCTCCACTGACGGGCACACACTGGCCCATCGTTGGAGGGGCTCACCGCTGACGGACGCGTATCCGCCCGTCAGCGGAGAGGATAGCCAGGCTGGACGTGAGGACCTCCACTGACGGGCCACTAAGTTGCCCGTCAGTGGAGATGCACCAAGGGTGCCAGAGATGACGTGTTCTTTTCACTGAGGGTGGTACTTAAGTGCCCGTCAGCGGAGAGGCAGTCTCCACTGACGGGCACCGTGCTTGTCCGTCAGCGATGTTAGGTCCAGGGCTGACTAGACCGGTGCACAGAACCACTGACGGGTGCTTTATATGCGACTGTCAGTGGTAACCTGGCTATATAAAATCAGAGGCGGCGCTCGCTGCTGGCCAATGCTCGCGCGCCCACTGGCCAGCAGCGAGCGCCACTGCCGCCCCCCACCCACAAACACTCCCCTCTCCCCAACCCTCCTCCTCTCCCTCCTTTCTTCCTCCCCAAACTCAACAAGATCTCTCTAGATCTAGATCTCTTTTCCTTCCCAAACCCTCCCCTTTCTTCACCTATTTCTAGATCTCTCTCTCCAACCCAACAAGATCTCTCATCTCTCCCTCCTCCTCTCACTCTCTCCATAGATCTCTCTTTCCTCCCCGGAGTTCCATTCACTCGCCGAAAAGATCGCTAGCGCTCGATAATAATGCTCTCTTTGGATGAATGAGATACAAAAGTGTTCTTTTCATCTTGTATATGTATCTGATGTGATTGCCAGCCATCGAGCCGAGACGACAGTTGCTATCCGATTTCTGGTCATTGAGCCGAGGCCTAGTGTTTTGTTCTTTTTCGTCGAACTGATTAGTTTCGTGTCGTAGGGATCGATCGCTGGTTCGCAGTTGGATGTACGACAACCGGGTGATAGAGAGTTGGGCTATGGCTTTGAATGAGTTTCTTGATGTCGCTGAGTGAGATATGAGGAGAAAAGGTGGCACGAAGATTTGTTGTCCGTGTCGCGATTGCAAAAATTTGGTAATGTTCGATACGAGAGGGAGGGTGATGGTACACCTGGCGCTTAAGGGTTTCATGTCAGGTTATACACGTTGGATATGTCACGGTGAGGAGGAGGAAGATCAAGTGTTACAGCAAGATGCCGAACACAGAGAGGACGAAGAAGACAAGCGGAGTTCCGAATTTGACGCAGAAGAAGAAATGGGGAACAATTTGGCCGATATGGTGCAGGACGTTCACATGGTGGAGCAGGTGGTGATAGATCTTGAGGATGAAAGAGAGGCTGCTAAGTTCACAAGACTAGTTGAAGATTCGCAAACCCCATTGTATACCGGTTCTGATCCAGAGCACACGTGTCTGTCGGTCACGCTGGAACTTCTAAGGATCAAGGCAGCCCATAATTGTCCGGACGAAGGCTTCGATGAGACATTGGCTTATCTTGCAAAAGTTTATCCAAAAAACAACTTGTTGCCTACAAGCACCGATGAAGCCAAGAAGGTTGTCTGCCCTCTTGGATTGGACGTGCAGAGGTTCCATGCGTGTCCGAATGACTGCTTTATTTACCGCAAGGAGCACGAGAAGCTGTACAAGTGTCCTACGTGCAACACATCCAGATTCAAGCGGGGTAGAAACCAAGCCGATGATGAGGACCTAGTGACGAGTGGCGCTCCGGCAAAGGTTGTATGGTATTTTCCAGTCCTTCCCCGTTTGAAGTGTTTATTCGCTAACAAGAAGGAGGCAAAGCTGATACGTTGGCACGCCGAGGGGTGAAAAACTAATGATGGCGTGATGAGACACCCTGCCGATGCTTCGCAGTGGCGAGCAATCAACGCCCAATACGATGATTTCAGAAAAGATCCGAAGAATATCAGGTTTGGTATGAGTATGGACGGAATCAATCCGTTCGGCAACATGAGCAGCAGACATAGCACTTGGCCCGTGGTTCTATGGATGTACAACCTTCCTCCATGGCTGTGCATGAAGCGAAAGTATATATACCTCGCTATTCTCATTCAAGGGCCGAAGTGCGGCGATACACACAGATGAAGTGACTTCTCGACTGTACATATCTCACAGAGTAGCACGACAGAAGCATTGCAGCGGTCCATATGTTACAAACATAATTTACAAACTCAAAATACAACATAAGTCTTACAACACATTCCCAAAAGTACGGGGAATTTAAAACCGTTATTGTCACGGACCCGGAATCCACCTGTGATTAGGGGAACGAGAAGCCGCCAAGGACCGAAGGACTCGTCGGCCCGGTGGCACGGTACCTGCGCCGTACGCACCGAAGCGGAACGATCCGACACCCGCCACAAGCGAGCCGGCCGGAAGCGACCAATCTTCCCAAAGCCACAAGGAGATTCCAGATACCGGTGAAGGGGTAATACCGCGGGATAAGCCTGCGCTCCGCGATAGTCATGGGAGGACTAGAGCTCGGGACATGTATCCCCTCAACCTAACCTAGCCTCGAGGTGCAACTCTGGGAGGATCCAGCTCTGCTCTGCCGTCAGCGCGAGGCGTGACAGTCATGGGAGGCTTAGCGAGTACGGGACGAATCCCCTGGATGGACTTCACCAAAGATACACAGGACTAGTGGTTCGCTCACCTCTGCCATCACGAAACGCAATCCTAGCACGCAGTAATACCGCTGCACAGTTGCCCATATACTTCATCTCATACACGCATTGTACATGGACAACCGCAAGTAACAACTCGGATACCACAGTACAGACTCTACATTACGACATTAATAATAACTGTCCACGCTGGGACGACATATTACAATAGTTGATTATGTCCAAACACGTATCCGAGTACGGAGAAGTTAAACGACAGCAGAAGCAAAATAAGTGAAACCCACAGCGGCACGGTGACCGCTGACCAAAAATCCACATCTATCCCATGCGTCGAACACTACCGAGGGAACACTATTTCAGGCGGTATTCAAAATAGTCTTCAACCACCGGCTCACCTGCAAGCTCTAGGAATAACCTAGGTGAGTACAAAAGTACTCGCAAGACTTAATCGTGCTTGATTAAATGTCCTACACATACTAGTGTAACAACAAGTAAACATGATGCTTCTCAGAGGAACAATATACAAAATTAATAACATGGCATTAACAGGGAAAATAACGACGAGGTAAATAACAAATTAATTCGGAGAGCAAGCATGTCATAAAAATCAGCACATGATCCAAATCATCCAATCCAATCTAATGGGGCAACCCATGTATCCAATCCAATCGACTTAGTTAACAAATTCCAATCCAAAGGGGAGCCCCTATACCAATCCAAATTGAACCATCACAGACACATTATCAAATCCGACTTAATCCATCACAGACACATTATCAAATCCGACTTAATCCATCACAGACACATTATCAAATCTGACTTAATCCATCACAGACACATTATCAAATCCGACTTAATCCATCACAGACACATGATGATTTAATCTCTCGGATCGCTACCGACAACCCAACCCCTGCCGATATAATGAGTGCATAACCGCAAGGAGGTAATGATCCTCCAAGGGGCGTGGAGGCTTATGTCATCTATACCTCAGTGTTGGTTCTCGCTAACGATCCCGCGTTATAAGGGATGGTGACACGCTGAAGATAAGGTTGCTGCGGTGACAAAACTCTACTTACACCTGGGTCACCTTCCCGCCGCTATTAGCAACAACCGTACCCATTGTGCACGCCCTCGGCTCTCACAACTCACTTAAAGATTTGGTTGAAGAGCCACAGATGTTCTCAACGTGAGACCCATCCTGCTCGTATTAGTGTGCTTAACATCTCCTAATGACATCTAAACCGAACATACCCATTCGACATACAACGGAGACATACACATACAAGCACACATAAGAGAGGGCATACACAAGAGTACGGAAAGTAAAATGCAACAAGCTCTGCTTGCCTTGATCTGGTTGTCTCTGAGCTTGCGGGTAGCCGTAAGTCGGGTGGTATTCTCCTTCGGGCTCTGAAGCGAGTAGTACCGGAAAAGAATAAATAAGGAGTATTTAACAACCAGCATGTATGCATGTATGATTGATGTGAGCTACATGTGCCTAAGGTGTATCGGGGTGTCGAGGAAGTATTACTATGTGCAAGATTTTAGGTTAGCTTATCGGAGGCCTGTGTGTGGCAACTAGCTAGAATGCATGCATGGTAGGTTAAGAGCTCCGATGAGTTTAGAGTTGTGTCGTTAGTGGCAAGGCATGGTATTGAAGCTAACCAGCATTTGGTTGGGTGATATGTGTGGAACTTAAATCCTGGTTCTAGTAAGCTTCATCATATTTAGCATTTCCTGTCTTCTTCTCAGTAAGGAACAAGGTATTGTCTATCCTATTCTTAACATTATCTTATTACCTAAAATATTACGTGGTTCATCATGTTGTTATCCGGGTACATCATGTGTTACACGTTTAGAGCGGTCAGAAACGTGTTACTTGGAGTTATGACCATCGGACTAGGGTTTGTGTCGATCTGCGACAAAAGAATTTATGAGTGTGGTGTGGGGTGATACAGGTTGACCCTAGGTACTGGTTCTATACATTGTGTGTGTTAAAGTTCGTACGATGAGATTTTAGGGTTTCGTCGTTGATCTTCTTATGCATGTGTACTAACGTTGGGTACTTCGGGTTAGGGTTAAAGGCGGGGGAATCATTAGTGGGTGATTGGAGTTTAAAGGTGGATATCTACAAAGTATTCGTGGACATGAGTTTATGCAGTTAGGATCATACCAGTTGGAGCTATAGTGGTTTAGTTAGGGATTAGAGAAAAGCTGCGCAGGAAATGAGGTACATTAGGGTTTAGGTCAAGATGGTCGGAATTGCGATTAAAGGTCAGGGCATTATGTTTAAGCAAGATGGTAGAGGATTCCACTAGGGTTCTAGAGCTACGGAAGTTGCTTGATTCGGAGTTGGGGTCGCCATGCTAGGGTGAATCAAGGACCGGCAGTTAACCCGACGACCGGAACATACTAACCTTAGAAGACCTATTGTGCATGTGCTCAAATCAAAGTTTTCTTCCAGCCATGTCGTAGGGCTTTTCGCGAGGATTCCAGAAAGTCCAAGTTTGTCCAAATCCGAGTTACGGATCGAAAGATATCGCCGTTTGAATTTTTGCGGAGAATCTAACCCTAACAGCTCGAAAACCTAATTGCTAAAGCCACCCGAAGGATCCCTACTCTCTCTCTGCGCTACCCATCTAATCCACTAAACTCACCCGAGGAGCTACACACCAAAACCTGCTCTCATAACAGTACCAGCTGACTGGTGGGGTCTACCTGTCAGCCGGAGAGGGCTCATTAGCTCACCCGGTGCTGACACGTGCCCCCACCCCATGTCTCTTCTCATCTCTCTCTCTTGGCCGGTCAACAGAAGCAACAGGCGGCGGCGCTTCTCACCGGAGACCTCGCCGGAGAGGCCTCGGGAGCGAGCTAGGAGGTGGGGAGGACGGCAGAGGCACGAGGAGCTCACCTCCGGTTCAACGAGTTGCTTGGGGACGAAGGACGGTGCCGGGCTTGGGGTCAGCGACGGGGCCCGACGGTGGAGGAGCTCGGTTACCGGCGATGGGCTGCTCCGGTTGTAGATCTGCATGGCAGGGAGGAGGAAGGAGATCAGTGAGGCATGGGGACGCTGGTGAGCTAGAAGATGGGAGGAGTGGGCTGCCGGAGTGCTGGGGAATCCTTCACCGGAATGTGGCCGGAGCTAGAGAAGATGACCACGGCAGGGGGCTTCCGGGCATGAATCTGCACCAAGGAATTGGGGGAGAAGGTGAGGGCGCAAGGGTGAAGCTTGGGAGCAAGGTGAGGGAGGCAATGGCTCACCGGAACACGAGGGATTCCTCGCCGGCGTCTCGGTCGGAATCGGGGAATGTAGCAGCGCGAGGAGCGAGCTCGGGTGCCGGGCTAGGGTTTTTGGACAGGCGAGCGGGGAGCGGAGCTTCGGTCGGAACAGGGACTTTATAGGGCGGCTAGGAACGCTGGAGGGTGGTCGGAACAGGGCAGGCGCCGCCCACCTCCACCAGTCGCCGGCGGGGACGTGGAGAGAGGGAGCTGGCAAGTGGGTCCGGGCGGCGGGGTGAGAGGACGGGAGGCTGACGCGCGGGGCCCAGTGGCAGGCGGCGTGAGGTGACTGCGGCGGGAGGTTAGCGGGCCAGCTCGGGCGGCCCAGTAGGGTCGGCCCGACAGCCATTTAGGTTTTTCTTTTTATTTTTCCTTTCCTTTATAACAGAGGCAATTCTTGCGTCATTTTATGTACCAAATTAACTCCGAATAGCTTGAAATTTTTACAGGGTCTTCAAAATATTATTAGGGATCTACTGTAAGAATTTGAACTGATTTGGACAATATTTGGTCTAGGTTTGAATTCAATTTTTGAATTTAGGGCTTCATATAGGATTTAGACTATAGTTGAACTTTTAATTATCTCCAAGGTTTCTGTAAATTGATAAGGGACTAGGGTTTCTACCCTGAAAGCTAATTATGCATCTTGGAATCTTGCACTCACGAGAAGTTGCTCCATTTCTCTTAACCCTAACCTTCGACACCTTTCGGGTTTGTATTGTCGAGGCTAAGTGTAAGGTTTTGAGGAAAGGTTCACCCTCGGGGTCAATATTTGCTTGGAAGGTACCAGTTTTAATCCCATGTCCAACCTGAGTTTCAACCCTAAAGTGAGTTAAGGATTTCAATTGACGTGGGCGAACGTTCCGGGGAGAAGAGGGGGAAGTTAACCTAGTGGCTCCATGAGGGGAATCGTGGATCCAACTTCCTACTAGAGCTATAATCGTTATTCGATACTTCGAATAAATTGATTGGTGTTTGCAAAATTATCCATCGAGGATGAGATATGTACATATTCAATAAAGTTTCATCATATAGTATTTTAGTTTTAATAAGGTGTGTGTGTGTGTGTGGGTGTTTTTATAGAATGAGGAATGCTATGTATGCATGACTGCAAGTCGAAACCTAGATTGTCTGATTTGGGTATTACAAAACCTACCCCCCTTAAAAAGATCTCGACCCGAGATCTCTAACGTTCGATAAACAAAGATGGGAGCATGGTCTTGAGTCAATCTTCTTATTCCTACTTAGCTTCAGCGTCGGTGTGATTGCTCTGTTCCGATAAGGAACCTTTCTGTAGTTCTTCCACCGTGGTTTTCAAGGAGGGTTATGACGCGACCGCTGGATACCAAGCTGCTTACTATTTGACTTCTACACCAGTTCTGGAAAGAGAAAACCAGATCAAGTTATTATTTTCAAATAACCGTATTCTGGGGGAAGAGGGGTGCGAGGACCTTGACAGTCCTGCAAATTCAGAATTCAAGATCGTTGATTTGAGTGAGAGGGGTCAGTATGACCAGCAATCTCTGTCCCAGCAAGGGTTGGTCAAGATAGTGAGAGTAGAGACTCGAAGCAATTGAAGTATCTGTTTATGATTACTTGGGAAGAAGGATCGGAAGTAGGATTGAGGCATCAGGAAACCTTCCCAAGATTCATAGTCTATTTCACTACACGAAGGGGTGCTTGATTCTTCGGGGTGTCCTGTTTCGGGGTTTGCCTTTGTCTTTTCTACACCACTCGTCGTACGGGGTTTAAGGTGAATTATGATGCGACTATTCTTAATTTGGCTGTTAAGCTAGATTCTCTAGAATCTTTGTTGTATTTTTCTCAGTAAAAACAAGAAGAGCAAGTTCTTGTAATTAACTGGGTGGGGAGGATTAGGAGATGGCAGAGTCCATTGGACACCACGCTTAAGGGTTTTTTTGTGTTCCGGTTCAGACTTGGAACGGTGAGGAGGTGATCTATAGGGATAGGGAATCCATGTGGTAGGGGAACGTGGGAAGAGGTGGATATGGTTATCCTTATACGAGAAGTCTTCTTAAAAATTTAATGTGGGTGCATTTAGGTCGCGTAGGGTGTGGAGGGAAGAAAGGTGCTTGGCGATACCAAGCTGTACCAAGGTGTACGTATAACAGTAGAGGAGGAAGGAACTGGATTGAGGAAAAGTTCGTTGTGCATGGTTAATGTGGCATGCACCATTTCTTGGTATTGCCTCAGAAGATATTGTGCCAAACAAGACAGTCAATCTAGAATTGTCGGGGCCTGAGAATGGTCTCGTACTACACATAGTGCCAACAACGAGGAGTTGGCCAGACTTCGTATTGGTTCTAGGTGAGCACGAAAGCATTCTGGGGTACCGAGTACAGACGCCTATACGCCAGATGATTCACCAAACAGGTATATATATACGACATGCACAAAGGCAATTCTAGATCTTCCAAGCACGTATAGAAATTTAACGGTTAAAAGGGAACGGTGCGTCTTTCAGCTTGATCTAAGATCCTATTGGGTTGAGGATACCAAACTGGGAATAATGCAATACTGATACCGGCATGTGGCTTTCCTGTGCAACTTACTGGATATATAAGAGTGGAATACTCCTAAAATCGAAAAGAATAGCAGCAGGAGTTCAGTTAAGGAGAGGCGTACCCAACACTTCCTTTGGTACATCCTGCGCCTGGAGACCTCTGCTTGCTTGTTCTCGCCGCAATTTAAAGGCAAGAAGATGTCCTGTACGCAGAAGACGGCAACGCTTTGTACGATGCCCCATTTTTCCGCAGTGGTGGCATGACACCTTGCTCAAATCCTTGACAGGTTGTGGCTGCTTGAGCTGGGGTTGAGGCTGATGTTCTGGTTGCTGAGGAAGAGGAGCACAACCTTGGAATGCCTCAGGAGCAAAAACGGACCCCGTGCGCGGAAGGGAACAACCATCGGCGAAATGTCCCATCTTTGCACAGTTGCAACAGTGAATCTGGCTTTGATCAAATAGGGCTTGCGGTGGTTCATTCTGGGGAAGGGGTGGATGCTCCAGTTGCTGAAGGCGAGGAACATCATCTTGTGGCGTCTTAGGAGCGAAAATATTCCCGGTGCGCAAGGAGAAACAGCGGTTGGCGAAATGTCCTACCTTCCCGCAATTGTAGCATTTAATCTTGCTCCAATCTATGGGGGATCGCGACCTTTGCGAGCTACTTCCGGCAGACTCGACTATCTCACTCTTGCGCTTGCGAGACTTGTTGGGGACTGGCTCCTTTGCTTGTTCATCGGTCGCCTGGTTCACGGAATAC
Organism: Stipa capillata; assembly: GCA_019208055.1. Classification (NCBI taxonomy): domain Eukaryota; kingdom Viridiplantae; phylum Streptophyta; class Magnoliopsida; order Poales; family Poaceae; genus Stipa; species Stipa capillata. The sequence goes on along the minus strand of JAGXJF010005516.1, from coordinate 80,740 downwards.
TGAGAGTTGCGCATCATAACCATAGTAATCTCGGCGTGGTTGCGGACGAGTTGCTGAATGATTTGGTTTTGGGCGACAACTAAATCCGTAAGATTGGTTTGCTGAGGTGGAGGTGGCACCTCGTCTTCACCACCCCGGCGACGATCACGGTTGGCTCCACGGTTTTTCTTGGCCATACTGTTGCACCGAATCAGAGGATACCGAGTGAGATAATGGAGTGGGGAAACTTTAGGAAGCCAAGGATGTTTCTAGCAGGGTATAGTAAGGTAACTGAAGATAAGGCACATCATTTCATACGCCTTTCCTCAAGAAAATGGAGCACAAAACAATTGCAAGGAATTTGGATGCTAACACACGAACGCATTAATACGATCAAGAGGTTCATAGGAAAGCTGCGGTTTAGATCACTCTTTTAGTGAAATAAACGGGTAATGTTCCAAAATTGCAGCCCTAAATACCCAATTACAATTTTCCACAAGATGACCTAGGTCCTAACATTATGGATTCACCTTACATTCCACAATACAATCACACTAAGGACTGTATGGAGCTCCTTCATTACGACGATTGATCTCATAAACTTCCAACTCAGTAGGGAGGGGAACCATGGAATGAAACAAGGAAATGCTGTGTCCAAATTGAGGGATCACAGAAGGAATACGACGAATGCTGCCCACCGACATTTGTGGACGCAACGAATTTGGTGGGAAACGAATCTCCATTCCGCCCACCGACGGATAGTGGTACTCCCACGGACCTCTTTCATAGACTGAGTAGTTGCCCTCACCGGTCCAAAAGTGAGGGGGTGCGGCGAAGTCCCTCCGTTGGTGATGAGCGAGTTCAAGAGAGGTGATGAGGCGATGACGATACCGTCTCATTTCGAATCCGCGGGCACGATACGCCATATCCAGGGACCGGACGAGGCGACCCAAATGGGCTAGTGCCACGTTACTCTCCTGGGTGAAGTCTTCAGATGGCGCCACATCCTCCATGGGAGTCCGTGACGGAAAGTAGGTGAAGGGGCCTCCAACGAGACCCGGAAGCTCATGCCGAAGATGGCACATAGCTGAATAAGCTGCGTCTTGGACCGCGGACCCCAATTCTGCTCCATAGCCATCGAAGAGGCATGGCTGGTGGGGAGGGTCCTGCGCACGCGGGTGAATGAACACGCGCGCTCGATACTCGTACATGCCAAACCCTAGATCGGCTCTATGCACAAGGTATTCTGGGAGATAGGGAAATCCGAGTTCCCGAAGCATGTACAAAAGCACCTCCGGAAACCCGTCGACATCCAAGGCATGGGTAGCATGCACCAGCTGAGGAAATTCCATCTAATCAAACAAGGAATAGGTTAAGGTCAGTCACACACCGAAAACAATTGCAATAGGGAAGAAGAGTTCAGAACTAAGAGCGATGAGGTTAAGGAATAAAGAGCAATCTACTTATTAATTTTTTAAACATAGGTTTTAACTTTGTAAATAGTTTTGCTGGCCAAGTGGCGAGGCACAGATCTGCGTGGCGCAGCGGAACTCCTAACTAACGACCACCTGCAATTGGTTTCCTACGGTCAGTTCGGCTCTGATACCAAGCTGTCACGGACCCGGAATCCACCTGTGATTAGGGGAACGAGAAGCCGCCAAGGACCGAAGGACTCGTCGGCCCGGTGGCACGGTACCTGCGCCGTACGCACCGAAGCGGAACGATCCGACACCCGCCACAAGCGAGCCGGCCGGAAGCGACCAATCTTCCCAAAGCCACAAGGAGATTCCAGATACCGGTGAAGGGGTAATACCGCGGGATAAGCCTGCGCTCCGCGATAGTCATGGGAGGACTAGAGCTCGGGACATGTATCCCCTCAACCTAACCTAGCCTCGAGGTGCAACTCTGGGAGGATCCAGCTCTGCTCTGCCGTCAGCGCGAGGCGTGACAGTCATGGGAGGCTTAGCGAGTACGGGACGAATCCCCTGGATGGACTTCACCAAAGATACACAGGACTAGTGGTTCGCTCACCTCTGCCATCACGAAACGCAATCCTAGCACGCAGTAATACCGCTGCACAGTTGCCCATATACTTCATCTCATACACGCATTGTACATGGACAACCGCAAGTAACAACTCGGATACCACAGTACAAACTCTACATTACGACATTAATAATAACTGTCCACGACTGGGACGACATATTACAATAGTTGATTATGTCCAAACACGTATCCGAGTACGGAGAAGTTAAACGACAGCGGAAGCAAAATAAGTGAAACCCACAGCGGCACGGTGACCGCTGACCAAAATCCACATCTATCCCATGCGTCGAACACTACCGAGGGAACACTATTTCAGGCGGTATTCAAAATAGTCTTCAACCACCGGCTCACCTGCAAGCTCTAGGAATAACCTAGGTGAGTACAAAAGTACTCGCAAGACTTAATCGTGCTTGATTAAATGTCCTACACATACTAGTGTAACAACAAGTAAACATGATGCTTCTCAGAGGAACAATATACAAAATTAATAACATGGCATTAACAGGGAAAATAACGACGAGGTAAATAACAAATTAATTCGGAGAGCAAGCATGTCATAAAAATCAGCACATGATCCAAATCATCCAATCCAATCTAATGGGGCAACCCATGTATCCAATCCAATCGACTTAGTTAACAAATTCCAATCCAAAGGGGAGCCCCTATACCAATCCAAATTGAACCATCACAGACACATTATCAAATCCGACTTAATCCATCACAGACACATTATCAAATCCGACTTAATCCATCACAGACACATTATCAAATCCGACTTAATCCATCACAGACACATGATGATTTAATCTCTCGGATCGCTACCGACAACCCAACCCCTGCCGATATAATGAGTGCATAACCGCAAGGAGGTAATGATCCTCCAAGGGGCGTGGAGGCTTATGTCATCTATACCTCAGTGTTGGTTCTCGCTAACGATCCCGCGTTATAAGGGATGGTGACACGCTGAAGATAAGGTTGCTGCGGTGACAAAACTCTACTTACACCTGGGTCACCTTCCCGCCGCAATTAGCAACAACCGTACCCATTGTGCACGCCCTCGGCTCTCACAACTCACTTAAAGATTTGGTTGAAGAGCCACAGATGTTCTCAACGTGAGACCCATCCTGCTCGTATTAGTGTGCTTAACATCTCCTAATGACATCTAAACGAACATACCCATACGACATACAACGGAGACATACACATACAAGCACACATAAGAGAGGGCATACACAAGAGTACGGAAAGTAAAATGCAACAAGCTCTGCTTGCCTTGATCTGGTTGTCTCTGAGCTTGCGGGTAGCCGTAAGTCGGGTGGTATTCTCCTTCGGGCTCTGAAGCGAGTAGTACCGGAAAAGAATAAATAAGGAGTATTTAACAACCAGCATGTATGCATGTATGATTGATGTGAGCTACATGTGCCTAAGGTGTATCGGGGTGTCGAGGAAGTATTACTATGTGCAAGATTTTAGGTTAGCTTATCGGAGGCCTGTGTGTGGCAACTAGCTAGAATGCATGCATGGTAGGTTAAGAGCTCCGATGAGTTTAGAGTTGTGTCGTTAGTGGCAAGGCATGGTATTGAAGCTAACAAGCATTTGGTTGGGTGATATGTGTGGAACTTAAATCCTGGTTCTAGTAAGCTTCATCATATTTAGCATTTCCTGTCTTCTTCTCAGTAAGGAACAAGGTATTGTCTATCCTATTCTTAACATTATCTTATTACCTAAAATATTACGTGGTTCATCATGTTGTTATCCGGGTACATCATGTGTTACACGTTTAGAGCGGTCAGAAACGTGTTACTTGGAGTAATGACCATCGGACTAGGGTTTGTGTCGATCTGCGACAAAAGAATTTATGAGTGTGGTGTGGGGTGATACAGGTTGACCCTAGGTACTGGTTCTATACATTGTGTGTGTTAAAGTTCGTACGATGAGATTTTAGGGTTTCGTCGTTGATCTTCTTATGCATGTGTACTAACGTTGGGTACTTCGGGTTAGGGTTAAAGGAGGGGGAATCATTACTGGGTGATTGGAGTTTAAAGGTGGATATCTACAAAGTATTCGTGGACATGAGTTTATGCAGTTAGGATCATACCAGTTGGAGCTATAGTGGTTTAGTTAGGGATTAGAGAAAAGCTGCGCAGGAAATGAGGTACATTAGGGTTTAGGTCAAGATGGTCGGAATTGCGATTAAAGGTCAGGGCATTATGTTTAAGCAAGATGGTAGAGGATTCCACTAGGGTTCTAGAGCTACGGAAGTTGCTTGATTCGGAGTTGGGGTCGCCATGCTAGGGTGAATCAAGGACCGGCAGTTAACCCGACGACCGGAACATACTAACCTTAGAAGACCTACTGTGCATATGCTCAAATCAAAGTTTTCTTCCAGCCATGTCGTAGGGCTTTTCGCGAGGATTCCAGAAAGTCCAAGTTTGTCCAAATCCGAGTTACGGATCGAAAGATATCACCGTTTGAATTTTTGCGGAGAATCTAACCCTAACAGCTCGAAAACCTAATTGCTAAAGCCACCCGAAGGATCCCTACTCTCTCTCTGCGCTACCCATCTAATCCACTAAACTCACCCGAGGAGCTACACACCAAAACCTGCTCTCATAACAGTACGAGCTGACTGGTGGGGTCTACCTGTCAGCCGGAGAGGGCTCATTAGCTCACCTGGTGCTGACACGTGCCCCCACCCCATCTCTCTTCTCATCTCTCTCTCCTGGCCGGTCAACAGAAGCAACAGGCGGCGGCGCTTCTCACCGGAGACCTCGCCGGAGAGGCCTCGGGAGCGAGCTAGGAGGTGGGGAGGACGGCAGAGGCACGAGGAGCTCACCTCCGGTTCAACGAGTTGCTTGGGGACGAAGGACGGTGCCGGGTTTGGGGTCAGCGACGGGGCCCGACGGTGGAGGAGCTCGGTTACCGGCGATGGGCTGCTCCGGTTGTAGATCTGCATGGCAGGGAGGAGGAAGGAGATCAGTGAGGCATGGGGACGCTGATGAGCTAGAAGATGGGAGGAGTGGGCTGCCGGAGTGCTGGGGAATCCTTCACCGGAATGTGGCCGGAGCTAGAGAAGATGACCACGGCAGGGGGCTTCCGGGCATGAATCTGCACCAAGGAATTGGGGGAGAAGGTGAGGGCGCAAGGGTGAAGCTTGGGAGCAAGGTGAGGGAGGCAATGGCTCACCGGAACACGAGGGATTCCTCGCCGGCGTCTCGGTCGGAATCGGGGAATGCAGCAGCGCGAGGAACGAGCTCGGGTGCCGGGCTAGGGTTTTTGGACAGGCGAGCGGGGAGCGGAGCTTCGGTCGGAACAGGGACTTTATAGGGCGGCTAGGAGCGCTGGAGGGTGGTCGGAACAGGGCAGGCGCCGCCCACCTCCACCAGTCGCCGGCGGGGACGTGGAGAGAGGGAGCTGGCAAGTGGGTCCGGGCGGCGGGGTGAGAGGACGGGAGGCTGACGCGCGGGGCCCAGTGGCAGGCGGCGTGAGGTGACTGCGGCGGGAGGTTAGCGGGCCAGCTCGGGCGGCCCAGTAGGGTCGGCCCGACAGCCATTTAGGTTTTTCTTTTTATTTTTCCTTTCCTTTATAACAGAGGCAATTCTTGCGTCATTTTATGTACCAAATTAACTCCGAATAGCTTGAAATTTTTACAGGGTCTTCAAAATATTATTAGGGATCTACTGTAAGAATTTGAACTGATTTGGACAATATTTGGTCTAGGTTTGAATTCAATTTTTGAATTTAGGGCTTCATATAGGATTTAGACTATAGTTGAACTTTTAATTATCTCCAAGGTTTCTGTAAATTGATAAGGGACTAGGGTTTCTACCCTGAAAGCTAATTATGCATCTTGGAATCTTGCACTCACGAGAAGTTGCTCCATTTCTCTTAACCCTAACCTTCGACACCTTTCGGGTTTGTATTGTCGAGGCTAAGTGTAAGGTTTTGAGGAAAGGTTCACCCTCGGGGTCAATATTTGCTTGGAAGGTACCAGTTTTAATCCCCATGTCCAACCTGAGTTTCAACCCTAAAGTGAGTTAAGGATTTCAATTGACGTGGGCGAACGTTCCGGGGAGAAAAGGGGGAAGTTAACCTAGTGGCTCCATGAGGGGAAATCGTGGATCCAACTTCCTACTAGAGCTATAATCGTTATTCGATACTTCGAATAAATTGATTGGTGTTTGCAAAATTATCCATCGAGGATGAGATATGTACATATTCAATAAAGTTTCATCATATAGTATTTTAGTTTTAATAAGGTGTGTGTGTGTGTGTGGGTGTTTTTATAGAATGAGGAATGCTATGTATGCATGACTGCAAGTCGAAACCTAGATTTGTCTGATTTGGGTATTACAAAACCTACCCCCCTTAAAAAGATCTCGACCCGAGATCTCTAACGTTCGATAAACAAAGATGGGAGCATGGTCTTGAGTCAATCTTCTTATTCCTACTTAGCTTCAGCGTCGGTGTGATTGCTCTGTTCCGATAAGGAACCTTTCTGTAGTTCTTCCACCGTGGTTTTCAAGGAGGGTTATGACGCGACCGCTGGATACCAAGCTGCTTACTATTTGACTTCTACACCAGTTCTGGAAAGAGAAAACCAGATCAAGTTATTATTTTCAAATAACCGTATTCTGGGGGAAGAGGGGTGCGAGGACCTTGACAGTCCTGCAAATTCAGAATTCAAGATCGTTGATTTGAGTGAGAGGGGTCAGTATGACCACCAATCTCTGTCCCAGCAAGGGTTGGTCAAGATAGTGAGAGTAGAGACTCGAAGCAATTGAAGTATCTGTTTATGATTACTTGGGAAGAAGGATCGGAAGTAGGATTGAGGCATCAGGAAACCTTCCCAAGATTCATAGTCTATTTCACTACACGAAGGGTGCTTGATTCTTCGGGGTGTCCTGTTTCGGGGTTTGCCTTTGTCTTTTCTACACCACTCGTCGTACGGGGTTTAAGGTGAATTATGATGCGACTATTCTTAATTTGGCTGTTAAGCTAGATTCTCTAGAATCTTTGTTATATTTTTCTCAGTAAAAACAAGAAGAGCAAGTTCTTGTAATTAACTGGGTGGGGAGGATTAGGAGATGGCAGAGTCCATTGGACACCACGCTTAAGGGTTTTTTTGTGTTCCGGTTCAGACTTGGAACGGTGAGGAGGTGATCTATAGGGATAGGGAATCCATGTGGTAGGGGAACGTGGGAAGAGGTGGATATGGTTATCCTTATACGAGAAGTCTTCTTAAAAATTTAATGTGGGTGCATTTAGGTCGCGTAGGGTGTGGAGGGAAGAAAGGTGCTTGGCGATACCAAGCTGTACCAAGGTGTACGTATAACAGTAGAGGAGGAAGGAACTGGATTGAGGAAAAGTTCGTTGTGCATGGTTAATGTGGCATGCACCATTTCTTGGTATTGCCTCAGAAGATATTGTGCCAAACAAGACAGTCAATCTAGAATTGTCGGGGCCTGAGAATGGTCTCGTACTACACATAGTGCCAACAACGAGGAGTTGGCCAGACTTCGTATTGGTTCTAGGTGAGCACGAAAGCATTCTGGGGTACCGAGTACAGACGCCTATACGCCAGATGATTCACCAAACAGGTATATATATACGACATGCACAAAGGCAATTCTAGATCTTCCAAGCACGTATAGAAATTTAACGGTTAAAAGGGAACGGTGCGTCTTTCAGCTTGATCTAAGATCCTATTGGGTTGAGGATACCAAACTGGGAATAATGCAATACTGATACCGGCATGTGGCTTTCCTGTGCAACTTACTGGATATATAAGAGTGGAATACTCCTAAAATCGAAAAGAATAGCAGCAGGAGTTCAGTTAAGGAGAGGCGTACCCAACACTTCCTTTGGTACATCCTGCGCCTGGAGACCTCTGCTTGCTTGTTCTCGCCGCAATTTAAAGGCAAGAAGATGTCCTGTACGCAGAAGACGGCAACGCTTTGTACGATGCCCCATTTTTCCGCAGTGGTGGCATGACACCTTGCTCAAATCCTTGACAGGTTGTGGCTGCTTGAGCTGGGGTTGAGGCTGATGTTCTGGTTGCTGAGGAAGAGGAGCACAACCTTGGAATGCCTCAGGAGTTCGACTGGTCGGCTCGCTGAACTCCGGTTTCTGAAGAATAAAACCGATAAAGTCCGATAAGGACTTATCCAGAGAATTCCAAATATGAATGCAAATGACATGGCATTATGCATATATATGTGAAAATGGTGCACTTAATTTGCTTAAATGAATTCAATCGTAGATCTCTTAGATATTTCTCAAAGAATTTGGGAATTTTCTAGAAGTTTGATTTGAACATCAAATATTTGACCTTATATTAATCTCTTACATGACCACCTCACTCGATTTAAATCTTGGATTATTTTACTCACAAATTCAACATTTCTACCCCAACCCCTTGAATTTAGTAAGGAAATTAACTACGATCTTTAGAAATTACTTTTAGTGTTTAGCTTCTTTCTAGAGAATAACACATTTCACTCCATTTAGAATAATTCATCAACTTAAGTATATATGCATGTATGTATTTCCTAACCCCCTTTTTATCTATTTCTTATTCCTTCCTTGCTCTAAGTATAAAAATTTATGTATCTATATATATATATACTATATATAGATTTCCTTCTTAATCCTTTTCTCAATTCTTATTCCATTTTTCTTTCATTTTTATCCCCTTTTCTTCTTTCTTTTATCTCACTCAACACTCAAATCCCTAATCCCTAATTCCTAATTCCTACAGCTCCACACCCGCACCTGGCCGGCACTCTCTTCTCACTCCGCTTCTTCCTCTCCTTCACACATTGGCCACCGCCCGATTCTCCCCTTGGCTCACCCCGCCGCAATGGCTCTCGGTCGCCACCTCCTCGAGCCTAGGGCTCGGGCCCTCCGGCTTGGGACCTCACCTCCGGTCCGTTTCCTCTATTGCCCCGCTCGGACCCGCCCGAGGTCCTTGCCCGACGCCGCCGCCGCTCTCGCCGCTCCCCTTGCGCCGCCGCCTTGGTCTGACACCACCTAGCCCTAGACGTCGCTCCTCTCAGCATCGTCGCGGGGTCCTCTGGAGCGCGAGCTCCTCCCGAGCGCCGCTCCACGTGGCGCTCCGCTTGGCTGCTTCACTCACGGCTGTCACCGCCGGATGGCGATGAGTTGGCTGCATCGCAACCGCGGTGGCACGCCGCCTCCAGGTAATTCTCTGGTTCTCCTCCATTCCTCTTTTCCCCTTTCTGATTCTAGGGTTCTTCACTTGCTAGCTTGATTGTACCCAATTTGTGATAAGAACAGATGTTGGACTTAAACTTTGCTAGCTACTAATGATGACCATTTGAAGTATTTCTGATTTGCAATTGATAAGAACAAGCACTATACTTGATTCTTTAGTTTCGTTTGGGCGGTGGGAATATATGTATGCATGATTGTTGTTTCAACTGTTAAGAACAGGTACTGCATGATCTATAGTTTGATGATTTTTATACTGTTTAGAACAGACCTACACTTGATTTTTGCTAACCAATGAGGATGTCTTTGTGATTGAACTGTTTAGCATGCTATATATGGTAAAACTGATGATACAGCGGGTATCTCTGATTCTTATGTGCTATCCTTTACTCAAGTCAGATTATTTAAGCCGTAAGGACAGGCTGCTACACTTGTTCTTAGTTCTTCTTTATTTTCCCCATGGGTATGCATATCAGTTAATTAGTTGGAAGAACAGATACCATACTTGATCTTAGCTTATTTCTGCTTTCCCTATATATATGTATGCATCAGTTTACTTTTGAAGAACAGAGACTTCACTTGATTCCTTAGTTAAGTATGCTGATGCTTAGCATCTGAATGTTTCAATAACAGAATTGGTAAGAACAGATATAGCATTTGACCTTAGCTCCCTCTATTTCTATATGTGTATATCAGTTTATTAACTGAGAAGAACAATTGTTCATTTATCTTGAATTGGTATTTCCAAACTGATAAGAACAAATACTACGAAATCCACCTACTTGCTGCCTTGGGATATTATGATGTTTATCTAAGGAACTTGAGAAAAGTGATTATAAAATCTAGTAAGAATAGATTCATTGCACTAGTTGCCTATTCGGTTGCCTTGAATGCTATGGTGATAATCTCTCTAAGAGAATTGAGAAAGGTATGAAGAATAGAAATCTGATAAGAGCAGATTTCCTACACTCAAGTTGCCTAAATAAAAACCTAATGATGAACTCTAGCTGAGAATTTGTTTGAGACATTCTTCTAATGCCAAAGGATAAGAACAGAGTCTACAAATGTCTCCTACAATTTCTGTGATGCAAAAATGGTTCTGAGGGTTCTATTGCTATGCTAAAATGCATGTGTACGTATATAGGGTTGAATGCTTGGCTTCTACAGAATATGCTGCTAGTATGCGTGCTGGTCTGGTGCATGCGGTTTAGAAATAGAGGTTGCACTACTCGGCTGCCTTTGAGCTCTTTCTACCGATGCTCTCCTTGGTACTAGCACTGCCACCTCACGCTTGGTTTGCCATTTCGGCTGCTACAGCTCCTTTGCTTGGTTTACAAGCTGTTGGATATGGCTTAGCTGATATTTACCTGGGCTGCCTTACTTGCTAAGCTATTGGACTTGAGATGATTCTTGTTGGCTGCTGGATGATGGTCTCGATGGGTTGATACCTATCTGATCTATATATTCATTTGGTGATTATTTGTGGCTGCGGATAGACTGAGATGACGGTTGCCTTATCCATTTATTTGGTTTTGTAAAAATGATTTCTTTTCAAACAAAATCATGGAGGAAATTTAGTGTAGAAAAAAAAATTATTTTGAATACTCCTCACCTCTTCTCTCCATAATATACAAATACTAGTCTTTGTCCGATGAGGGTCTTAGCCACGTGGCCCTCGGACATTTTCGAAAACAAAATGTTTTCAGAAACTATTTTCAAAACAAAATTATTTTAGGTCGTCGGCACTATTTTGCCCCCGCAGCTAACCCTATGGACGTCGGCGGAACTGTGCCGATAAGACCACTTGTATTTAAAAATATCATTTTTAGAAACCTTTTGCCTCCTACAGCAACGGCACGATTCCAACAGTCTCGAGTACCCCTACTCGATGACCTCAGATGACCGCCAACATTCCCGAAGATGTTTCCCCCTTCGGCTCTCAGTGTTCCTCGACAGCTCAGGACTCGAAGACCCGAAGATCCAAGACTTAGGGTTTAGATATTTGTATAGGTAGAATATCATCATGTAATTTTTATTCTTTTTCTTTTTCTTCATTCATTTGTAATAATGTTGTATTATGACTTTCGTATTGTTCTATTGATTAATAAAGTTTCTATTTAAATTTCATTTGCATTCTATCTTATATGAATTCTAAATGCCATGAGTAAAATGAATGCGATGCGAGTGCACAACAATTTCCCCCTCTCTCAACCTAATTTCTGACGTTCCTCGGTAGATCCGGGTTAACTCAACAGCGCGAGTTGCTCCACGACTTCCAGCTCACGCCTCTCTCAACTAACGCTAGAATTAGGGTTTGCACACGAAGCAACCTGGGAACGATCTGAACATGTATCAACAATTATTGTTCGAAGAACTAGCTACACTATGGGAACCAGGGGCCCAGGTCTGGGACGCTTACCAAGAAGAATATTTCAATCTGAAAGCGCTATTGTTCACGACGGTCTAAGACTATCCCGCGTACGGATATCAATCCTGCCAGTGTGTTCATGGATACAAAGGATGTGATAAGTGTTTGGAGTTTACAACAAGTTTACACTTAAAGGGCTCTAAAAAAATCGTGTTCATGGGCCACCGAAGATGGCTGAAACAGAATGACCCATGAAGGCAAGAGAAGGAATTGTTTGATAATACTGTTGAGATCCGTTTGGCGCCCCGGGAGAAGACTGCGGTAGAAATCTATGACATCATGAACACATTGCCCCCTGTTACGCCGGGTAAGACACAACTGCCTATTCCCATGCAGATGGCGTCTGGAAAAGGAAATCCGTATTTTAGGATTTGCCTTACGGGAGATTCCTAAGCACACGTCACAGCATAGATGTCATGCATGTTGAAAAAAATGTGTGCGACAGCTTGCTTGGTATCCTGCTCAACAAGTTAGACAAGACAAAAGATGGACCGAAGGCACGAGCTGACATGGAATTCTTGGATATAAGAAAGAAGCTGTGGGCAACCAAGCAAATGACCAAGTTGGGCACGTGTGTAGTCAGAATCAAGATGGACTATCCCGCTGCTTGTTACACTCTAAGCAAAAAAGAGATCGTTAGCTTTTTGGAGTGCCTCCAAGGTGTCAAAGTTTCTTCTGGTTACTCGGCAAACATCAGGAGAATAGTTGACATGAAGACTCGCTGAGTAATTGGTATGAAGTCTCATGATTGTCATGTGATGATCACGCAGATACTTCCTGTTGCAATTAGAGGTCTCATGGAGCCAGAGGTCCGCAAGACAATCTTGAATCTTTGAAACTTTTTCAACACGATATCGCAGAAGTCGATCTCGGTTACGCGTTGCCATAAACTGCAGGAGGAGATCATTGTCATACTATACGTACTTGAGATGTACTTCCCTCCAACATTTTTCGATATCATGGTACATGTGAGGGACCCGGTATTTTAACTCGATTCAAAGAATTCACAACAAGTGAAGACGGTGACCATAGCCGCTACCTGTGACGGACTATGGCCCACCCCCGCCCCGTGCGACATGCATATGACATAATGCGTTTGACTCACCACGGCCTGATTGAGGGATCACGATTCCAAAAACATACGCCTCACGCGTATGACTCACTCTGGCAATGGACCATGCTTTCACTTTGCACTTCAGTTGAATCGAGACAAAATATCAAGTACCTCCATATGCATCCAACCACACTCCCCATTTCAAATATACATGCATAATAGACGGGAGGTGGGTGCATATGTTGGACAGTAAGAATATCATCACACGAAACACTATGATATGATAATAAAACTAGCTGTCCACATTGGACTAAGGAATTACATCATTCTGGGATAACCCGAAGTTTTAGTCAAATCTGAAATAAACATTGCGACAGCGGATAAAGAAAATAAATCCCACAGCGGCGCATCAACCGCTGCCCAAAAGCCAAAATAATTCCCATGAGTCGAACGCCAACCAAAGAAACCGATCAACTAGGCATTATCGAAGTAATCCGCGACCACTGGCTCACCTGCAAAGTCTAGCAATATCCTAGGTGAGTACAAAGGTACTCGCAAGACTTATTCGTGCTTGATTAGATGTCCTACACATGCTTACCACAGGAACAAGTAAACATGATGCAAACCAAAATAACACGGTACACAATAACGAAGAACGTTAGATAACAGCGGGTAGTCCAGATTTCACAGGAATCATGGTGAGAGCCTAACCTACTACATATCAACATTTCCAATTCGTTCGGGGCAGCCCACACCCCAATTAAATCAGTGTCCATCACAACAACAATTTCAAACAAATAATCTCTCGGACCGTTACCGGCAATACGATCACCCTGAGCATAGCGAGTGCATTATCCCTTGGAGGTTGCAGGGCTCCAAGGGCCTAAGACTTACCTCAACTACACCCCAGCCTCGATGCCGGTGACGTCCACGTGTGAAAAAGGGAGTGTGACACGGTGAAGCAACCTCAGGTTGGTATAGCGACAAAACTCTTCTTACACCCGGGTCGCATTCTTGCCTTCAATAAATACCAACCGTATTCATCATGCACACGCCCTTCGGCTCTTGCATCTCACTTTAGCAAGTTCAAGTTGATAGGGTAACAAGATTAATTCTCAGCCATGGCTGGACATACACACAACACATCCTAAACATGCAAGTTTTGCTCAACTCCGATCATGGCAATCAAGCAAAGGTTTCACCCACTAGCACAAATAGGTAAACATATGAAATAATAAATAAGGTATGCAACAAGCTCTGCTTGCTTTGGTCACAAAGCTCAGGGTCTTGGGTAGGATCAAAAGCCTGATGCTCTTCTTCTCCTTCGGGCTCTATTGCAAACAACACGAGATACCGGAAAAGAAACGATAAAAGAAGGCAATGAGTTTTCAGCATAAATGCATGATGATGAATGCTAGGCATGAAATCTAAAGTTATTTAGGGATGTTAGAGATCTACAGTAGTGAACATTCTCAAGTTGAACTTGTGGAAATTAATCGGTTGTCCTAACAATGCATGCATGCCATATTATGTCCATTTTCGAATTAGGGTTAAAAATTGTTATTCACAATGAATGGTCATGCCCTAAGGTGGTTTATTAGGAATTAGTCGGGAATACAAGATTAACATAGTTAGAATCATATAGTTTGGGTTTGCATGTTATAATTTCTTGAAAATCATTGCAAGGGAGGGAACACTAGTGCACAAATGAAAATTGACCAAACTTTTACTGGTAGGTTTTAACAATGTGTTTGGACCAAGTTGTAGAGAGTTTTACAAGGATTCCAAGGATATAAATTTTGCAATTTTTGGAGCTATGCTTACAAAGTTAGAGCATTTTCAAAATACCCAAAATTGAGGAACAAAACCCTAACCCTAAAAGCTACTTTTCTGCAACAATAAGCAAGATAACTGCTAGACCCACTCTAGGATCCACCCCACTTGCTCCCTGCTCACTGAGGTGGAGCAGTCCGGAGGAACTCTGGCCTGGCGGCGGAGGCTCCGGGCTTGGACCTGCGGAAAGGGGAGAGGAAGAGGTGAGGGAAGAGATAAGGAGCTCGGGAAGGGAAAGGAGGAGGGGCCGGCTCACCGGACTGGAGAGCAGGCTCGCCAGAGTGCTGGCCGGAGGCGGAGAAGACGGCGTCGGGCTGGGGAAGTTGAGCACGGGAGTGAGAAAGAGAGGAGAGGAGCTGCGGGGGAGGAGAAAAAGAGGAGCAGGAGGGGTTCCGGTGGCCTTTTATAGGGCGGCCGGAGGGGCTTGCCACAGTGGCGCCACCGCCCACCACCCCCAACCAGCGGCGGAGACATGGCGGCCATGCTCTGACAGGGGAGCAGCTCGCCCGGAATTAACCAGAATCGGTCCGGAGTCGGGCGACCCGGACATACAGCCCGGAGATTCCGGACCGAACCTCCGGCCTTAACAAAACCTTCGGCTAAACCTCTCTGGACTCCCCCGGAAATTAACCCGGAGGCCATCCGGAATCCGGACAGCCCGGATGTCCAACTCGGAGGTTCCGGGTTGAACCTCCGGCAGCCTCAAATCGCCACTCAACCCTCTCTGTACTCATCTGGAAAATAGCTCAGAATCCACTCGGAATCCGAGCGTCCCGGAGATCCCATCCGGAGGTTCCGGACCAACTTTCGGATTGAGTGACAAAGAGGGAAAACCATGTGCAAAAATTATTTGGACTATAGGAACATAACTTTGTTTGGGGTTTGTTGTGGTTATTCAAATAAGTTGATTGGTGTTTGCTAGAATTAATTTTGAAGGATGAGATATGTACGTATTCTATAAGGCATAAGTGATATACATTTAAGTTTATGCAAGGGTTGGTGCAGGAATGAAATGATGACATGAATGCTGGATGAATGCATAACCTAAATCATAAAAATAGGAATGGGTATCACAGTACATCTCATGATCCATATCGTGCCGGAGATACTGGACCTAGGTCCCGTGTTCCTACACAACATGTACTCCTTGGAAAGGTGCAATGGGGTTGTGAAGCGCTACGTTCGTAACAGGTCATAACCGGAAGGTAGCATCATCCAAGGCTATGTTGCCAAAGAGTGTGTCGAGTTCTGCATGGATTACTTGGCTGATCAAAAGTCTATAGGTGCTCCTGTTTCATGCCACATGGATAGGCTCGATGGTGAAGGCCATGCACATGGACAAAAGCCTTTACATGTCTATAATTCAGTACCGAATAGATCATATGACTACGACAGAGCACATCTGATGTGGACATCACCTCCATCAAGGATGACAAGAGCCCAAATCCACCCTTGCACCCTATTGGACCAATGACAAGGGCTCGAGCCAAGGCTATACAACATGAGGTATGAAGGAGCCACCAAGTGGAAGAGCCCACCGACGAGCAATGGGACTGAGGGAGAGACGCCAAGAATCAAGTCCCCAAGCTCCAAGCCGAACCCCAGCCGGACTGCTGCCTCGGATGTGCATTAACAGTGAAGACCCGGACTGTCCGGCTGAGGCCCGGACCCTCCAGATTCGAGCCGGACCTCAGCCCGGACCCTCTGGGTGGGAGTCCGGATCTCCTCTGGAAATCCCGGACCTCAACCCGGACACTCCGGCTGAGTGTCCGGATCTCCTTTGGAAATCCCGGACCTCAACCCGGACACTCCGCCTGAGGGTCCGGATCTTCTCTGGAAAACTCGGAGTTCAGCCCGGAGGTCCGCCCGGACACTCCGGCCACCCGGACAGTCCGGCCCCAATCCGGACAGTCCGGATCTGCCTGCGCGCAGGAAAACGGGCCACGGCCCATGTAATCCCTAAGTGGCGGGTTAGACTATAAATACCCCGTACCCCTCCCTAATTAGGGTTTAGACTTGATATTAAAAACTTAAGAGAGCTTTGCTCCTCATCTAGGGTTAATCCCTCTAGATTAGGAGTTCCATCTTAGGCCTTGTAATCTCTTTGGATTGTAAGGACCGGCGTGTGCCCCCGGATGGTAATCGAGGCATTCATTGAGAGGAGGAGTTGATTTGAGTCCTAGTTCCAAAGGCTTACCCCTTGGGGTTTTGTTGTTGGTTTGGAATTTCATCTAGGCCCTTCTAGTTATCCGCTTGTCCAAATCGTGAAGATCGGGAGCCCTCCGTATCAACTTGGTATCAGAGCTCAAGGTTTCCATGATTTGGATTTGTATCCCTTCTTCTTCTACCCCAATTTCTAGCCTTCTTTTGGATTTTCTTACCTATTTCGAAAACCCCACAAAAAGAGCCCGATTTGAAATCTTGATGCAATTTGGAGTCTGAGTGAGCTTTGGTTGGTTTTGATCCATTAGATCTTTGCTATACTTGTTGATCTAACCTTCCTTTGCGTTGCTTGAGCCAATTTGATCGTTTGCCCCTTCGATTTCATGATTTTCGGGCCACCCAGTTTTCAGATCTGCTCCTCTGTTCTCCACTCGGACAGTCCGGATTCCAGCCGGACAGTCCGGGCGGCCGGACCCTCCGGATTCAACCCGGACAGTCCGGATTTGCCAGAAATAGGGCGCAGCACTTCACCATTTGGGGCCTAACTTCCACATGCGACATCCGTTTTGGGCGATCTAGGACTCGTTGGAAAGCTGGTGACGAGCTCTAGATCATCATCAGTACCACACACTTCTACAAGCAAGGTAAAATATTTGGCAAGTCCATCTTCCTTGCATTTCCTTTGTGAGCCAATCATCCCCTTTGTGGATACTTTGAACCTATCAAGACTAGCTCCTTGATGATTGCTAGGGCCTTGTGCACTCGTGCTATCTAGAATACCTTCAGACCCAAGCAATTTGAAAACCATTAGTCTTGTAAGGTCTTGGCACAAAGAAAAGAAGGAAGAAAAGTAAGTTTAAAAAAAAGAAGAAGAAAAAAGAAAAGAGAGAAGAACAATTGCCATGACCATCTTGTAGGGAGAGAATCTAAGGAAGAGGAACAGCCGAGTGTGCAAATCTTTTGCCCTACTTAATTGCAATCGAGCTAGCGTCTTTCTTCGAATTTGTGCAACACGAGCTTATAGCCTTCGCTAGGAAACATTTTGTACTAGCTCACTTCTTGGTTGCACAAATCCCATTATCTTTGCACGTGAGTGTCTTGTGCTTCGCTTATATCCTTGAGATCAACTCTTATTGCATTGTTTCTTTGTGGATTACTACTAATCATTGCAAAATCTCATTGTTCCACTTTGTTTAGTATTTTGTGCTAATCCTTCCGAGATCCACTAAAAGCTTTGTTGAGTTAGTGCTTTGGGACTTGGAACTTTTTCAACCCACTCTTGAGGAACACTTTTACCCTCCGAGGGCCTCCGAACCTTCAATCCAAGGAGGCAAGGACTTCGGTGGTAAGTGAGGTGAGAGATTTCCAAATTTCCACATAATTCACTAGCTTGTTGCATTGCTAACCATGTCAAGGGAAGGATCACACGGAGCGAGTGGCAATGAAGACTGTGTGACTCGAGGGCAACATTTGGCCCTCCAACGGAGCCTTCATGACACTGTGGACAATTTGAGGCATGATATGACCCGACAGATGGAATCAATGAAGACAAGCATTGTGCAAGAAGTTGTTCAAGCTCTTTGAGGCCGCATTCCTGAAGCAGAGATTGAAGAGGAAGAGCCTCTTGATGAGACCGATGCCGAGATGGCGGCACGACGTGCCCAAGCTCGAAGAACAGCTAGACACCGAGCATCCCTTCCTCCATCAGGGATCCGAGGCCCAACCTATGGCCCACACAGTCATGATTGGGCAAGGAGCCGTCAAGGGCGTGATGGGCATGAAGGAAGTGCTTCAGAAGGAGGATCAAGCTTTCATCAACCTAATGATCGAAGACATCAAAGATACCCGGATAGAGACCCAGGGTTCAGAAGGCGGAATCATCATGATGAGGATACAGAACACCGGCAGAGGGGTCTACCAGGAGATGGGGAAGAAAATTTTGGCAAGCTTAAGTTCACAATGCCCAAGTTCTCCGGTGATGCAATGGATCCTGAAGAATACCTCACATGGGAGCTCAAGGTGAACAAGGTCTTCCGGATGCACAATACTCCGAAGAGAAGAAAGTTGCTATGGCCTCACTTGAGTTCGATGGGTATGCACTTATTTGGTGGGAACAAGTGCAAAATCAGCGAGGCGAGCATGGAGAGCTACCTGTCATGTCTTGGACAGAGATGAAAAGAGAGATGCAGGCTCGCTTTGTGCCCAAGTACTACAAGCGAGATCTCTTCAAGAAGCTCCAAGACCTCAAGCAAGGCAGTCGGTCAGTTGAAGAATACTTCAAGGAAATGGAACTGCCTTCATCCGAGCTAATGTCCAAGAGACGAAAGAGCAGACTATGGCCCATTTCTTGGCCGGGTTGAACCATCCAATCAAACACATCACCGACTACCAACCCTACAACACCGTTGTGGAATTAGTGCATCAAGCCATCAAGGCCGAGCGCCAAGTGCAAGAAGATGCTCGCTACTCCAAGTCTTCAACATATGCCGCACGTTCCACTCCTTACACTTCGCGTGCCACGGCAGTTGCCTCCTCGCCCCACTCCGAGTACTAAGTTTGCTCCAAGACCAACCTCAACTAAGTCAGAAGGTCACATGGAGGTGGAAGTACAAGCGTGCGCCAATGGTCAAACACAAGTCGTCCTACCACCTCATCTTCAAAGGATGCCCCAGCTCAAAGCATGTTTCCTCAATGGCCTCAACGGGCAAGACCCCGTGACATTGTTTGCTTCAAGTGTCAAGGACGTGGCCATATGCAAAGAGAGTGCCCCAATGCACGTGTTATGTTGATCACTGAAGAGGGCGAATATGAGTCGGCAAGCGAAGGCGAGATTGATGCTATCCATGAGATAGCAAGGCTTGAGCACGAGGGAGAGGATGAAGATGGACAAGAGCGAATCTATTGCGAGACCGAGTCGGGACCATCACTCATCGTCACCAAGAAGATCCTCACCGTCCAACTTCAAGATGAATCCGAGCAACGATGCAATCTCTTCCAGACCAAGGCTGCAATTGACGGCAAAACCATCAAAGTGATAATCGATGGCGGGAGTTGTCACAACTTGGCGAGTCAAGAATTATGCTCCAAGCTCAATTTGAAGTACAAGAAGCACCCTCGTCCTTACCATGTGCAATGGTTTGAGCGATAGTGGCACCGTCAAGATACAACACATGGTGCAAGTTGCCTTCAAGATTGGAGCCTACCAGACACTGTGGAGTGTGATGTGGTGCCAATGACGGTATGCCACCTCCTCTGGGCCGCCCATGGCAATATGATCGATCGGCGCGCCACGACGGGCACACCAATGAGTATATCTTCCCGGTGGCAACACAAGGAGTTCGTGCTGCGACCTATGACACCAAGCCAAATCATCGCCGACAATGCTCAGAAGTTGGCAAGGCTTCAAGAAGAGAAGAAAAGGAGTGAGCGAGAGAGCACTACCTTGAGTGACTTCCACCATTCGGTGAGCGAGAGCCACAAGCCCAAAATGAGAGAAAAGAGCAAGGAAGAGAGTAGAGGCTTAGTGATGCTAGCCACCAAAGCCGAGATGAGAGGAGTGAGGAATGACCCACCTACGCTACACTTTGTACTTGTGTACAAAGATGTAGTTGCTTTGACTAATGACTCACCTCCACTTCCTTTAGCTATGTCTCGTGTTTTGCAGGAATTCAAGGACGTCTTCCCCGATGAGATCCCGGTGGGCCTTCCACCCATTCAAGGCATCGAGCACCGCATCGACCTCATCCCGGGAGCGCCTCTTCCCAACCGGCCGCCTTACCGTGCCAACCCCGAGGAGACTAAGGAAATACAACGTCAAGTACAGGAGCTACTTGACAAGGGGTATGTTCGCGAAAGCTTGAGTCCTTGCGCCGTTCCTGTCATTCTTGTCCCCAAAAAGGACGGATCTTGGCGCATGTGTGTAGATTGCCGAGCCATCAATAATATCACTATGTGTTACCGCCATCCTATTCCTCGTTTAGACGATATGCTTGATGAGCTTAGTGGCGCAACCATTTTCTCTAAAATTGATTTGAAGAGTGGCTATCACCAAATAAGGATGAATGAAGGAGATGAATGAAAAACTGCTTTTAAAACCAAATTTGGCTTATATGAGTGGCTTGTCATGCCTTTTGGTTTATCCAATGCTCCTAGCACTTTTATGCGCCTAATGAATCATGTCTTGCGCCAATTCATCAGAAAATTTGAGGTAGTCTACTTTGATGACATTCTCATATATAGTAGAATGTTGCATGATCATGTTGCTCACATTAAGCAAGTTCTACTAGTGCTTAGGAATGAACGTTTATTTGCTAATCTGAGAAGTGCACCTTTTGTACGGAGAAGCTTGTGTTCTTAGGTTTTGTTGTCTCTACTCATGGCATAGAGGTAGATGAATCTAAATTGAAGCAATTAAAAATTGGCCTACCCTATAAACGTGAGTCAAGTGCGTAGCTTTCATGGCCTAGCAAGTTTCTACCGTCGCTTTGTCAAAGATTTTAGTGCTATTGCTTCCCCTTTGAATGAATTAACTAGAAAGAATGTTCCTTTTGTGTGGGGGCAATCTCAAGAGAATGCTTTTCAAGAGTTAAAGAAATGCTTAACCGAGGCACCTTTGCTTGCTTTACCGGATTTCACTAAAACCTTTGAAGTAGAATGTGATGCTAGTGGGATCGGTATAGGGGGTGTACTCATGCAAGAAGGCAAACCGGTCGCTTACTTTAGTGAGAAATTGAATGGAGCTCAACTTAGTTACCCGGTTTATGACAAAGAATTGTATGCTTTGGTTCGTGTTCTTGAAATATGGCAACATTACCTTTGGCCAAAAGAATTTGTTATTCATTCCGATCATGAGTCATTAAAATATCTTAAGGGCCAAGCTAAATTGAACCGTAGGCATGCAAAATGGGTCGAATTCATTGAAACATTCTCATATGTAGTCAAATACAAAAAGGGTAAAGAGAATGTTGTGGCAGATGCTCTTTCCCGTAAATGACCCTTTTGAATCAACTTGAAGTTAAGGTTTTGGGTCTAAAATGCTTGAAGGATTTATATGCTAATGACCTGAGTTTGCTTCCCTTTTGCTAATTGTAGAGAAGAAAAGGGTTGGGACAAATATCATGTGCATGAGGGCTTTTTTGTTTTTTTTTTGGTTTTTGTATTTTTCTGCTATTTTTTTATTTTTCCTCCTTTCTTTTTTTTTTTTTGTTTTTTATTTTTTTGTTTTTTTTTTATATATCGAGATTTCCACCTCTTTTTTTCCTTGTTTTTTGTTTTGTTTTTTTTATTCGTTTTTCCTTTTTTTTTTCATCTTGCTTTGTTTTTTTGTTTTATTTTTTATTTCTTTGTTTTTTTTCTTTTTCTTCTTTCTAATTTTTTGTTTTTTTGTTTTTTTTTTTGTCATCCTTTTTCTTTTTTTTTTTTCCCTATTACCTCTTTTTTTTTTGTTTTTTTTTTTTTTTTTTTTTTTTTTTTTCTTTTTTGTTTTTTTTTTTTTTTCTATTTTTTTTTTTTTCTTTTTTTTTTTTTTTTTTTTCCTTTATTTTTATTTTTGTATGTTTTGTTTTTTTCTCTTTTTTTTTTTTCTTTTTTTTTTATATATTTCTCTTTTTTTTTTTTTTTTTTTTTTTTTTTTTTTTCTCTTTTCTTTTTTTTTTTTTTTTTTACCTTTTTTTTTTTTTATTTGTTTTTGTTTTAATTTTGTTCTTTGTTAATTTTTATATTTTTCTCTTTTTTTTTTTTTTTTTCAGACGGATATTTTTTTTTTTTTTTCCGTTTTTTTTATTGTTGATTTTAGTTTTATTTCTTTTCTTTTTTTTTTTTTATTGATTTTTTTTTTTTTTATTTTTTTTTTTTTTTTTTTGTTTTTTTTTCTTTCGTTTTTCCTCTTTTTTAGTGAATTTTTTTTTTTTTTTTTTTTTTCTTTTAATTTTTTTTTTTTTGTTTTTTTTTTTTTTTTTTTGTCTTTTTTTGTATTATATTTTTTTTTTGTTTTTTCCCTTCATTTTTTTTTTCTGAGCTCTCTTTTTTTTTTTTTCGAGCTTAACAAACTATGCATTCCCGAGTCATCCGTGCGTTTGCTACTCTTGCAGGAATCCCACGGCGGCGTCTTGATGGGACGTTTGGGCGGGACAAGACCTACATGATGCTCTCCAACCACTATTATTGGGCGAAAATGCAGAGAGATGTGGAGAGATTCGTCCAACGATGCGTCACATGCCACAAAGCTAAGTCAAAGCTAAACCCTCATGGCCTTGATACTCCGCTTCCTGTTCCTAGTGCTCCTTGGGAGGATATTTGCATGGATTTTGTGTTAGGGTTACCTAGGACCAAAACGGGGAGGGACTCGGTCTTTGTGGTTGTGGATAGATTCTCAAAAATGGCACATTTTGTTCCTTGCCACAAGACCGACGATGCTTCACATGTTGCTAATTTGTTTTTCAGGGAAATTGTGAGGCTTCACGGTGTGCCCAAGACCATCATCTCCGACCGCGACGTCAAGTTTCTCAGCTATTTTTGGAAGACATTGTGGGCCAAGTTGGGAGTCAAGCTTCTCTTCTCCACAACTTGCCACCCACAAACCGATGGGCAAACCGAGGTCGTCAACCGCACCTTGTCAACTCCCCTCCGCACCATGATCAAGAAGAACTTGAAGGAGTGGGAAGAGTGCATTCCTCATGTGGAGTTCGCCTACAATCGAGCGGTCCATTCTACTACAAGCATGAGCCCATTCGAAGTGGTGTATGGATTCAACCCCTCTACACCACTCGATCTTCTTCCACTACCACTACACGAGCGCGTCAACATGGATGCTTCCAAGCGAGCCGCTTTCATCAAAAGACTCCATGAGACAACAAGAGCTACAATCGAGCAACAAGTGCTTCGACACGCCAACAAGGTCAACAAGAGCAAGAAGAAGATGGTGTTTGACCCCGGAGATCTTGTGTGGGTTCACCTCCGCAAGGAGCGTTTTCCCGAAGAACGCAAGTCCAAGCTCATGCCCCGTGGCGATGGACCCTTCCAAGTGCTTCAACGCATCGGCGACAACGCCTACAAGATTGACCTTCCACCGGACAAGTACTCGGTGAGCAACACCTTCAACATCGTGGATCTTTCACCCTTTCATGGCTACAACGAGTTGGAGTCGAGGTCGACTCCTTTTCAAGAAGGGGGGAATGATGCGGACATCACCTCCATCAAGGATGACAAGAGCCCAAATCCACCCTTGCACCCTATTGGACCAATGACAAGGGCTCGAGCCAAGGCTATACAACATGAGGTATGAAGGAGCCACCAAGTGGAAGAGCCCACCGACGAGCAATGGGACTGAGGGAGAGACGCCAAGAATCAAGTCCCCAAGCTCCAAGCCGAACCCCAGCCGGACTGCTGCCTCGGATGTGCATTAACAGTGAAGACCCGGACTGTCCAGCTGAGGCCGGACCCTCCAGATCCGAGCCGGACCTCAGCCCAGACCCTCCGGGTGGGAGTCTGGATCTCCTCTAGAAATCCCGGACACTCCAACTGAGTGTCCGGATCTCCTTTGGAAATCCCGGACCTCAACCCGGACAATCCGCCTGAGGGTCCGGATCTTCTCTGGAAAACCCAGAGTTCAGCCCGGAAGTCCGCCCGGACACTCCGGCCACCCGGACAGTCCGGCCCCAATCCGGACAGTCCGAATCTGCCTGCGTGCAGGAAAACGGGCCACGGCCCATGTAATCCCTAAGTGGCGGGTTAGACTATAAATACCCCGTACCCCTCCCTAATTAGGGTTTAGACTTGATATTAAGAACTTAAGAGAGCTTTGCTCCTCATCTAGGGTTAATCCCTCTAGATTAGGAGTTCCATCTTAGGCCTTGTAATCTCTTTGGATTGTAAGGACCGGCGTGTGCCCCCGGATGGTAATCGAGGCATTCATTAAGAGGAGGAGTTGATTTGAGTCCTAGTTCCAAAGGCTTACCCGTTGGGGTTTTGTTGTTGGTTTGGGATTTCATCTAGGCCCTTCTAGTTATCCCCTTGTCCAAATCGTGAAGATCGGGAGCCCTCCGTATCAACATCTCGTGGTGTTGCAACACCTGATTGTGGTGCATCCCTATCTTTGGACGCACATGGTAAAGGTAAAAAAAGAAAACCCGAATAAGGGAGAAGCGTGGCTCTCGAAAGAGCACAATGCAAAGTTCGCAAACTGGCTAAAGAACTACTGGTATGAAAGGCCTCCGACAAATGATGAAGAAGAGATGGTCAAAATGTTGTCACAAGAACCTACGAGCAAGGTCCTGACATTTCAAGCATATGATATCAACGGATACACATTCTATACGGAGGCTCAAGACAGGAAAAGTACGTACCAGAACAGTGGGGTGACGATGGAGGCTAAAACCGATAACCGTAAGGACATATACTATGGTGTTATCGAAGAGATTTGGGAACTGGACTACACCATCACAAAGATCCCCATGTTTTGTGTCAGATGGGCGAAAAATGTCCATATCGACGATGACAAATTCACTACCGTGACTTTACCTCCCCCGACATCTATTGACTCAACACAAGTCAAAGCAATCAATGCCAAAGATGAGCCATGGGTATTAGCTAAAAAATCTCGCAAGTCTTCTACATAAAAGACCCAAAGGCAAAGAAGCGCCATGTCATTAGAAAAGGAAAAAGGAGTATTGTCGGAGTCGATGGTGTAGTTGACGAAGAGGACTATGACCAATTCGACGACCCGGACTCCGAGCCAGAAGCTGTTGATAAACGCCTTACCAAAAGGAGCAAAGCTACTAAGGATGCTGAGCCCTACATAAGACGCAGTCACGCCGAAGGACTAACGTATACCACCAAGAAAATCACTATTCATGAGAAGATTGTCGAAGACGAGGAAACCGAGCGAGCTATGTGTGTATGTATAATAATGTCTTGGTTTGGATGATTTCATATTGTGTGTACCGTACGTGTGTACGTGTGTCTGTGTAATACTGTTGACTCGCGCTAAACGACAAACCCTAACCCATGCTAAAAGACGACATAACCCTAAAACCCTAACCCAAAACCCTAACCAAAAACCCTAAAACCCTAACCCTAACATAACCCTAAACCTAAAAACCTAAAACTAAACAAAACCCACCCTCCACTAACGGGCGAAATCCAGGAGCCCGTCAGTGGTAAACCACCCTAACCCTAACAAACCTCCCATTAGTGAAGATACCTCTCCACTGACGGGTGCACCTCTACTGACGGGCCGAAATTGGGGCGCCCATCAGTGATAACCACATCGTATATAAGCCACACGCGGGACATGGCGAAATTTTCACCAAGTCCCGCGCGTTCATTCGAACTAGCAGTGAGACCCCTACGCTGCCTCAACACCGCCAGGCTGCTCCACCGCCCCCTCTGGCCCCGACACCCCCGCTGCCCCCTCTGCCGCCCCCTTCGGCCCGGACGCCCTAGCCGCCCCCTCTGGCCCCGACGCCCCCACCGCCCCCTCCGCTGCCCCCTCTGGCCCCGACGCCCTCGCCGCCCCCTCCTCCGCCCCCTCCGGCCCCGACGCCCTCGTCGCATCGTGTTCTTGGTGGTGCACGAGATACTATTAAATTGGCGGTGGTGCGTTCCACCTTTTTGGTGTGTGGTGTATCCCTGATTCGGTTGGTGTTTCTTCATCTTGTCTTTCTCCAGTTCTCATCTCCCCGCGTTTGCTGTGGTCGCCGTCGCAGCGTCGCTGTTGAGAAACCTCGGGATTCTAGTGTGGAGTCGTGAAAGTCCTAGTAAAGGATGGATGCGTAAGTTCAAGTACAACTACAAGTATCTTGAGTACCACAAGAGGGTTGTGAGCTCCCGCAGGAAACAGAAAGCAAATCAGAGAGTCTCTTAGTCTTGAAAATTACTCACTTATGCTAAGTCTAGAAAAATAAATGGTCCTGGCTCCTTTTTTTTCTTGTCCGGAATCACAAAATTTTGATGGAAATTTTGCGTCGAGTAGCACAATCCTGGAAGCTCTTAGAATGTTTTGGATCATGGACCTTAACATGAGCTTTGAATGAATTCCATAGAAGACAGTTGAATACCCGCGAGAGTTTAATAACCTTTCATATGTGCCATCATAAAAATATTGTTATTACAGAAATGCATCATTATAGAAGTGTAGAATTCCTTCCTTGACTATTGAATCAGTAATAACATTGCTTCTCGCAGGTATTTAAACTTTCATTTTAATTGCTTTTCTTAGTTATGTGAGAAAACAAGTTGGATTCTGAACGAAGAGTACTGAGTTATCATTATTCATAGAATGCGTGCTTTTTTTTAAGCTTTCATGTATCTTGGACATTTGTGTACACTTATGGTTGTGATATGATCAAAAAAAAATCTTCATTGCAAAGAAATGTATCAATGATAGTCAATTTTGTGATATACAGTCGATCCTAGTTTGGTATAGTCTTCTTAATTCATTATACCAGTTATCTCATTATACCAGTTATCTGCTTGTGATATAGGTACAAGGTATTGGTGTTTTTAGGAATTGACGAATCCCCGTATCCGTATCCGCGCGGCTTAGCATCGGCCTGCACCGAGAGCCCGTCCTCTCCACCGACTGTCCCCAGTCTGCCTCCCTCTTCACTGCAGAAGGTATTTTTTTTAATTTCTTCGAACGTTGTATGCTGAAATTATTGTATATGTGTGGTATTGAGAATGCTGAGATTGAGAAAGCTTGAGATATTTGTATATCATATGCTGAGATTGAGAATGCTGAAATTTTGGTGTATATATGCTGGAATTGTTGTATATGTGTGATATTTGTATAGCATATGCTGGAATTGTTGTATATGTGTGATAATTTAGCACTATTATGTTTGAAATTTATTCTCTTCATCAATTACATGACAGAACAGTTGAGAATAATGATATTAACAAATAAACAGAGCACAAAGAATTAATCTCAGTTCTAAAATGGCCGCCAGTACTCCTCCCGTTGGGTCGCCGACCCGAGAACTAGAGCCCGTTAATGACAGCACGGCCCCCCTCCACGTGGCGGCACCGATCAACACCCCAACCCTGGAGGCGCCCAAGCAAGCTGCCTCCGAGCTGGCCAAGGAACCTGCCTCTGGGGTGGCCAAGGAACCTGCCCCCGAGCCGGCCAAGGAACCTGCCTCCGGGGTGGCCAAGGAACCTGCCCCCGAGCCAGCCAAGGAACATGCCCCCGACTCCAGCTCCTCCAACGATGACTCTAGCTTCGAGTCAGGTTCTGAAGAGGACGAGGCACCCGAGGAGGAAGTAGCGCCTACGGCCCCGACTAGGTCTCAGAAAAGCAGGCACCGGAAAGGCACTCCAAGGCTCAAGGCGACCTGCTGGATCAACCCAGAGGGAAGATTATCTCTCCCACCACACTAGCTGGAACATTGGAAGCAGCGATGGTGGCAGGCAAGAGTGCTGAGCCGCTACACAAGAGGAAGAAAAGCAAAAGAGATGGGCCGGCACCGGCGAGAAGAAAAGAAAGGAGCAAAAAGCAGATGAAGAAATCCTTATCCTCCTCAGCATCATCATCCAAATTATCTACACGGAGCATGGGTCTCTGGCGAGAGGTTTTCTATCTAGGTCAAGACTTGCTCCCGCAGGATGAGTTGGACAATCTTTCAGAGGACATGAAGGCACTGCATGAAGATTACCTAAAGATGTCCAGAGATCCGCAAACATTTTGCCAATATTGGAAGGTCAAGGTGCCAAGAGATTACAATTTCTTCATGGAGAACGACCAGGACACCTTCAACATCAACTTTGAAGACCTCTTCAACATGTACAACCTCTATAGGCTCGACACCATGATGGTCAGGCTATGGGCTCTCTACCAAGCCCAAGAGTACAGACATCTACATGACTCCAATATTGGAATAATCGATCCGATATGCATGAACGAAGGCTATGCTGCAACCCCGGACGGTCGAGTCTTTCTGGAAGAATACCTTGCGCATGCATTCATCGTTCATAAGGACAAGGACTACCTACCAGCCCCCTACAACCCTCTGTAAGTCCTTTAACTTAGCACCGTGGGTATTTTTTTATTTTTTACGCACGTATCTCCGTTTGTTTACATCCATTTGTTCACATTTACGCAGCGACCACTGAGTCCTCATTGTGATCATTCCATGCTGGGGCAAGGCATTTTACCTTGACTCCGACGAGACCAAGAGATCGGACTTCAGTAATATCACTAAAATTTTGGATACAGCTTTTTTCAAAGCCAAGTTCACGGGACATAGTAAAATACCTTCAAAACCGACAAGAATGGTACACCATTACACCTTCCCTTCCAAAATTTAGCCAAAAAATAGCGTGACATGTGGGTACTACACCTGTGCCCATATGGACTACTGGGTCTGGTCAAAGAACAGGCATTGGAAAGATATGAAAGAACTGAAGGCTTGGTGTGAGCTGGGAAGTCACTTGTACGACTGGCGTCAAGACTTTGCCCGCATCCAAAAAATCTTCGCCAAAGTCATCAACCTTGAAGTCATCAATCCAATGGGTGAATTCTACGCCGGCCCCAAATTTCCGAAGCCAAACTTAAGCGGGCATCGATAGATTCGTTGTTTCTGAAATTGACGAATAGTTGCCACTATGTTCTTTCTACACTTAACAACTTTATTATGTCGCTCGTCAAACATACTTGTGTACTTTCATACTTGTGATCAATGGTTATGTGAAGTGTTATGTGATTATGAATGTGTTATGTCAACTGTTATGTGATTACAAATGTGTTATGTGATTATGAGCTTTGACTATGTGTTGAATATATTGTGAAATTTGTGAAAAATGCACAATGGCTATAGTAAGCAGGCCAGCACCAAGCCTGGACTGTAAACACTACTGACGGGCCCTTATAAAATGCCCGTCAGTGGTGATACCTCCAGGGCGAGCCCACGCCCGCCCTGGAGGGGTTTCCGCAGACGGGCAAATTGGGCCCGTCAGTAGTAACGTGCCCTCCACTAATGGGCGGCCCGTCAGTAAAGGCCCATTCTGTAGTAGTGATCGGGTGAGGGCCAAAGGCCTCCTTTTGTTCCTGGACATATTTCTTGTTCAACACATGTTTCCAATTATTCCACGAACCGCAAACCTTCTGCTCCGCGGCTCATTGCACATCCTTGACCCATTTTTCGGGCACCATGAAAGATTCCATTATCTCATCCACTAGTAATTTGCATTCGTCCTTGGTTACTTGCTTCCAGTCACTTAACAGGATGCTGACCTGACCCCTCGCGACCACCCCGCATATGGTCCTAAATTTTTTTATAGCTTTTTTCGGTTCTATAGGAGCCCTAGATTCCTCGTGGATGGCCTGCACTTCGAAGCGTCCCATCGGCTTCATTGAGGGTTTTCTAGGACGGTGCACTAATTTTGCCGAGGAGTCAGACGGTCCTCTCAACGACGTCCGTTCAATAGAACCTCTAGCCGATGTCTGCTCATCGGACCCCCTCGGAGAGGCATTATCGGATGACATCTAGTGAATCAGGTTATGTTAAAAGAGCACTGTACCAAGATATCCATAAGCACATATTCTAATACCGCTAGAACCCAAACAATTAGGAGTCCACGTGTTGAAATGGTGTAAGAAAAATAAATGCTCTTTGAAAGACCAACTTAATAAAATAGAACATGGCTATGGTGCAGAATGTGCTCCGACTAGAGCTCCAAATCAAACTAACAGCAATTCTAGTTCGAGTTATACTGAAAACTACTATGCAGTTCAGGAAACCTAATTAACCATATTAACACTGTTCTGATTACAATGAGTCATATAATACCTAATAACCAAACATGCAACGACTTGACAAGCTAACTGCCCCATTGACACCTGGCACTTAAGCAATTGGGAAACAGTACTCGATCGTTCGATTGGTCTACAAACTAGCCATACCAATAAATCTATATATCATAATTCACGCTGAACCATTATGATAGTACGATTAATAGGTCAAGTTGATCGATTCTATTAACTTAATTCACGCTGAACCATTATGATAGTAGGATTTTGAGTTAATTTTGAAAAGAAACTGGGCTGTCGATGAACCATTTAAATGATCAGAAATCAAATGACATAACAAATTTGATTAACTTCGCTCAGTACATATATCTTTTCTTGATAATAAAGAAAGCATACAAGTTTCATGGCTGAATCAAGCACAACCGAGATTAACTATTCCAAGAGTACCACTGGTAGATTTTTTTTCCTTGCTATAGTAGTAGAGCTGTTCATGAGCCCACATTGACCAGCTTACTGGGACAGTGGGCGACGGCGTGGAGGGCGACCGACCAGCGAGGAGGGCATTGACGTGGGCGCTCAGGGTGGGTGAGGCGGTCCTTGGCAAGGGAGACGATGACGACGGCGCTCGGTCCTCGAGGCGGGTGACGGGAAGGAGCTCCAAGGGGGCCGGCGGCTTGAGCCTAGGGCAGATGTTGAAGATGTCGACATTGGGGGCGGAGGTTTGGGTGGCGGCGAGGGCAATGCCGCCAATTAGGGCTCGGGCTCAGGAGGCGGTGGCGGGGTGCGTCGGGCTCAGGAGGTGGTGGCGGGGTGCGTCGGGCTCGGGAGGCGGGGGCAGCATCGGTACGAGTCGGGAGGCGGCCGTGGCGCTAGGGCTCGGGACGGGAATAAGATCACTGAGAATATGAGAGAGGGTCGCACACTTCAGAATTTTAAGGGACACACATCCCAAACGGTTACGAACTATTAGCCGTTTGGGATATGTATCATCCCAAATGGCTACAACTAAGTAACCATTGGCGATATGTCCCGCATCCAAAATGGTTTTGACGTCTTAACCCACATCCCAAATGATTTTGGTGTCTTAACCGTGTGGAATGTGTACTCGTCCCAAACGGTTTTTCTGTATTAACCGTTTGGGATTTGAATTTCCAGTAGGATTAAATATATTTTTTAGGCTAGCAGCCTGCATATGCATCAGAATTTCACAAGAATTCGTACATACCATAAAATTTCATCGGAATATCCAACACATAGCAACTGAGTTCATTCATTTCCACAAATATATACTGCATTGAATTATTTCCACAAATATGTACTGCATTGATTCATTTCCACAAATATATACCTAACTCGACAAATTACATATATAGCATTCATTGATTAATCACTCATTCCACTAGCTTATTTCCTTTGAACACTAGCCCTTCCAAGTGATCTTCACGTACATAGCATTTTCTTCAAGTTGTTCTTCCTCGAGCCTTATGTGGTCTCCAATAGGTGGAAAGTCGTCAAATTGGTTGTATTCATCCTCTCAACCCCGACGATCCTCCTTTTCCCACACAGAACTACGTGCTGCTTCTTATGTGTGAAGTCTTTTACGTAGAAGACTTGGGTAACTTGGGTGGCAAGTACGAAGGGTTCGCTTTTGTATGCGGCTCGGTTGAGGTCGATATACATGACGCCATACTTATCAACCTTTACACGTTTCAGATTGACCCATTGATACCGGAACAAAGGAATCTTGAAAAACACATAATCAAGCTCCCAAATCTCCTCGATGATCCCGTGATAGAATTCTTTGTTCCCAGATGTATCTCGGGCTTCTATGCAGACAGAGCTGTTTTGGTATATGCTCTTCGCATCTTGGACCTTTGTGTAGTCCTTCAAGCATCTATCGCTTTTAGATACTCCTCCCTTAGCTTTGCCACATGTTCTACGATATAAGGGGACATTAAGGTCATGTGTTGCAAGATGGTCCCGATTTCGTCAAGTCGCCCCTCATGGTGAGACCGAGGCACACCAATCGGCTATGCTTCAGCCATGTAGTTGATACAGAACTCGACAACCTCCTCTGAAGTATAACCTTCGACGATACTGCCCTCTGGCCGATTTCGGTTCTGAACATAGTGCTTCAGAATTCCCATGAAACACTCGAACGGATACATGCTTCGTAGAAACACCTGACCACACATCTGTATCTCATGCACGAGGTGAGTAATGAGATGGACCGTGATATCAAAGAACGATGGCGGGAAATACATCTCATGTTGATAAAGAGTCTTGACCACCTCGTCTTGTAGATCACCTAGTAAAAGGGGATCTATGACCTTCCGAGATATTGTGTTAAAGAAATGACATAACCTCATTAGTGCTTCTCGGACATCAATAGGCAAAATATTTCTGATAGCCACTGGGAGCATCTGTGTCAACATCACATGACAATCATGAGACTTCATGCCAATTAACTTCAAGTCTGCCATAGAAACAAGATTCTTTATGTTCGCCGAGTAACCGGACGGAACTTTAACGGTACCCAAGAACTCGCACAACTCAATTCTCTCATCCTTCGATAAAGTGTAGCAAGCAGGGGGGAGGTACGTCCGGCCTTTATTAGTCTTTACTGGTGCTAACTCAGGTCTGAAGCCCATATGGACCAAGTCCATTCGTGCCTTAACGCCATCCTTTGTTTTGTCACGGATGTTCAGTAACATACCAAGCACGCTGTCACATACATTCTTCTCTACGTGCATGACATCTATACGCATCCCATATCTACGGATGGTAAGGAACAACAACCCACGTAGATTGAAGTATTCTTTTCTGTACTCATCCCATATCTTTACCCCCTCGTCCTTCCAGAGAGTTTGTAGTTCTTCCATCAGTAATCTGAAGTAAACGTCGATGTCATTTCCAGGTTGCTTTGGCCTTTGGATAAGTATCACCATCATGATTTACTTCTGCTTCATACACAACCAAGGAGGAAGGTTGTACATGGATAGAAGAATGGGCCAAGTGCTGTGTCTGCTGCTTATACTGCTGAACGGATTCATTCCATCGGTACTCATTCCAAACCTTACATTCCTCGGGTTTGCACCGAAGGATGGGTACTTCATATCAATGTTTCTCCACTGGGCCGCATCTGCAGGATGTCTCATCATTCCATCGCTCTTACGACCCTCGGCATGCCAACGCATCAACTTTGCCTCCTTCATGTTCACAAACAACCTCTTCAAACGAGGAATTACATGTAGATACCATGCAACCTTGTAAGGAATTCCTTTCATCACCTCAGCACATTCCTCGTCCTTGTCCAGACCACCCTTACGCTTGTATCGAGGTGCTTTGCAGACCGTACATGAAAGCAAGTCCGCATACTCTTTGCGGTACAGGATACAGTCATTCTGACAAGTATGTATTCTTTTAACCTCCATTCCCAAGGGACAAATAACCTTCTTGCATTTGTATGTTGTTTTGGGCAACTCATTACCCTCTGGTAGCATGTTCGTGAACAGACCTAACATCGTCGTGAAGCTCTTGTCAGACCATCCGCTATTTGCCTTCAATTTCAGAAGTTCAAGTATGGATGACAATCTGGTGTATTTTGCCTTGCAGCCTGAATACAAAGGTTTCTGAGAGTCCTCTAACATGCCAATGAATTGCTTATACCCTCCATCATTATGGTTCCCCTCTACATCACATAGCATGTGATCCAGATCAGGCATAGTGTCCGCATTATCCGACATCACATCATCGGAAGCACAATCGTCACCATCTGGCTGATCATCACTGACTATGTTTGGCATATCGTTCAATTCGGTGTCATCGATGTTATTATTATCTTCATGTATGATCGCCTCTTCACCGTGCTTGCTCCAACATGTATATCCTTCCTTGAAACCCCTTCGAATAAAGTGTGTTTCAATCTGCCACTGCCTAGTATTATCGCAATCAACGCATGGACAAAAAATCCATTCTTCCCCCTTATTGTGCATATCCACCACGACGGCTTTTAAGAAACCAACGATGCCTTGGATGTACGCTTGGCTAACACGGCTCTCGTTGTACATCCAAGCTCGATTCATCTACATACGTTCACATATGAAGAATTAATTAGTCTCTCACTCTACATAATTAAGTACCACGATGCTAGCTCTATAACTTAATTTTGAATATAGTCATGTATGCATACAAATCCAGAAATATATACCACTTGTAGTTTTTCATAGGATCCAATGCAAAACTTTGACTATAATTTTCAATCGCAATATGTTATCACAAATAGTAAATAAATATGTAATACCAGACTTCTGCAAGAGAAATACAATGAAATGATTTTCACATACTCAATCTATATATTTTCTCACATACTTGTGATTAAAGTTTTAAATACATTTCCGAATGGTGGTAGTATATAAGAGAACAAACATCATCTCCTATTTTGGATGTAACAACTTCATAGAAAATGTACAAATCTGACAAGAAAAGGTCTAATTTTGAGAGAAATTAAAACTTGACTTGTTCCAAACAAGACAAGATATAGAACAATAGAAATGCAATTACTAACCTTTAAAAACCAACAAAAAATAGGCCTTCTAAAAGTATGCAACAACTAAAATGGGAATGTCCGGTTGCCTTAAATTCGCCACCCAAATCACCAGCAAATCGCCCTCCAACTGGACAGCCAATACTTATGTCGGGCTTCCAAACCTGTCTGGTTGGCCAAGTTATTTATTGGGCTAATCATCCCAAACAGTTCCAAAAATAGAGCCGTCGTGGATAAGTAAGTCATCCCAAACGGCTCTGTTTCATGAACCGTTTGGGATACATCGCAGACGGTTCAAATTTTTAACCGTCGCGGATGTAATATCATCCCAAACAGTCCATTTTTCGGCCGACTTATCCCAAACGGCTAGAAAATTAGAACCGTTTGGGATGTGCAGCAAACGAGACGGCTCTGGTTAACCGTTTGGGATGAGCCGTCATTTATGTGCCGTTCTGTACTAGTGCTCATATGATTTGTTGGAAAGTAGACTTGATCACTTGTTGTCATTTCTCCTCAAGTGGTGCATTGTCCTCCCTCACCTCCCGCTGGAACTCCACACGTTCTTGAATTAGCAAACACTTGTGAACCGCATCAATGTCTCCTTCCAACTCTTGAGCTGAATACCTGAGTATCATTAAACAATTGGATTTAGGTAGTATAAAGCTCTCATCAATAATATTAGCATGTGCATTAAGGAGTGAATTCACCTGTTCACTAAGTAGTTTTGCTTTAGCGCTAGTTATTGGACCTTGTGGCAACTCTATGTGTATCTCCTCATTGACATCATCATCAGTAGTGGGTGAAGATGAACATGAGCTATGGATGCCCGCATCATCCTCCCTTTCTTCAAAACAAACCGTCCTCGGTTATCGTATGCATGAAGACTACTATTATTCATTGTCTTTCCCACATCATTTGGCGGACCGGACCCAGTTGAGGCCCTCGGGCCCAATCATGCTCCTCCTCAAGCTCATCTCGGTCGGCATTCTGGCGATCGCCCTCTACCACATGGTACACGTCGCGGCAATGTGGACGTCACCCCTCCGCCTTCTCGGCTTCTCGGTGCAAGTAGGGTTGCACCCCACGTGCCTCTTCTCTACGTAGAATCCGCCATTCCTCAACCTGGGCATAAACTTCCATGATGTCATAGAGTTGTTTGACTCGGCTCGGGTGCTTTGTCTCCAGCTTATCCACCAGTGCCTCATTGTTGATTCCTCGGTGCGTGGCCTTGCATATGGTCTACTCGCTGACACCTTTTACTTGGCATTGGACCTCAAAGAAGCGTCATTGGAAGGCACGGATGGTCCTGCCGGGCCACTACCGGAGGTTGCTGAGGTCAGTCGATGTCATTTCCTTATTTC
This sequence comes from Stipa capillata, assembly GCA_019208055.1. Classification (NCBI taxonomy): domain Eukaryota; kingdom Viridiplantae; phylum Streptophyta; class Magnoliopsida; order Poales; family Poaceae; genus Stipa; species Stipa capillata. The sequence goes on along the minus strand of JAGXJF010005516.1, from coordinate 44,353 downwards.
AGCACCCCTGAAAGTGCCCATGAAGCTTGTCGCGTAGCTGCTCCCATGAGTATATGGTCCAAGGCTCCAAGCCGAGGTAACATGCCTAGGCGATGCCAGTAAGGGGGAGCAGCAGACTCTTCACCATGATGGCCTCTTGCCCTCTGGCCGCCATAGCAGAGTACTTTATATTGTATATTGGATTGGGTCTGTGGTACCAAAGTACTTTGCCAGGTCGACTAGACGAAACTTGGGTGAAAATGGCACAACCATAATCCCCGGACATAACGGACTTAACATGTTAGTGAGGTTGATAACCTCCGGAGCCTGAAGATGGCGGGCAACGTATGGTGGTGCCTGTTCGACATGAGCTTTTCCCGGGCGTTGTCCGAGATGAGGCACCTCCTGGCCACTAAAGCATCCTTCACAGTTGTAGATGGTCGAACGAGCGGCTTGCTGGTTGTGCTGGATACTAGCACGGAGCCACACCGCCTCCCGATCCACCTCATCTGCAATGACCAACACCCTGGCCCGGGCCTCACCCAAGTCCCGAAGAAGTTTGCCATTGGTGGGGTTGTCGACGCGGATCCCTTCATGCGCTGTTGCAGACACCTCCTCTAGATGGCGACAAAGCTCCTCCACCACGTGAGCCATAGCGAGTTGGGTGTTACCATAGTCCGTGTCGCGTCGAGTTGCGCGCAGTATAGGTTGGCGACCTATTGAGACTTGGCAGTAGCTCAAAGCACCTCGAGCTCAACCGCCTGTAGACACGCCTGCATCGCCTCCGCTCACTTCGCTGCCTCCTTAACCTGCCTACGGAGGCTCTCCACCTCATCCACCAAACTTCGCACGCTCTCTCCTTCTCTTGTGGCCTCCGGGGGTGCTAATATTCCTTCCATCCAACCATCAACTCGCCCAACGACACCTCCAGCAATACAACTCACCACCTCGCTCGGAGGCCCGGACAAAAATGTGGGAACTGCGATCGGACCAGGCAAAGTCGAAGCACCTTCCCTCACCTCCTCGCCAATGCCTCCTCCCTCGCCTCCTGGAGCCGGGGGCGGAGTCCAGCACTGGGTTGGAGTGCCTGAGTCCTCCCCCGCTGCAGCCTTTTGATTAGCACCTGCCGAACCCTTCTTTGCTCGAGGTGGCATGCTGTCGCAACGGAGTAGCAGCAAGTTGGTAAGATGTAACTTTCAGCAGATCCCCGCGGTCGGTGCCAACTGTCAACGAAGTCGCCATTGGACAGTAAACTTGACATACCCCAGTTCGGCTAACCGCGGTACAAAAGGGACGAGCTGCTAAGCCATCCTCGCGATTGCTACTGCTTCCCCGGAATTCTCATGAAATATAAATGTGGAAAATGTAGATGGAAAGACAACTGAGAACTCCTGAGAATATTTTTATATATCCCTGTCTAATAGGATGGGTCGCCCTGCCCTTTTATAGGCAGAATCGACTTTCAAGTGTATATACATCTCTGCCCCTCGGCAATTTACGGTTCTACCCACTATCTTATTACAACATCTTGGGTAGTCTCGCTATTTCCTCCTCGCCTCTACCTACTATATCCGCCAGAATTTGTCCTGATGCTTCTCGCTGGTATGGATCTCTGGCTCGCACTTCTGTCACCTCGGGGAGGACCTAGCGCCCAACTTTCCCCTGGCTCTGCTTGCCAGCTCCTCGCTAGATACTTTGCTGCAACTCGCCCAGGTACAGCTCGCTAGCTCGTCTGGGTGCGCCTCGCCCTAGCGCATCTCGCCAGTCTGCCCGGACGCACTTTGTCCCTATGCGCCTCGGCCAAGCGCACAACACCACGTCACCTCTACACACCTCGTCTGGAGGTTCATTCAAGCATTCCCCTACAACCTGCAACAACTCCGTCTGCTGGGTTAAGGATAATTTCTACTGTGGGATTAGAGGTTACCTCATCCGTGGCGACGGGGCGAGTTCCGGCAACAACTTAAAGTTATATGAGGTTGGAATGATGAGGACTAGATGTTGTCCCAAGGACTTGAAAAAGTGACTAAGATCCAAGAAAATTTTAGGTAACTTAGAAACAGAGAATATCACATATGAAAAAGACTAAGTAAGACCCACCTAGCAAGCTGACTCGCATAGATGAGCGGTCTTCATCGGTATGTGTAATTTGTAAGCATTCATCCATGAGAACCAAGCCTAGCTTGGGTGGTTACTGGAGATGGTTGTATCTTGGAAAATGCTATTTTTAATATGGGTACATATGAGCTCGTTTTCTGAAAAAAGAAAATCTTATATAGAAGTTTTGAAAAAATTCTAAAAAATTCAAACACACAGGTTATGGGACGAAGTATATACCTGAAAATTTTATTTACAAACTAGACCACTTGTGATCTGTGTAAAAAAAAATTGGCTATCATGTTTACAAATTTCTATTCACTATTGTACAATAATAAATTTTCATATAGATCGCAAATAGTCATACTTCTTAACAAATATTTGACGTATATAGTTCGTCCTAAAATTTACATGTATGATTTTTTGAATATTTTTTAAAATTTCTATGTATGATTTTTCTTCGTGTTTTCAATTCTAGGTTCATTACCCATGTGCCAAAAAATTTCTCTAGGTGTACCCCTATCCATCAGGGATCAAACTCTAGGTTTGACGTTCTATTCTCACCAAAGTGGATTTTCCTTCAGTGGTAAGTGATGTATCCATTGATAGCGAGACATCGACGGTAACTTTGTCAATCTTTAAGCTCCACAGCTTAGATCTTGAGTATACGTTGTGTGACTGTGTATATATCATGGCGTGCATCTATATATTGTACTTGGTATTTGTCCGAAAGCATGTAACTACTCACCCATGTGGACGCAAAACTCTCCCTTCCGAGAAGAAAACTGAAATAGGTCTACTACTCGGAGATCAGCATCAAGTTGTCATGCAACGGTAGGACACTCATCTGCGCGGCAGCCATGCCCTGCGTGTTACCCACAACCACACACACGGCCAGCTGGTGGGTGGGGATGGGCTCAGTTGTTAGGGCCTCGGGGAGTTGGCGGAAACACGGTCGGCGGGTGGCGACGCACCGCACCATTAAACATGTTCATTCTTTCTCCGCGCCATTCCATCCCGTCGGCGAACCGGTCCCCTACTTCTGGTTTATCAACTGACATCCTAGTGGATCATCTTCTGCACCCCGCGTGTCCGTACGTACTATGGATCCAGAGGGAGGGAGCATGACTTTGGCCTTGAGTTCGGCCGGACAGTGCCAGAAGACCTCACACAAAACTCGAGGGTGCCTTGCACGGCTGAACACGAGTCTCCGCGGCAACCATGTCCTGCTCGCCACCCGGCCACAAGCACGCACGCACGGCCGGTCAGTGGGTGGGGATGAGCAGCTCAACTGTTGGGGAAACACCATCGCATGATTAAGCACGGTCGCGGCCCGTGTCATCCGACTTGCCAAATCCCCTGCATCTTGCATGGAACTTGTGATTCAGAGTCAGAGGGCGGATGCCTTTTGGCCTTGGATTCGGGATAGTGCCAGTGCTAGTGCCAGTGCTGCGCCACCAAGAGGCGGAGGCCACCACTTGATTTTGACCGTTGTAACATTTGGAGGACTTTGGAGCCAAGTAAAACAGCACACGAGAAAGAGGAGGGGCAGTAGACGGAATGGACCCTGCAGTAGTACAACTTCAGCACCATTGGTGTCTATGATATTCGTGTTATGAAGCGGGCTCCAGTGGGCCAGCCCGTGCGTTGCGTCCTTCTTTAAAGTCTATGTATAGTCAATTATTAAATTATAATATTCGCAGTTGACCTATAAATAGATATGTGGTCTCCAATTATTTACACCTATTATTGAGATCTGATACTTGTGAGATCCAATCTAATAAAGAGAAGAACACCATTATATATCTTCGTGTCTATTTATTTTTCTCCAAGTGTTTGATCTACTTACTAGTTATGTGGTCATCGGATCACACCTCATGACGTTGGTTTTATAACATGTTATCAGCAGAGACTTTCCGAGCCTACAGATAAGGTTAGCTATACAACGGATTTGATATAATCGTCGAATCGAATCGATGACCGTTAATTAAATTTAGTAGATCATTCCATGTTTATATTGTTTTTTGCATTGCTCATCTTCTACAATGAATCCCTCTTTCTATTTGCTACACCATATTCTTGGAGATCAATCTAGTTTGACCTAACGAACGCCACTTGTTCACATGCTTGCTAGCCATGAAGGGCTAGGAGGACGAGTGGGCCAAGGCACACGTGCATATAGCCCAGCTCTGCTTGCCGGCCACAAGGGTCAAGCGAGCGAGCATGCCACGTAGCTCAGTCTGCGCTTGTGGGAGAGCCACGACATGCTTGCTAGCCTAGTAGGCTCCGCGGGTAGGCAACGCCGTGCTTGTGGGCCATGAGGTCTCAGCGGGCTGCTAGATAGGGGAATTTGCAAAGAGGTCCTAGAAAATAAAAGTGCATACAGTTTCTATGTATTGGAAAATTATTGCAATGAACTCATGTATTTTATTGAATTCACGAAGAATCACTAAAATTACAATTTCTAGTATAAAATTTCTGGATTACCTCTTGCATTTATTTTCTACATATTGTATATTATTTGACTTATTATTTGAGTTCATTTGTTTTATTTAAATATAATTGCTTAGGAAAATACTAAAATTACTTAAAGGATATTATTCCATTATTTTGCATACCATTCATAGGTTTTTACATGAAGTAAAACTTATGTATGTTTTAAATGATGTAGGATGTTTGGGTTGTTGAACAAGGAGTTCACTAAGCTCACCTCTCATGACAAAAACTACCTAACATGGAAGTCTGATGTGGAGATCGTCTTCGATGCAAAGGCCTTGGAGTGGCCATTGCTGGGGGTATTGAACTTGCCACACTCACGCGGAGGCGCCAAGCACTGACTTCCTCCTACTTTTCCTATGCGTATTTACACACCAATCAATGCCCTGTGAACCTGTCACTCAAACACTAGGTTGACTTGACAACCATGCCCCGATGTGGATAATTTTATCCTTTTCTAGGAGAATACGGACATTTTTATCTTTTAGTCAAAAGAAAAGAAAAAAGTTTCCCACAAAAATAAAAGGAAGAACAAAAAATAACAGATTAAGACGAGAGGCCTTTTCAGGCTCTCTTTGTTAGAGTTGGAGCTTGTGCATAAGCCAGCTATAGGGATAAGCTCCAGGTAAGCCACAGTGGAGATAAGTTCTAGATAAGCCAACTGTATATTTATAAGTGCTTATGCAGTAGGAGCTTATGGTATTAGATGAAAGAAGAAATGTCCAAACTACCTTTGGTCTAGTCCAGTTTGATGTTTACTGATAGTGACATAATTTTAGACTCTATCCTACGCTTCTTATGCAACTAGGCATAAAATTTGAAATAGAAAAAAATTAAACAAGGATGACATCAATAATTTTATAGTGCCATATCAAGTTGAGGCAAGGCTTTGACACGTTTTCTTGTGAGCAAAAGAGGTTGCAACATGAGTTCTTGTATCATAAAACATAACATGGATGCAGTCATTGTCCCGCCATCAAACTCTGGGCAATCTCATCACGTTTTTGGCCCATAGTACCATCATCTTTCCTAGATGGAGCATTGTGCACACCAACTCTTCTGTCTCAAATCTCTCAAAGTGCTCATCATATATTGTGCACTATCACGAATGAAATTATGCAAAGCCATGCATGCAGCAATGATCATCTTTTGCTTGTCTACTAGGTCTCTTGGTAAGTCACGCTGAATGCGCCACTTCATTTTGAGACAACCAAATGTTCATTCAATGATGTTGCATAGAGAGGAATGCCGATGATTGAAGATCTCCATCACAACAGGTTCAGAATGTTGAAATTTAGGGATATGTATCGTTTTCCCTTGTATGAGGCTAGATACCTGGTTCAATTCGGATATCCGGAGTCCACAAGATAATATTTTCCTACAACTACAACCAAATGAACATTTAGGTATTGCACGACATAATAAAAATATTTCATATTTTAGTTAATATGACACATGCGCGTTACCTAAGGAAGGGTGTGGATAATTTGGATATGTCACCTTAGCATCGTTGAATACTCGTGTGTCATGAACAGATCCAGGTCATCCCGCAACCACAAAAGTATACCTCATATCAAAATCACATATTTCCATGTCATTTTCACTTATATCACCATGCCTATTAATGTGCACAACCTTAAGATCTGCAGGCATTACGAGCTTTATATGTGTTCCAACTATTGCCCCAATGGCATCCTTGAAATGAGGCCAAAATCTTCGGTTTTGAAGTCTAGGGTGGGGTGTGCTAAAAGTATGATCTCTAGGCCTTATGACATCACCAGCAAAGTTATAAAGATATTGCAACACCTCACCAAACCTCGTATTAATGGTCCACCCACAATGTCCAAAACCATCGGTAGCTTGGCTGTTAGATTGAGAAGAGCCTATGATTCATAAAAAAAAGTGATAATGCTTCTTTAGAACACATGGGAAGACTTGACTTTAGCCCATAGTTGCTCGCCGATGTGTCATGCAACATGTGCAAAACAGTCCTCCTCATCCTGAACATGCTGCAAAATTCCTTTGAATCCTGTAATTTCTTCTCAACCCATTGGATTTCTAGCATGTCAGGTATTTTCCTTGGCTTTCGTGGAGCCTTGTCGACACATTCATCAACATAAACAACAAGTGCAAGTAGAGGCAGTGACCGATTTGTCTGACTTTCTTCATTATCAGATACTACTTCCTCCTTCTCATTTGAATCACTAGAACTTGATGACCACATCTGTCATTACATAAAAGATTAACACATGAGACCAACACATAAATAGGTTCGAACAATAATCTCACAACGTAACTTTAAGCAGCATCACGGATAGGTTCAAACAATAATCTCAGAACATAACTTCAATCAATATCACGAATAGATTCAAACATAAGTTATACTAACATCACGAATAGGTTCACAACACATAAATGGAAATGTAATGTTCTAAGGAAAAACACATATACATAACATAAATTGACCATCGATGTTTCTTCTTCTCCTCCCATGTCATCCTAACCCATGCAAGCCTTCCATTTGATGTCATCAAATGGACAAACATATCATGACACTCTTTTTTCATGAAAAGTTGAGAGGCAAAGAAAAATTCATCGCTCCCTTCATCCATCCTAGCCTCTAACACTTGGGCCAACATCTCAAGATCTCCTTCCTTGCTGGATCAACAAACGCGTGAGATGTGGAATTCACAAAAATTTTGCTTGTCTCCTCCCTATCCTTCTCCCACATGTCAAGAATACAATCAAGCCGAGAATCTTTGTCACTATCCTCTTTGGAGGCTTAGGATTAGGTGAATATCCTGTGTACCTATTCTTTCCCTTCTTGCCACTAGTTGGTGTTGCATCATCACCATTGAGCCCCTCACACCCTGAACCAGCCTCACTTTCTTCAAGGTTAACATGTGATGCCCCAACCGTAGGAGTTGTCCCTAGAACCATTGCATACTCACCTGTGACACTATGTTTGTCAAAAATTTGTCTCATCCTCATCGACAAGTGGCACAAGTCTAAACTTTGCTGCATTTGCATATTTCTACAACCAAATATGACAATACAACATTAGCGAAATTACACAATTACAAAATTGAAGTCACAATATAAATGACGTGAATCAGTTGCGTAACTCTATCTATTCTTCCCACCATTCATCACTGCCAATTTTTCTGGTGTTAGGATCCCTTCCCAGTCTAGGGGCATGTTGATTCAATATCTTACAAATGTTGTAATACTTCTTGAATGTCTCCTACCTGTCTTTTAATTGTTTGCACGTGTGATCTCTCTTTGCACGCTCATTGAATTTTGCATTCAAGTTGTTATACTCAGTGGTGTTCAAAAATTGCGTTGGTCTATTGTTAGCTTGCACTTTCTCAATACAAAGTCAAGGAAACTTTTATGAGCAACCAAATCCCAAGTAGCTTTGATTGCCTTCACTTTTTCCATCTAACATGTGAACATTTAATAATTATAATTCTTCCGGATCACACCTGCCTTTATATGACCAACTAATAAATGAACAGATCAACTACTAGGAGCAACTAATTGAACTAACAATACATAGATCAATTACTACAATTAAGGACATATATATAGCTATGAATCTGCAAAAAGAAAAGGATAGCTAGCTAGCTCTCAATTCTCTCAAAGCTGTCGAAGTTTTATACTGTCCCATACAATACGTCTCAACTGCCTTATTGTTTTCTCGTGTCTATTGTTATCCTAAATGAAATTTTAGTTATTATAACTTGCATCATGGTGTAGTATACTTTAACTTATTGCAAATGATTGGAGTAATAAATTTCATCATATCTGCCTACAAGAAACACTGCCACAAAAATGACCTTCTCAGTCGATTGAAAATGGCCATCAGAGCCGGTTACAGAGCCGATTCTAAGCAAAGAGAGCTAATAATTTTTTTTCAATCGACTGTAAAAGTTTACTTCCTCAGCTGGTTAATTATACTCAACCGATTATGACACTAAATAAAAAATTAAAAAAAATCTCTAGACGGCCCGTGGTTTTCGGCACTGACCACCGACCAACGGCACTGCCTCATCGCCTCCACGGCCTTCGCGGCGTCGCTCCTGCTCGGCCCTTCTGTGTCTCGTCCAACCGGCTCCACGCCCTAGTGAGGAGGACTAGGGGAGGAAGGTGGACATCAGGGAGAAGGCGTACGGGCCGGTGCGTTCTCCAGCGGGGAGGACGGGGCGCAGTCACCGTAGCATGGATGGGGAAAGTTGACAATGAGACGGTGATCCCGAACACACCTGCTAGCAAAGAGAAAAACAAAACAACAAATAGATCGGGCGAGGAGAGGGGGAGGGAGAGAGGAATCCGTCACATGCTAGCTCCGAAGCGACGGGGGCAGCGAAGGGGACGATGTTCAGTTGTGGCCTGTAACATCCCCATTTTAATATCTTGTAATGTACACCATGGCATGCATGCATGAGCTAAAAAATGAGAATAAACTTGAACTTTTGAAATTCCCTAGAGAAAACCTAAAATCAAATCAAGGTAATTAATTTTGGTTTCAAAAGTGCTTAAATAAAGAGCTCTAAAAATACTCTTGAATGATGCTCTATATTTTTGTAAGTATATAGGAAATTTTTTCAAAAGTTTAAAGGGTGGTTTAAATTTGTTTTAAAGGATTAAAACTAAAATTGAAAAAGGAAACTGAAAAAAAATCCCACCCCCCCCCCTCCCCCGCTCGGCCTACCATTCCCCTCTCAGCTGGGCCGAGTTAGCCCAACACCCCCTCCAACCCCGAGGCCTCCTTCACAGCCCGCCTTGGCCCAGCTGCCACTCAGCTCATCTCCTTGGCCCGCCTGCAGCCCACCTCCCAGGCAAGCGGCACCACCACCTCCTACTTTTCCTGTTGCCACGCAAGAGTTCAAGGTGGTGAGCTCCCGTACCACTGCACCACCACCTCTTGCTGCTGGCCGACTCCGCCGCCCTCCTTCTTATCCCGGGCAGCACTTCCTCTCCCTCCTGTTTCTTTCCCGAGCCTACCCTTCCCTTTTTCTCCCTCTTTCTCTCGGTCTATTGCCCCCCACCTCCACCATTGGAGCTCACCATCCCCGTGCACTGCTGCTCGCCTCGGTCCGCCTTGTCGCTCGCCTCCATGCCGCACTACCGAGCCAGTCCTCACCAAGCCCAAAGAGCTCAGTTTTTCCCCCTGCCCAAGCTCACCACCCCGTTGCCAAGCCCGATGCCCCGCCACCTCGCCGATGCCTTCCCAAGCTCGTCGCCTTCGCCTATCGTCAGCCAAGCGTTGGTGAGCCCGCTGCTGCCGCCGCTTTTTCTCCTATCACTGCCGCACCCTAGTCCCCGCTACCACCGCCAGCGACGTAGTAGCCGGTCAGACCGGCTATGGCTCTCCGTCTGACCGAGCCAGCTGGGTACCGACAAGTTAATTAGGGCCTTAATGACCGTACGTGCATTGGTTAAGGCATACTTATTGCTAATTGATATTAAATACTAAACTATGATTAGTGACCATCTTTAATACTAATCAGTGTTATTTATTTAGCCGACATATTTAAGGCTAATGATTAGTCATTAATATCTAACCGTGATTAATACTTCATTAATGACTGTAACAAAGAATTAATGAATGTACTAATTAAATTTAGGTAATGACCTCTCAACAACATGTGGGACCCACAAGACAGACTTAATAAAATAAATATAGTAATTAGAAAATGTATGATAGTGGACCCCACATGTCATTGACTTAGGTCAATTTTGACCAAAATTGACCGGCCGCCCACATGTCAGCCTCTAGGGTTATTTATGATATAAATAAAAATATTTACTATTTAATATTGTTTTTATTTACTGAAGAAAATACAAAAAAAGGGTTTTAAATGATTTAAAGCTTAGAAAATTCATAATAAATCCAATTTTAATCAAAAAATATAAATAATATATCAAAATGTTCAGAAAAATAAATTATATTCACTTATGTCATTTCATGCAAGATTTGATGTCATAAAAATATAAAATGGCTAAAAACTCGAATTAGGGTTTCTCAATTAGCTGGAGATCTTCGGATCGCGATATTTCGAGCATCCGGACTCTGATTAAATTGATTCCACTTGCATTAGTCTTTATTTTGAATTCTCTATGTCATGACATAAATTTCATATCATGCTAGTGTTCATTATTTTAATCTTCATCATTGTACCCTTTTTCTAACGTTTTTGGTTCTTTATCACGATAGAGCCGGAAAATCCCGAAGCTCATAACTTCAACCGCAAGCAAGAGCTAGTTGCTGAGCAACAAGGCAGGCATGCCCTTTGAACATGTTGCAAATAAATAATATTTGCAAAGTATTGTTTGTTTTCCAATTCGTTATCACATGCATTCAAATTATACATTCCTATTAAGTATTAACCTTATCCTTTGCATGAACTTACTTTGTCACTCCAACCAACACCACCAACCCTCCCCCAACCTAATTAGAGTAGTGTAGTTGAAACTTATATACTACTTATGTTGTTAAGTATACTTAGACGTGCTTAGACATGTAAAAGTCATAATTCTTTGGATGGTAGACAAACCAACACCGAATGGGTGTGTTAACTGTAGGCGGGTGTTTTCTAGGAGTTAACTAATGAATCTGAATAATGATCACTGGGCTTAGACGAGAGGCCATGGCTACGAGCATGGTGAGTTGTCTCATTTTCCTACAAGGACTGGTTCCCAGTGTCCTTTTGAACCAAGATTTGCGTACTTCTATACGGGTGGTATAATGGGCCATGCATGACTTAATAATTTGCTTGGTCTTAGTGTATGAGTTACATTAGTTTGTCGTTTCCAGTTTTCGGGTGTGTGAAAAATGATGTGGCATGGTGTGGCATCAGTATAAGGGTGGGGTGGATACATAGTCTGGGAGACTGGGGATGTACCTCGATTCACAACTTATGGGACCATGTTGGGGTTACCGTCGGACTGGTGTACATGAATTGGCCCATAAGGGTGGCTCATACCTAAGTCCGAAAGCATTGTAACAGTTGTGTTTGATCACACTCTATTAACACACCTCATGAAGTGTATCCAAGGCCTAGCACTAAGAGTCGATCGATACGTGTAGGTAAAGATGTCACACCTCTAGGGTTTGAACTATTCGAATAGTCATATCCATGGTTATGGACAACTTGGTAAGAATCCACATCCAATTAGACAACTACAACATTACTCTAAAACATGCCAACTGAAGAGTAGAGAAGTTTGCGACTATTTCCTATATGTGGTTGAGGGAGAGTCAATGTTGTTATATACGGATGGCAATTTTGCATAATTTCATACAAGTTTGAGGGCAAGTTGATATCAAGGGGTTGGAGAAGCTCAGGAAATTGCTTCATGGCAGCTTTTTTCCATATACAATATTTGAGATGAGCTTAAGATTTAATCTAAGTTTAGAAATTATTTTTATTAAAACTTATGGTTTATTTAGGGGCATAAACTGTCTCTAAGCTCCAAGAAAGGAGGTTGTAACTAGTTGGGTCAGCATGTAATGTTGTAACAATAATCCAACTAGTTATCCAGTAACTACATAATCACCCTGGACAAACTAGTTAAAAGAAAAACTAAAGGACCAACTAGTCAATGCATACGAAAATTTCCTCCATAGATTGAGAAAAGAGGGCTTCATTGTGCAGATCAGAAAAGAGGAGACACCATGGATGAGCTTGTCCCCGAGCTCATTGCTAGCGGAATCAGCGATGGCGGCCATGGCTAAGTGGCAGAACAAAAGATCCGGTGGCCAGCGAACGTACCGAGAAGGACAACATGGTCCGCGGTGGCCATTACAGCGGCACGATAGAACTAAGCGGCAACGATGATCTAGTTTGCACGGCTACAGCAAAACATCATGACATTTTCAAAGTTGAAGGCACACGAAAAGCGCATCCATCTCTACCCCCTCCCCCACCCCTCATTGCTGCTCCTTGCCCTCGTCTTTTCGCTCTATCAGAGATGGTGAAGCGGAGGCAAATTAGGGCATTTCCAACCCGGTGACGTAGCCGTGAAATTGAAAGGAGGATTGAGAGGAGAGAGTACAGAAACTATGGCATCTGTTGATTGGAGAATAGCTCACTGTATCGCCTAAATTTGAGAGATTTGCAATCCTGGTCATTTGGCCTGAGCTAGAGAAGATGAGCACCTCTACTTGAGTTCTAGCTCGGAATTGAGAGGGACATGGAAGGAAGATGGAGGTATCAAGCTCGCGCACATCTTCTGCCTCTTCACATTCATGCTTCTGTTGATACGCAAGAAGGGACGAGGAGTGGAAGGGAAAGGCGGTGATGACAATTCTGAGAAGAGCGAGACAACCGTGACGGTTGTGTCGCGCTCGTTCTTCCTCGATGTTGCCAGTGGCGAGGCCAGGTTCAAGGTGAAGTTGTAGTGTGACCATGGATTCTAGCGTGACAGAGAAGTCAAAATGTCAGATGGAGAGATTTGGAAAGATACAGGAAAAACAAGCTTAATCAATGACACGTGGGTTTTGGATGACCCATCAGTCCATTTAGCAAACATGACACGTCAGCGAGCACGTGCGTGATATAGGTCTATGAAACTATCTCTAGGGGTTATTGAATGATTTTGAATACTTTAGGACGCTAGCTACCTAGTTTTATATTTAAGAGGGTAATATGGTCATAGTGTTAGACCCCCCAAAAGTAAAATAGACTTTTTCTCTGAGTAAATTGGATGTAGACCTCCTCCCAACAAAAAAAAAGCAGTACAAGACCAACTAAGATGCCCCATTAGAGAAAAATATAAAAGAACGAATGAACTCAAAAAGCAGAGACAAAAGATGGAATGAAGTCTTTCCTGGGATTGGATGGATTGTCTCCAAACCTTGTCTTTCTTTTCCTACCAATCGGTGCAACTCCTTAATAACAAATCAACATGAGAAAGACCTACAAATAATAACCTAAATTCATGCCTTGCTTATGATATTTCAGTAGGGTCTCTAGCTTTCCTTTAATTTTCATCATCTCGAAACTCGTGTAACCCATCTCCCACCGGTCCACTCTCATAGCTAGCACACTTAGAACTTGTTTGGTTGGTATAATAAAGTTGTCAATATTTACCACATATTTTTCCACACTTGACTAAGATTAGACGATTAAAATAGGCACCACGATTTGCCAAGACTAAAGAAATCTTGCCACTTTTTTGAGTCAGTGACACGTGGGACCTATATGCAGGAAATGAATCTTGTCACAAGTGTGATAGTGAACCAAATAGATGCCTAACTCAATCAAAGTTGCCTAACTTATGGCATGGCAAAGTATGGTATGGTTAGACACCAACCAAACATGCTCTTGCTCTCCAACCCTCGTGCATTCTCATGCCACATCACCGTTGCTGTCCACTAGCTCACCGTTGCGTTCACCCCCAACCTACTTCGTTGTTGATGTTCTTCCTCTTAAAGGTATTGGCATACTCTCTCCCACTCCTGCCTCCAAGCGGCCCAGCCTTGCCCTCACGTCACCAGCCACCTTGTCAGAGCATGCATCTCAAGGCCAGTCTGATTATTAGAATCTGGGTATTTTTTTTGAAGGTACCAATTGGCTAGTCTTTATGGGAATCTTATTTCATTTTTTAAAAGAAAAACTATACTAAGTTATTGTAAAGATTGTAAATGCTCAAACGAGTGGCTAGTGTACGTAGATAGTAGTTAGCTAGGGTTTTCGAGATATCTATAGTTTCGTCCATGGAGATGATTGTGACGACAACCTATATTAAGCTTCCTCCTACTTCTCTCCAGCGCCACCATCGCGTTGCCTAACATCGACGTCCAGGATCTAGTCAGGTACGTCTTTTGAAGCCTACATTTATTAAGATATGGGCATTCGATATTTGGTCTCTGGTGTTAGCATGAGGATTTTCGGGACGTCGGCTCCGGTTGATGTGGATGGCGGTAGCGAGATTGGTTCTAGGTCGTTGGCTCTGGGATCTCTCATTCAAGGGTCATGGTGGTTCCTGGCGCCTCATCTAGGTTGTGTTGGTGCTTGTTGGCAAAGCAGTGGCAGATGTTCACTAAACGTCTTCATCGATCTATGATTCATGGGTCAAGTAATGCGGCATTCAACTTTTGTGGTTTCTCCTTCGCCCCTTGAAGCTCCAAACACCATGGATCTCATCAGTACCAAGTGTCGATGCAAGGAACCCTCTATGCCTTTGTTGTAGTTTTGTGTTTTCTCAGGGCTCTTTATGCAAATGTACCATCTACTATTTCTCAAGCTAACATAGTCTCAGTACTTATGCAAAAGAAAAAAAACGAAATACTTAAACTAACTATAATGACTGACCTAATAACTCATACTATTTTATTAGGGAGAATAACTCGAACTGTTGTATAACATGGTGTCCAACAGTTTGTTGTCGACACAGTAACTCACGCGATACACACCATCACACCGAACAGGACCCCTCCAACCTAGGCACATGCTCTAACCATCCACTTGTACAGCTGCATACTTGCATCCAATGAAAGATCTGAACAATTATTCCTTTTAAAAAAAATAACCCTGCTCATTCTTTAATTGGAACTAGGGTCTAAAGAGACCCCAAGAACATTACAGCCCACACCAAGAAAAAAGAGTAGAAAGAAAATAAAAATAACACACAATCCCTAGTGGATATAGATCCAGAGATGGGTCGTTGCCTGAGACACGTGTCTAGCAAGCACTCCTAGGCTTCCACGCGTCTACCTTCCCTCGTCGTAGCCGACCAACGGGTAGTCCATCTCCAACCACCCACCATCACTGGTCACCACCAGCTTGCAAGGGAGACCAGTGGCAAAGACCTCCCATAGGTCCTAGAGTACAAGACCAGGAGGTTGGAGTAGCTTCCGTTGCCTAGGATGTTGGGAAGCACAAGCGCCGTTTAAAAGAGCATCTAGGCCCCTAAATAATTTTGATTGTTAATGGCAACTCAACTAGGATCTAACAGTTACCTTGAGTGTTAACAGGAAAGTTAGGTTCCAGGAAGAATGATTCATCCAGAAAGGATGACCACCAAAAAAAGGTACAAGGATGGTTACTCAGGTCAAGGAAATGGCTGTGCTAGGCAGCTGTGCCACAGCTGTGAAGAAGCCAGTGCTATGCTAGGAGTAGCAAGCAAGGTGATGGTTGCTTGATGCGTCAAGAGCCTTGACTACAGTTGGTGGAAGCTGAAGTCTAGGTTTGTTATTTTCTTTGAGTCCTTAGGTAACACCTATACTATCAAGAGGGATGAAGCTGCAAGCTAATTTGGAAGTTCTTATGCTCAATGCTCAGAGTGTTGGATAGTGGCACTGATGCCTTGAGGTCAGTGGCCCTGTAACAACAGTTTTGCACAAGTGTGAAACTGGGTTGTGCTAGTACACTGCTGTGCTAGCTTCCTAAAACCCTAGAGCCATAGTTACCTGTGTGGCATAGCTGTGTCACAAGTGAACAACCGCTTTATGAGTCAGGTACACCTCTGTGTTAGGGGAGAGCTTGAAAATGCTAAGGGAATTGCACTGCAATGGTTTGTCTGCTGAGTCAGAAAACTGTTGGAGGTTCTCTCCTGTTAAGCATCATAGTTTGTTGTGTACGCTGAGGGCATGTAATGTGCCAAGGCCGGACTGAGTAGGGAGTCTACGTTAGTTAGGGTTTCACCTGTGTCAGCCACCGGTAATACAGGTGTGGGTCTGCCTGAAGCCTTGTTACTGTTGTGCGTTGTGGTTAGCTGTGTCACCGGTGCCTATCACTAATGACTCACTTAATCCTACGTGGCATGAGTATAACGGTCAGGTGCCTGTGGACCCTATATATAGGGGACCAGGGGAGGTCTTGGACCTCAACCTTTGCTCAACCTTTGCAAACCTTGTTTGTCTTTCAACCTTAGCGAACCTCTCCTCCAGAACAGAACCAAACCTTCATGTGAGCGTGTCCTAGTTTCTGTCCTGGAGAGTTAGAGCTTTGAGCAAGAGCAATTGGTTCCTCTAAGTGATTGTTGCAGCGGATTCTGTTACTCTTGGAGTGTCTACTCCTAGACAGGTGTAGGAGTCGCCGATGATCACCCAAGTTTGTGTGAGTTGGCCCGGACATTTGTGAAGGTGATCTGAAGTCTATTTACCGCAAGCAAAAGGACTTCCACAAGCAAAAGGAAGAGACCTGAAGACTCAGGTACTCGAGAACAAGCATGTTTTAGTGCTAGCTATCTCTTAGGAGTAGCTTCTCCAACGGGGACGTACCTCTCTAAAAAGAGTGGGAACTTCGGTGAAAAATATCTTGTCTCCTTGTGTGATTGTATTGTGCACTTACTTGTCTGCATGCTTGTATAACTCTCTGATATAGATATCTGATCTAGCTATAATATTTACTCTATACCTGTGTTATCTAGCTATGTCACAGTTGCTCTTTGGCTTATCTGTCATCTGTGCTAGCTACCTGTTTCACAGTCATATCTTATATCAGTTTGTTTATAGTTTTCTTTCACCTGTGTTAGCTACCTATGTGACAGCTACGTGTTAATCTTCATATCACTTACTGCCTGAGTAGTCTGTCTGCTACACAGCTAGCTAAACCTCTTTACCTGTTAAGGCTTATACTTGCTTAAATTGAGTAGTTAATTTAAAATTGGCTAGCCTCCTATTCACCCCCCCTCTAGTCGGCTCCTGCGATCCTTTCACCGATCACTAGAAAAAAGTCAGTCGACACTGAAAATGCTGAGAAAGAGCTTGCACCGCTCAACGATGACGAGCACCTTGAACGAGTCGAGACTTCCACATAGATGAAGCTTTGTCACCGAGAACGCCATGGTGCCACCACCCCCAAGAGAGTGGGCCTCCAAAATGGAGGTTGAGATGGGGTTCAGCAACATTAGACTGTACCAAAGCCAGCCTCTTACCGGTGCATAAGATTCAAGGACACTACATCACTAGCCGAAGAATGATTCGAAGCCATGAAAACCATCAAGAAATCATACTTCAAATCTAGTCCGACACGCCTCAACAGCATGTAAGCCATGCAATAAGCTCCACAAGAGGACCATCGGGATTGAAAGAACCAACCATGAAAAATCCGTATCCAATGAGGAGAGCAGTCTTGGCATGGGTCCCATCCTCCGCATCCATCATCGCCTCCTTCTCATCACCATTAGCATGGTCCATAACCAGAGAGTAGAAGAAAGGAGCGGGGAAGAAGACCGGATCCAACGCCACCGAGTTATTTACTGACATCTCGCCAAAATCTCCACTAGGGTAATATACATATGGGGGAACCAAGCCCCTCTCCATCTCTCACTCCAAGCGGCAAAACCACTACCAGAGGGGAGGGGGAGAGACTCCGGCAATGAGGACGGAAAAGACAAGGAAGAGACGAGGAAGTGAGGAAAGAGAAAGGGAATAGGCAAATTGGGTAAGCCTAAACAATTATTCTAGTTCCCAGCTGCAAGAAAGTTCACAGAATCATCCATATAAATGTGTTATCATATTGATCAAGCAAAAAGATGACGTCTGCTGAGAAGGAAGATCGAGTAAGCTGCCAACATGCCGAGCTAGAAAACACTGAACTGCATTAATAGGAGATTAATACACCAAGTTACAGAAAAAACCCTTAAAAATAATGAAATTACATAGGGTATTCTTAGAGTTATACAAAGGACCCTAAAAGCAAAGGGTAAATTAAAATTATGTCCTTGTGTAGGGGACCTCGTCGGAGATTCTAACACCCAGGTTCCAAACTGGCTTGGACCTAACCCTGTACTACATCGGATACGCACACGTAGCAATCCACTTGCACTTTCGTCCTTGCTTTGTACAACATAGTTAACTGAGAGTTACTATCATTGGAACCATTGACCTTATATATTGATGTTGTTCCTTTTCAACTAGCAAGGTGGGACTAAACACAACCTCTTACACACAAACACACATGCATGAGCCACCATGGTCCATTTCTACATGGGCTGGGATGTCACATACACCCACCCTCAAAGGACCCAGTGCCCTCATCAGTCCAACACTAACATACCCACAAATGGTGCATCTAGTGCTGGCACATAGGCCATGCCGTGTGCCCATGACGAGGCTGCACACGCCATGTGCCAGATGCCTGTGCCCTTGGCCTGCACACACTCATGTAGCCGCGAGGGTCGGCTTTAATACCAATTGTAATGCCCGATATTCCAAAATGGATTGGATCTAACCCCGTGTCGGGTCGAACATGCACGTGTGGCAACCCACTTGCACTTTCATCCTCGTTTCGTACAAAACGGTTAACCGATAATCACTACCATTACAACCATTGGCCTTATATCATGGTGTTGCTTCTTTTCAACTAGCAAGATAAGACTAAACCCAACCTCTTGCACACAAATACACACCCATGGGCCACCATGGACCTATTTCTACATGGTTGGGATGTCGGAGAGACGCTAGCTAGTGTCGACGATGGTTGGGGCACTCCCGCCATTGTGCCTAGGACATAGGCGTTGTTCCTGTCTTGGAGGACCACTATGGGCGGCGAGGAATGTGGGGCCTCCACATATCATATGTAGAAGAAATCAATGGGGGGATCGGCACTGGGTGGCCAGGCCACCCGCGATCAACCCCAATCCACCACGTGCAACAGCAAGCTCAGCGGAATCACCACTGTTAAGATAGGTTGAAACATCTTCCATGAATGGTGACAGATCTTGGGCAAAATGGTGGTGGAGCTCCACTGTGCAAGGTCTTCAGGAAAGGGCTAACAAGGGGAACCACCTGATCCAACGTTCAAGCGGTGAAAAACTGATGGAGGCAGGGCACTGGAGTTCAACAGCGACAGTGACCAATGAGAAGGACGTCAAAGCCGAGAAGAGCACTAAAGGAAAAGGAAAAAAAAGGGAGGGGCTACTTTATGTAATCGGGAAATCTAACTGAGGCACATGCCCTAGTTAGTCTTACTATGTGACGCTGTATTGAAATAGTATTTCATGTATTTCTCTAAATCACTAGGTGTACCCCAATTATTGGCATGAAATTGTTATGTGCACACCAATAGTTTATCAAGAATTTCTAATTCGCATGCAAGTCCATCTAAAAAAGTGATATTAGCGAGATTCTTTAAAAAAAATCAAACTTGTGAATGTAATAGCGCTTGAACCGTTAATCTGATTTGTGATCTGTTTTCACCGTTGGGCTCGTCCCAACGAGGGCTTCAAAACTAGATCTCATTTCGGTATGCTTCGATGAATTTTTTTTGTCATCACTAGATTTTAGGTTCCACTATGCTGGCTAACGAGTTAATGAACACTTAACAGGGTATTAGTAAATGGTTACCATGTAATAGCTGAACTAATTAGAGCATTTGTCATACAGTTATGTTAGTTTAGAGAGAAAAAATATGGACTATTATCAAGTAGCAATTGGTATTATCAGACCACTGGAGCATTGTAATGTAGTTTTAGAAGTGCTAGAGAGATGTTCAATAATCTGGTAACACAAAGACTATAATCCGGTGACTTATCACAGTCAATATGATAGCTTCTTTATTATAACATGGTAACTACTGGTCCAAAAAAATATCACCCAAACATATCAATATGTGATTTAGTTTTCAAGCTCTCATCACGACTAACCCAATGGCGAAAGTGGATTGTCAATCGAACTAATGGTTTAAGTCATAAAATATTTTAAATTTTGGATTTAAGAGAATCTTAGATGACATCAACTTTTTTGTACCGTAGTGGTATGCAAACTAAGCTATGTTTTCTTTGTGCTAACTCTTGGGATGAATTTCTTTAGACAACCCAATATGTATGGGACGAAACAACTTCTTGTATTTTTGGCAAGTTGCAAGAGCATTGTATTTCTGTTTTTAGTTTATCAAAATCGTTGGTTAAGCCTAACAAGGATATGTCGTAGTACAGTTCTGTGTGTTATGTAATATGTAGGATGTACAAGGGTTAGTCCTCCTCTTCTTATACCTTAGGTGAGCACGCCGGCCGATGACGACGGAAAAGGAGGTCTAGATTTGATAAAAGTCAGGAAGAGCTGGGAGAAAGGAGGTAGAAGAAATTACGAGAGGGGGATACAACAAATTTCACATGCCGGATTAGCTTATCGTGCCAATCCACGTACTCTGAGAGCTAAACCGCAACCGTCGGCGAGCACAAAGCGGTGACGGCAAGTAGTAATGGAGGAAAAGCAATGTGATGGCATGCCTGGACGTTACAAGGCATGATTTTTTGCCCCAAAAGCGGACGCGGTTGTAGACCACCGGCGCCGCACGAGCACCGGCCGGCGGCATCATTCCCAGGTACTGCGTCGAACGAAACGGAATGAAACACGCGCAAACACGGCCGCTAAAAGAGAGACGCGCAGGAATTTTTTCAGTTTCCTCGTGCCTGCGATAAGACAGTTGACAATAGCGGCGAAAGCATCGCACGCGCCGAATTTACTGTACAGTAGGGCCCTCAGGCATATCCTACTGTAGCATCTTTTTGATTTTTTTAAAAATGAACTGTAGCGCATGTGGGTGCTAGACTGGACCGCTCAGGCGGCGCTGTAGCGATCGATCCGAGACGTCCAAGGCACGACCGGGACGGACCAGATCACATAGCGCTCGCTGAGCACGCACCACGCTGCCCGGCCGACCTGCATCTGCACACCGAACAAACAGTACTGCACCGG
Organism: Stipa capillata; assembly: GCA_019208055.1. Classification (NCBI taxonomy): domain Eukaryota; kingdom Viridiplantae; phylum Streptophyta; class Magnoliopsida; order Poales; family Poaceae; genus Stipa; species Stipa capillata. The sequence continues at coordinate 23,127 of JAGXJF010005516.1, read as the reverse complement.
ACAAATGTACGTGTTATATGAACGCAGATTTCTTTTGCCAACACTTTACTTGAGATCCATTCTGCCTGTCTATATGGGGTTCATGTGCGTGCATGCGTGCTCCCGTTTCGTCTCTGTCTCCCGATGTACACATTTTTGCCAATCTCTTTACAGGCTTTTTGGCCGAGATCAAGTGGAATGTACACATTTCTGATCTAGATCAGCTCATCAACATGCGAGAATAGGTGGTGGATTCATTGGATCATGCAATCCAAGCACCAAGAAAACATTCCATCATGAACAAAAATGCGATTTATATTATGCTCATATTACTACATCACACCGATTCCTTGGTAGATAAATACATAGATACATTATGCATACGTAACTAGTAACATTTCTGCCGGCCGGAGACCTTGTGGCGCCTGTAATGGGCTTACGCCGTGCCCGAGATGGCCGGGAAATGCAGTGCGTTGTATCCGTCGTCCTCACGGGTGCTGCTGCGCTGGGCGCGAGAGGTAAACTCGGCATTGCATCACCGACCGGCCGACTTTGAACCCCGGCACGACGGTGAACCCGACGACGCGGTCCCCGGCCGGCGCCAACACCGCCACCGCGCCACCGTCCTCGCCGTCCACGTCGCTGACGCTCTCCATGTGCACCTCGGAAAACCGCGACCCGGCGCGCGCCTGGAAGATAGACGCCCCGCCGTCGAACGCGAAGAACAGGCAATGCAGCAGCCAGACGCGGCGCGCCATCTCGGCGAACTCGGCGAACCACGCGGTCTCCGGGCACGCCGCCCCGGCGCTCATGGCGCCGCGCTGCGCCGACCCCCCGAAGAACGCCGCCTCCATCCGCTCGTGCACCAGAGACAAGTACCTGTCCCGCAAGAACTTGCCGAACGCGCCCCACCGCGTGCTCCGCGCGTCAAGGAACGCGGCCGCCGGCGCCGCCTTGAGCTTCGCGAACTCCTCGAAGAAGAGGCGTCGGTCGTAGGAGCCCCGGTCCTTCAAGGCGCTCAAGCTGAAGTCTTTCCGGTGGAAGTTGGTGAACATCTTCAGCGCGACGTAGGACTCTAGCGCGAACTTGGCGTCGCCGGGGTGGCGCAACGGGACGCCAGGGTGCACCGCAGCCACGGCTGCGGCGGGATCCCACCTGGCCAGCTGCATTTCTTCGAGCATTGACCTGGCGAAGGAGCGGATGGACTTGACGGCGTGGCGTAGCGCGGTGAGGAAGTGGGTGGCGTTGAGGCCGGAGAGGTGGAGGTCGTCTAGCGCGGCGAGGGTGCGGCCCGGGTGGACGCGCTCCTCCAGGGCGCGCGCGGCGCGGAGCTCGTCGGCGAGCTCGCCCCTGTTGTGCTCCGCCTCGGCGTCCCGCACGCGCAACTCCGTCTCCAGCTTACGCGCCGTGATCTCGTAGGTCCGGATGAGGTGGCGCTGCTCGTCGGCGATTGCAGCGGGCCCCGCGGCCGCGTTCTTAGCGGCGCCGACGGGGTCACTGACGTACCGTCTCTTGTGGTCCGAGAGCTTGCCGAGCTCTGCGACCAACGCGGCGTCCGCCAACTGTATCGCGTCGGCGTCGTAGGGGTGCTGCGCGAGCTGCAGCTGCGCGTACGACGCCTTCACCGCAGACACCCCGGCGAAGAGGCTCGCGACGAAAGCGTGCGCGTCCGCCGCCGGCACCTGCGCGCCCTTCTTCTCCGCCGCGTTCTTAAAGAAGGCGTCGAAGGAGTACGCGGCAGCCATGTTGCCGGAGAGCTTGAGCTTGCTGAGCGAGTTGATGGAGCTGTCCAGCGACCCGTCGTACACATCGCTGGCCACAGAGTACGCCATCCCAGCCCCCACCGGAGAGCGCTTACGGCGGAGGAGCCTCGCCAGCCTCCGCGCGAGCCCCCCCGCCTTCTGCTGCGGCAACTCGGCCACCATTAGCGTCTCCATTGCTGCTGCTGGTACCACCTTGCTCAGCTGATCTCACTCCCACTCCTCACTAGCTCAGATGGCTTCTTGGTTTTCCTTTTCTTGGCTCCCCCAGTGTGGAGAGATGAGAAGAGAAGGAAATGGAAATGGAATGGAACAGACTAATTAGTAGCATAATTAGAGGGGGTGGTATGCAGGTATGGTACAGTGATAGATTAATTAATAGAATAATTAAGTATGCTGTCATGCACCATGTCGTGATTATTTAACTGGTCTGTGGACTGTGGTACAGATGGGGAAACGTGTTTTCGTTCTTTATTTCCCATGTTTTTTTTTCGTTTACAGAGGAAGGAGTCACACCGGCGTGATTATTCTCCTTTAGTTTATTATTTTCATGGGTTTAGGATTTATCTTTTCATTGTAAAGAACATTGGATTCGGGTTCCCTGTTGGTGAAATGTTAAAGTTTGTCCAAGCCGTTTAAATTGGCTTCTTACAGGGATTTGAGAAAAGTATTTGCTGTGAAATTCTTGTGGGAGTTTGGGAGAATATGTTACCGTAATTTTCTAGCAACCAGCAAACCAAATACATGCTAAATTCAAGCGACAGTACCAATTTTAGGAGCCAACGTCCATGTCAGACACATTCTTTGGTAAAAAAGGTTCTTGTCTTACAAGAAGTCTAGTGACTAGTTAGAGGTACATAGTACAGATAGTATAACGTCCAACACGTAAACGGCTCAATCATAACTAAGCAAGCAAATGGGCCGAAAACTTTCATTCAAAATGTTTTGAAATTAAGGAGCCGGACCCACCTGTCAGAAACCGATATAGATGTAGTAGGCACCAACAAACAGGGAACGTGTCTTCCTCACCGCGCCATTAGAATCACCAAACCATTGTCATCATTTATGAGGTTTTTTCCTTTTGAAGAGGCGCAATGCGGAACGATTCTTTTCCTTGATTAAAGGTAGGCACACACGATCACGCACGCACCCTCTGCGCGCATACATGCGAGCGGGTTCCCTAAACATACGCATATAATTTTTCAAATTTGTATCTAAATATTTTTCACTGAGGTGTACTCACGCTGCATAAAGATAGGCACCAGAATTTAAACCATGAGAACATTCATGATGTATAATCAACGCAGAATGTGTACTCAATTATCTTCCCTTATTGGGATCCGTGTGAAAAATCTCTCTTTATTGTCAGCGGGTGTGCTTAATGTGCATTTTATCCCGAATCCCTTACCTAGTTCTACTCTTCCATCCTTTCCTATAGTGGTAGACCCAATTACCTCACCTCTCTCGTCTAAGAACCCCCCTCCCTTCCTCCCGTCTCCCCCAATTTAAGCATTGTGGATGCTATGGTGGAGTTGTATATTCACAACTCCAATATTGTACCAAGAGTCGTTTTCCATAAGGCGGTCACATGCCCATTGTTGAGTAAGGGAGATGGTCATTTTTTTATAAGAACGCTTTTATAAGAACGCGCAATTTTAGAAAAAAATATATGTGTAATTGTGTCCTTATTTATCAATTTTTATTTTAGATTTGTTATTTCTCAGTCACTTGAGAAATTGTTATTTCTTAGTCAATTGAGTTGCACACATCATCAAGTTTATAGTTGTACAAGAAAGTTTGCACAACTTTAGACCTAGAAATGTGTAATTCCTCCGTTGTACATCTCTAAATTTAAGCTGCACATGACTTATAAAATATATCTCCCAATTAACCATTAGATAAAGAATATACGTCCAAAATTGTTGACTTAAAAACAATCATTTCTCAATAGACTTATGGACGCTCCCTTTTTGTTTTTCCTTTCTGAGTTTCACTCGGTCCATGGTATTTGCATTAGTAAACTTTTAGAATATTTTGTCTTTTTCGTGTGGCGTGGTTAAAAAGATCGACTGATTTTTAAGGGAAAAAAGGCGATTGTGAAACAGGTGATCCTTATAAATTATCCATAAGGCATAGCAAAGCGTAGCCTATGGTACAACTATATATAGCAAAATTCGGTAATCGACAAACCCGGCCACCTAATATATAGTTAGTTAGTCTTAAACCACAACCTTTAGCTACGATTCCACGAGACATAGTCGCCATGCATACCCGTCGAACTAGCGACCAATTGCCATCATTCGCCGAACACAAGACAATAAAAGTTCGCCGAACTTTGTATAGGCACATATATATGTGTGTATGTGCGAGATTGCATTATATGCCATGATAACTCATGAAATTAAAGGGGACTAATCGGGAAATAGCATTGCACTAGTTTGATCATATATACTAGGTAGGAGGAACAAGCTAGGTAGGGAGAATATTTAGCCATTGTATAGGTTGGAGACATGGCTAGGTTTTTTCGTTGTGGAGGATATGCATCCCCTTTCCACAGAGGTACATGAGAGCTACATACCACCATCTCAGTAGGTACATTCCGAGGAGGGTGAGAAGAGACATATAACACACGATAATCGTGAGAAGAGACATATAACACACGATAATCTCATTTATTTCGTGAATTTGGGTTAAACAATTGAACAATCGTCATAGTACTGTAATGAGTCTAGACGGAACAAGATATTGTGGACTTTGGTTTAGTGGCCTTTGTCTTTTCGTTGCGATTTTTGCACAGTCAAATCATGAAAAGATCACATGTAAAACTGCGCTGCTCCCCTAGCTTCTTTTCCAAACCCCATCAATTCCAAAACCTTTGGCTTTTGTACAAGACTACCACCTACCAAACGTTACGTTGTTGATAGCAATTGTTACTTTGTTAGCTGCGGAATTTTGTTAAAGCTAGGTTAGGTCTACCATGTATACTCGATCAGCACCCTGCAGGAAATTGAGTACGACAGGTTTGCCCCATTCCCAGGGAGGCTTTCGCTTAATCATGTCCTTCCAATGTTCCTAGTCTCATAAAGTAGCCCGACACATCTCCTAGGTTTACCTATAGTTTAAGTCGTAGAATCCGTGTTATGCATGCTAGCTTGCTTCTCGTTGGCATGCTATCGGTCATTATTATTATTAAATTGTAAAACCTGCAGTCCAACCAGTTGAAATGATCACTTTCAATCCGCCAAGCCACTGGCCCATCCTTACTCACATATGCATCTAAATGGACATTACGGGGGAGTGATATATCCGTCGCATTCAGTTTGTTGGATCAAAGGGTTTTTTCAGGAATTATTGAATTGCATGTATTTTTAGTGACAAATCGTCATAGACGGTTTAAAAGCATCATCATAGACAACAAATGATTCGTTTGACTTATAATGTATGTGATAATATGAGTCATCATAGATGGTTATAGAGCCGTCTATGAAAAAAAATATCACAGGTGATTTCTCGGCGCAAACCGTCTGTGATACTGCATTATCACATAGTTGAAAGATAGGACCATCTGTGGAAGTGTACTATTAAAGATGGCTATTTTTCAAACCCTCTATGATATCTATTTTTGGGATAAAAAATGTTGCAAAATTATCTTATTCTCATAAATAAGACTCCTTAATTTAGTTCAACATTCTTTGATTGTGCTATCTACAAATTATTCTACAATTTAATATATCGTGTCATTCAATCCAATATGATATGCTTTTTTCATGAGAAAAATTTGATAGGGCAACATGACCATCAAAATTTCACATGTAAAGAACGCATCACAAGGTTGAGTCAGATAACACATCGAATTGAAGATAATATAATCAAGGAGGGCCTACTTAGGAGAACATATATCAGTAGTAAGATGCCTAGGAATTGCCCAAATTAATTTTAAATCAGCCCATCAATTTCAACAATTCATCACTATTTATATGCATACACATAAGCAAATAATACTCATCAATCATACACATAATTATCTATCACTAGTTATAACAATCATTAATCATCACGAAATTCACCACTATTTCATCAATTACACAGCAAACAAAACAAGGATTTGGAGGAGGTATGGTACCTCGGTGGAGGAGGAACCTTGGTGCGGCATCGTTGGGGAGGGGCTCGTGCGTCAGGTCGGCGCCACCTCGCTGTTGCACTGCAGGAGGGGAAGGAGCGTGATGACCGCCTCGTCATCGCCGTATGAGGGGAAGGAGCGCGTGGTGGTCGCCTCGCCGTCGTGCCATGTGATGGGGAAGGGAGGGCACGACGACCACCTCGCCGTTGCATCATGGAAGGGGAAGAAGCGCCGAGGTTACCTTATAGTCACGGCACATGAGGGGGGGGGAGGGTGTAGCGGTCACCTCGCCATCACACCACATGAGAGGGAGGAGAGCGTGGCGGCCACCTCGCTGTGGTGCCACGGAAGGGGTAGGAGAGTGTGGCTGCCATCCCGGATCTAGAGGAGGATGTGGCAGACACCTCGTCGTTGTGCCCCATGAGGAGGAGGCGAGCAGCGCCAATGCGTGGTGGTTACGCATGAGGGAGAGGAAGTTGCAATCTACCTCCGAAGGCAAGGGTTGAGTCATTTATAAAGAGGAGTCAAAACCGAGTTGGATCTGGCCACAACTCATATATGGTTTGCCTACGTAACCATTTGTGATGTAGCTAATATCATATAGGTTATCCTACGAAACACTTTGTGAAATCAACACAGACAGTTTATTTTAAAAAACTGTCTGTGATAATGTCTCGTCACATATGATTCTTGGCCATCGACTCATCAGAGATGGTTGACCATAGCGAACCGTCTGTAATGAGGACTATCACAGTAATTTCATCGAACCGTCTATAATTGGCCATCCATGGTGAGCATTTTATAATAATGATATGCAAAATTGATGGAAAAATGTGGGCAATATATTTCAACAGGAATTTCTACATTTCGTAATAATTTTTATATGAATCCATATGAAACCGTATTGCCTTGTGAATTCCTATTTCAGTTCTTCCTTTACTCATTTTTGGTGGATTCAGATCATTTTCTTGGACCTCGTGTTTTCATTTCTTTCCTTTTGGGAAATACTCTAATGCAAATTAATGTCTCCCATATTCTCCCTACTCGAAATTTTTTCATAAAATTATTGTGGAACATTGATAAACATCTATGTTGTATAGTTTCTGGCGAGTTCCCAATTCATATAGGAATACATCGAACGTGACATTCAATTTGTACGATTTCTCTGTTTTTGCGTTTCTTCTATCTTGCTTTCCCACTGGGCCCTCGCTATTAGATTTGTCAAGTACCATCAATCTGAAAAATCCAGTTTGGGTAGTACGTAATGCATGAACTATTAATATTAATTATCACATGCAGACATCAAGATTTTCAGGCAGTTTTCTCGTGGCACAATGTGTCTGCAGAGAATTTAGGGAATTTCCACCCACCGAAAGATGGGCTATTTTATTAAAAATAAAGAACAATATTACAAAGAGAACCGATCAATGAGCAGACACATAAAGCCACAGTTAGTACTGGAGTTCAATACCATGTTGCCCATCACATGTCATGATCCAACTAAAAGGTCTTAGCTAGTATCCTACGCTTCGTAATTTGTAAACCCATCTAACTTTGTCATGACATGTCAGGTGACTAGCTTCAGTATTGCCAAAACTACGTATTACACTTGCATAAGAAAACAATATAATTTCCTTAAATTTTACTGCATGCTAGGCAACATTTTTTTAGAAACTCGAAGTACGACGAAGTAATGTAAAATTAGGGACAAACCATAAACAGAGCTTAGAAACTTGGCAACCTTCTAAATTAGTATGGCATCGTGGACACTTGACATCGATAGATCACAGGTCGTCGTATACCAGATATGCACCATGGCAGTATTACTTTTATGTCATTCGTTGGACTAAGGCTGTCCGCAATATACGGACCTCTCAAGGGGTCAAACGTTGCCACATGGGAGAGGCTAGCTTGGCGATAAATGTGTAGATCTATTTCTCCCATTTTGGTAAGTCCCATATGAGAAAAGTCCCATATGAGAAAGGTCCTCCTCTGCTATTAAATATGGTGTGACTCATATTCTAAACTTATAAGAATTTAAAGATGTATGTAACAATAAAATTAGAGGAAATCTACAAGGATTCGAAGTCCTTCTTTCTTTGAAAGAGATTATGTGGGAACCTATATAAACCCATGAGGGGTGGCCATAAGAACATAACCCAAATAATCAAGCAATCTAAGAGCAAGGTGCAAGCAAGAGGATTAGAGGCTAGTTTTTTAGCACTAGATTCTTATATAGGGCAAGGATCCGAGGGTTCTAAAAGGTGCGAGAGGGTTGTGCGAAAGCCACAATCCCTTGTATTCTTTGAGATCGTGCTTAAAGAATTCACGGTTGGTTTCGCCAAATATTTTCTCTTTTGTCATGATTGTTTATCGTCATTATTTAGGTACTCTCTATGGGGTTCCTCTACTTCTTGATACCGTGCATGCTCGTGTCGTAGCTCAGAAACTCTTATCGAATATGGGGGGATGCTACGCATAAGAAGGGGTAACAGAGTATAACACCTCCTCCCTGCTCTTCTTCTGTTGCTATCTGCCTAGTGAGCCTGATGTAAATGTTTCGTTAAGAACTAGACGTTCATTAAGGGCGTCTACAAAGGTAAAGTAAGCTGCTAACACTTCGACCACTCAACATCGTCTGGAGTCAATATTGAAAATAACCCATATAGTGGGTCGTCTCTCAAGCCGACTCAACACGAAGAGTTAATGTTAATGCACACTACTACAGAAAGTCTCATCACAGGCAGTTCAAAAAACCATAGGCGGTTTTTTGAACCGGCCGTGAGTATGGGTCTGTGATAACCCTGCCTCATCACAAGCGGTTTTTTAACTTTCTAAGATAGACAAAGATCACAGACGGTTGGCTTTGAGAACCGTCAATAATTTGGTTTTTCAATTACAAAAAAGAGAAGAAATTGTAGCCCCTATTCAAGTGCTTCTCGACGCAGATAGAAGCCAGGAAGCAAAACACATAAGCGAAACAATTGAACATCATAGAAGCAAGACAAAGGGGCAATCAAAAAATTGAATTATAATCTGACTATTGATTTACAACTTTTGCAATTGAGCCAATCATACATACATACAACTACAAAAGCACCATGAATCAAACCACAAGAACGTGTAGATGATGAATAGAATCAAACCACGAACCAAAACACAATCTAACAATTGTGTGCAAGAGATTTAGTGGAGCAGTTGTACTTGTTGATGACAGCCATGTGATCTTCCTCGATTAGCAGTAGGTGCTTTCGCCGATGCTCGTCCTTGCCAAGCCGCTGGAACCCTGTGCAGGCTGCGGTCACACCTTCACACTAATCCCACCTGGTTGTCTCCCTCCCGTTCAGTGGATTCGATGGCACCGCGCGGCGGTAGATTCTCAAGGCGTGCAATGGACACTCGAGCTAGCGACAAAGGCCTTAGCCTCGACGGCTATCGTGGTGCGCTCGGCCTCGGGGTAGGTGCTTTCACCGGCGCTCATCCTTGCCGAGCTGCTGGAACTCCCTGTAGGCCGTGGTCAAACCTTCACACCGATCCCACCTGGCCTTCTCCCTCTGCTCCAATGGATTTGACGGCGTGCAAGATGTGACGATAGATCCTCAAGGCGTGCGATGGACTCTCGAGCTAGCGGTGAAGGCCTTGGCCTTGACGGCTGCTATAGCACACTCGACCTCGGGCTCTGGTAGCGCCTAGTAGCGCTCGGAGAGGATGGGCCACACCACCGTGTCACACTCCGATGGCTACGACAGTGGCCAGATGCTGAGTGATGGGAGCAGTGCCTCCATAGACACTGGAGGGGTGGTAGCGACGGCAGCATCGTCCACGGCAGCGAAGGCCTCGACCTCAATGACTGTTGTGGCACACTCAGGCTCGGGCTCCAGGAGTGCCCTGTAGCGCTGGGAGATGACGCGTCGCACCATGGTGTTGCACTCCAATGGTTGCAATGTTGGCCAGATGCTGAGCAATGGGAGTAGTGCCTCCACGGAGGAGGCCTTCTCCGTGGATGTCAGAGGGCGGCGTCCTCCGCAGCAGCGGCCTCTAGGTGGCTGCCGTCAGTGTCGGTGTTAGGGGCGTCCTCCTCCATGGTGGGAGAGAGCAAGGGAGAGAGAGATCTGTGGGCTGTGGCTAGACCCGAAGAGGGCAAGGCGGCTGGGTAGGAGAGGGAGAGGGAAGCGGCCGGTTAGGTAGGGTTAGGTTAAGTGATTGCTTTTATGCAAGGGAAGGGGCCAACTGAGTATTGGGCCACCTAAGTTGGGCCTCGACCTAGTTGTTGAGCCAAAATTCAAAAAAATCGCAGTCGGTTTTTTTGAAAAATCATCTGTGATTGAACCAGTTAATTACATGCAGGTTTTTTAAACCGTCTATTATATCACAGGTGGTTTTTCTAAAAAAACTATCTATGATGACCGCTTTATCATAGACGGTTTTCTTAAAAACCAATGGTGATGTGTATTTTCATAAAAACCACCTATGATTAATCCTATTACAGGCGGTTTTTATTAAACCGCCTGTGATTAAAGATCTTGTATGACAATCTATGAAGTAGTGATAGTAGCATATAAATGTTATGAGGTTGACTTAGAGCTTACATTCTTCACAGAACCTGACTCTTCTGGAAGAGTCAGGTTTTATTCTTTTTTCTCCTCTTCTCTCTCTGATATCAACAATAATCCTATGTATTTGAACAAAGAGTTAGCTATCATGTCTTTGTAGATTCTCTAAGATCGGATGCCTCTTTTGGACCTTTTTTCAACGTTCTTTGGTGCAGACCAAGTCTTCTGTAGCCTCTTTTCCTCTAGCACTCTTCTCAATTCACACATTATGTATGCCCTTGGTACTCAAGGTTCCCACAGGAATCGGATAGGAGAGGAAATATCTAATTCGCCAACAAAATCCGTAGAGAAAATACTATATATAGTGTAGAGAAAATACTATATATAGTACTGAGAATTTGATCAATTCTGGATATTCAACTAAAAAATTTACGGTTCTAAATATACCACTTAAATTTTGCATCGGATCTAAGTATGCCACTACCACTAGTTGATCGTTAGTTGACCTTCAAGTGGTTGTAGAAAAGATGATTTTGCCACTCTGCGATACATGTAGCACATATGTATGTAGACATAAGTGGCCACAAAAAAGATGATTTTGTCACTTTGTGATACATGTAGCACATGTGTATGTAGACATGTTTTTACATATGTTAGAGAAAATATTTCTAGAGTTTATTGGTGAAATGTGCTCAATTATGCAAGATTCTTAAATTATTATAGTGTTAGGTGCTACTGAAACATCAATCTACGTATAAAAACATGCATACATAAATACACATCTAATGTATCTACCGCAGTGTGGCATACATGAAAATCACCACAAAAGGGTAAAATCATCTTTTCAACAACCACTTGACGGTCACCTTACCGGTCAGCTAGCCGCAATGGCATATTTGGAATCAAAATTTTCTAAGTGGCCTATCTAAAACTGACCCAATTCTGAATTATATATATAGAATTTTCTCAAGTTTTTACTAATACCGAGGAATGAACGGATATTTCTGGGATTAAAATCCCTACTAATCCAGAGGGAATGGACTAATGACTTTGATTGAAAGGATTTTCACTAGAATATTGGACGAGTGAAATTCTTATATTTCTTTTTTCTATTCGGGTTGTTTGATTTTTGAAATTATATCTTAAAGAAAATTTTTATAGGAATTCTGTTGCACTATATTTTATAGGAAAATTTTCATTAACTTAAATCTTTTGAAAAAATCTTTTTTCTTTTGTGATTTAATTAAGCAACATTTAATGTAAACCTGTGAATATGACATTATATTAATTCCTGTGTTAATTATGTGAATCAAGGCCCTGAGCCTCGTCATTTGTCTAAACTGGCGACACCGTGTAATTTCTTTCGTAGGAACACGTGAGCAATTTTTCACTATGATTTGAGTAAAATATTGGCTCGTGGGATCTCAGCACTTCACTATGATTTTGAGTAAAATATTGGCTCGTGGGATCTCAGCACCCCTTGGATCCTTTTTCTGCAATGGGAGAAATATGCACATAAAAAACTACCAAGCCGTACAGAAAAAATGATGCCGTGGACCATGACTCATTGGGACTGTTATTCCCCGGAGCTGGACCCACTTGGCACGCCTCTTCTTTCTCTTCCTTTCTTGGCTCCTCTCTCTCTCTGTGCAGATCACGTACGGTCAGAGATCACGTGTAATGGCAAGAATCCCCTGATCCCCTCAGTTGTTTTCTCTCTGAATTTTGAGCTCATGCATGCATGACATGATAGCAAACGCACGACGTGATAGATCGATTAGGAACGAGTAATCGATGCAGACAAAAATACCTCAGTGGAACAGATGTGCTTTAATCAGAATCACAGCCGTGCTAAGAGCATCTCCACATCGCTTTAGCTATTTAACTATGTAGGAGAAATGTATAGCGTTTGCAGAAATAGTAACTTTTAGATAGAGCTACGGTAGAATTTCCTAGTCATAAACGGTAGTTTCAACTAGTTTGTGTAATCTTCAGAGTAATTTTTTTAGCTCACTGAGGGAGACCAGGGTAACATAATTTTGCTTCAAATTGGAGTGAATCTATCTTGAATTTGGTATATATGGCAATATGGATGGAGCCTGGGTAGCTTAGGTTCACATTATGCACTAATAGTTTGTTACTGTTCATCTCTAGTAGCATACTTTAGTACTAAGCATGTACGTCAGTATGTCCTAAGATTGTACTTAGGGGATGTTTGATTGGGCTTTTCAGTAGCTTTCTACTGGAAAAAAGTTGTAGCCCAACCAAACAGTTAGCTTCTCAGCAGCTTTTGTCAACAGTAGCTGTGCGCTTTGCAGTGTAAATTCACCTGTTTGGAAAAGCTGCCTTTTACCAGCTTTTGTATGTGTTAAAACTTCTGTGCTCATTTTCCAAAAGGTTATATATTGTTTAGATCAACCAACAGTCATATGTTCACTTTTCCACAATTATAATAACTATTTTAAACAGCTAGCTAACAACAGGTTTGTCAACAGCCACAGCTTAATCAAACAGTCCCTTAGCACATGCAGAAAGATGAATGGACGATGGTACGCACCAGCTGCTGCGGCCTGATCCCTATCAATCCTTTTCTGTTACAATATTCATCGAACGAAATTTCAAAACTGTTTCGGCGGTTAGCTTGTTCAGACTCAACACCTTATCTTGTAAGTCCTCTTTCGGTAGTAAGGAATAAAAAAATGACCTGACAAAGCACAATAGTTTAATAGGAAATTTTAATAAATTTTCATACATAGAGAGGTTGTTTGCTTCGTACAATTAGAAATCTTAGAGATTTTTCCTATAAGCCACATGTGGCCATTTTAATATTTTTATTGAGGCTAACCTCTTGAAAAGATTTATATAGCCTTGAGTTCCTATGCTTTTACAATGGCATAATCAACACTCTTTGGTTCCAATTTCTATGAGTACCAATCCTATAGGATTTGATGGCCTTGCAACCCTGTATTATTTTTTTTGTCTTTGAAATCCTGCAAATAAAGAAAAGCGATTGCAACCACCTCTCCTCCTCCAAACAATGGTGCGGATATGAGGCGCATATCAGAGGTGGTCATGCAACCGCCTCAAATAACCAATTATCCGAGGCCCAAGACAGGGTTTGGTTTACCAAACCACCTCGGATAATAGGTTATCCGGGCGGTTTGTCCAACATTTGGAGGCGGTTGTAACCGCCTCGGATATATTTTCCTATGGGGATAGTTTTTTCTGATTTGCTAGCCATTTTAAAACAGCAGATTATAGTTCATATATAACAACAAGTTATACAGTTATATTTCCCACATCACAACACATGTATGAAATAGTTCAATCATGTAACATCCCGGTTTCGTAAGTCTGATTAGCGTTTGAGTTATCGAATTTGAGTAAGTTTTAAAAATTTTATCGAGGTTGCGACATGTCATGCATCGTAAGGACCCGAAGTGGTAAACCTAGTCGGAGGCGACGTGAGAGGATGTAGACACAACTCGCGTTGCTGAGTTGTGTCGCTTCTGTCGTACCACGTTGCTTACGCTAGCCGGGTTATTGCACTCGCATACATCTCATACATTCCACCATTGTAGATAGATCGTACCAACACATGCAAGTGATTGAATACTTAAACTCTATTCAATTGGAAGAATAACATTACAGGTATATTTAATTGATTACATGATCCAACGGGAAGAAATAATGAAAGAGTACAAATATAGTTGTCGGATGTACAAGAATAAATAAAGAAGATTACATCATATGCATCTCTACCTATACAAGAATCTAAACCCTAAACTTCAATTCTCGACTAAACCCTAGTGGTGGGGGGAGGCAACCTTGAAATGTTGGCACTCGTCGGACCTTCAGACATATTCATCTGGGATCGTCGAGTGTGCCAATTGCTGTAGGAGGCATAATGTTTTCAAAAACCTTTTCTTTTGAAATAGAGGTGGTCCCACCGGCACAGTTTCGCCTAAACCCGCAAACCAAATCGTGGGGGCAAAATAATACCAAAAGGAGGGGCCTAAATAGTTTTTAGAGTTAAAATAATTTAATAAAATGTTTTGTTTTCAAAACTGCCCAAGGGTCACTTGGCTAAGACCCTCATCGGACGAATCTAACATAAGTATATAGGGAGAAAAGGGATGAGAAGTAATGAAAATAGATTTTATTTTTCCCATACTACTTATCTACCTTGCCTCCATTGATTTTCTTTTAAAAGAGGAAATTCTTTAAAACAAAACAATCCAGATAAGGCATCAATCCATCGAAAGGATAAACCAGCAGCTCACATGTTTTAACCGAGAGCAATCCATCTAGTGTTTATTCATCAGCCCTCATATGTTGGACAGGGTCAAAGCCTTAGCATGGAAGCCAACCGAGCCCACCAAAAATGCTGCTATAGTTATCCGGTGATCCACATTAGCACAGGATCAGCTCAACCAAAAACCCAAGCAGGAGGTGGCCTGCTGACCAAAGGCAACCAGGAGGTGGCATTCTTGCCACCAAAGAAAGAAGGGCCATGCAAGTATCCCTGTAGGATCAAGACAGCTAAATAAAGCAGCACGGTAACAGTAGCAAGCCACCAACAACCCTCCATCGAGACCACCATTTCCAGGAGCTAAAACTAAGCAACCACCAAGCTCCAGGGGGCCAAGTTTAAGAGACCACCAGGAGTAGCCGAAGGGAAAGAGCTTAGATGGAGGAGTAGGAAGGAGGAGGAAAGACCACCATTAGCACAAGATCAGCAAAGTGGCGTAGCCCGGGAAACCAAGCTCCAGGAGGTCCAACAGAACCAGGGGAAGGAGGAGAAGGACCCTTAGAGTTAGATAACTCATCCTCAGGCTATAGGCATCTAAGGTGAAGCATCCATTCTTACCAGATTTCTACCCTTTCCCTCCATGCTTCTTTTTAGAATTAACAATCACTAAAAGAAGCATATGCACATGTATACATCAAGATAGCATCTGTTCTTAACAGTCTTCGGCATACACATATGCATTTCAATGTCAATAAGCTATAGATCAAATGTAGCATCTGTTCTTTATCTAGTTTTAATACCCAATTGCATATATACATATGTATCAGCAATCTAGGACCAGACCAAAGCAACCAGTGTGTCTGCTCTTATCAGTTTAATCAAATGGACATACATGAAGGCTTGCATCAGTCATAGCATCAAATTAGGGGCAAAGTCCACCAATACGTAAGCATCAAAGACTAGGGCATAAGGGAATCATTCCATAATAATCTAAAGTATATGTGAAATCATCAGCCACAAGGAACCGTTGAACCCTAGGACCTCACCAGCATACCGAATTCAAGAACACAGAAACAGTTAGATAATCGGTTTGAAGCCTGGTAGAGGTTTAACCGAAGCAATTGAGGAAAATCCATGAAGCAGAAGTGGGGAAAATTAGAAGACTTACCAGACGAGGAGGCTGATGGCGCAGGCACGTCCCCAACCTGCCACCGGCGGGAGGCGAGCTAGGCGGAGCCCCGGCACTGCCGGCGCTACGACGCCGAAGCCACCGTCCCGGACGGCAGACGAGGGCGGCAGCCAGAGAAGGGCCGAGGGCCAGGGCGACGGCGTGGGTACCCGAGGGCGGCGGCACGAAGGGTCCGAGCCCTAGACTCGGGGCGGCGGTGGCCAAAGGGGCACCAGAGGCGGTGGCGACGTGCTAGGAGAGGAAGCAGAGGACCCGGCGGCGGTGGCCGATTGGGCACTAAGTGAGGTGGCGCATCCGAAGGAGGGAGGCAAGGGCGGCGGCCGGCGAAGGCGACCAGGGGCGAGGCAGGCCCGAGGGCGGCGATGGCTGGAGAGGCGCCAGAGGCGGCGGCGCAGGGGGATTTAGGAGAAGGGGCGGCGGCATTGGGGGATTGGAGAGAGGTGCTCGGGAGAAGGAAGCCAAAAGGGCAAAAGGAAAAGAGAAGGGGGGGGGGAACTCGGTCGGGTGAGTGGCCGGGTAGAAAAGAAAAAGGGGAAATAAGGAAAAAGAAAAGAAAGAAGGAAAATAGAGAAAAGAAAAGAAGAGGGGGAAGAAAAGGTGGTCTGCCGGAGGGGCTAAGGGAGGACCGGGCCGACTCAACCCAAATAGCCCACTATCTAAATTGAACTGGCTTTCGACCCAAACCGACCCGGCCCCTGGGCCTATCAACCCATGGACCCGTAACATTATTTTTCACTAATAATCTTATCGTTGAGACCAAAACCGACCGTAATCTGGTAAAATAAAGTTACAACTTTATAAGAAGACCAAACCCCAACCCTTGTAAATAGTTAAACTGATAATCCTCTCGGTGTGTAAGTTAATCAGTTCCATGTGGGCCCAGTGACCATTCAATCCATCGAGACTGATTGGTTAAGTTTTCACCTTGACCCCAAATTGTAAATACACCCATTATTTAAAGGTGTTTTCCCTCATTCTTGAAATTGATATTGCATTTCTAAAGATACCTAAAAGCTTTCTAAACGACATTAGGGATTTGAAATATCGCGATTTGTTCACATCAATCCATAAAACCTGAGTAGTATACCGGAAATGAACACAACTTACTCATACCGTGTTCTTAAATAATTGTTCCCAACAAAATGAACACCGTTAAAACCAACAACTTATGTTATTTCTCTCTCACCGTAATTCTTTCGGGTACAATGCTTTCAACATCGGAACTCCGACTAAACTGATTCATAATACATTAGTTCTTGTTCTAAGCATATTATGCCATAACATGCATTCCATGTCATCATCATGCTGCGGTTCAATCCTTACTTATCGCATTATCTTTTTCGATGTTTTTGCTTCTTCCGGGTAGACATCAGAGTAGATGTGAGTTACGAGCAACATCCTGAGAAGATGTCGAATCATGCGCAGCAAGGCAAGTAGCCCCTTTGGTCACATTGCAAACACCTACTATTTGCAAAGTATTAGTTGTTTTCAAATTCATTATCACATGCGTTCAAATTTATTTTCCGCTAAGCAGAAACCCTATTCCTGTGCATAAAACTTACTTTGTCGCTCAATCAACTCCACCACCATCCCAACTATCTAGAGTAGATAGTGTGCACTGTTATAATGCTTGCTATGTTATTAATGCTTAGACATGCTTAGACATGTAAAAGTCGTAATTCCTGGGATGGCAGATGAATCAACACCGTGGATGGATTACGTGGTAGGTGGGTGTTCACCAGGGGTTAACTAATGAACTTGCTTAATCATAATTGGGTTTAGACGAGAGGCCATGGCTGGGAGCATGGTGGGTTGTCTCGTCTTCCCACAAGGACCGGTTACCGGTGTCTCTTCGAACCAAGATTTGCGTACTTCTACACGGGTGAATTATGGGGCCACCCACGACTAAATAATTTGCCTAGACTTAGTGTATGAGCTACATTAGTTTGCCCTTTTCCATTTGTCGTGTGCGTGAAAAAGGAGATGTGGTGTGGTATCTCAATATAAGGTGGGGTGGACACATGGTCTGGAAGACCGGGGATGTACCTCGATTCACAACTTATGGGACCATGTCGCAGTTGCCGCCGGACTGATGCACATGGACTAGCCCGTAAGGGTGGCACATACCTAGGTCGAAAGCATTGTAACGGTCGTGTTCGATCACCCTCCGCCAGCACACCTCGTGAAAGTGTGTCAATCGCGATGGCACTAGGAGACGATCGATACGTGTAGGTAAAGATTACACCCCTGCAGGGTTTGAACTGTTTGAACAGCAGTGTCCGCGGTTATGGACAGCTGGTAAGATTTGCATCGAATTAGACAACTACAACAAACTCTAAAACTTGCCACCTTTAAGGCGGTGGTGTAGCGATTGCTTCCTCCCAGGGTGGTCGAGGAAGAATCGGGGAATCTAAGGTGTGGTGTTCTGCAGTAAGGAATGTTCATGAAGTGTTCGACTCGTCTCCTTTTGAAAGTATTCTGGTAGTCGGTTTTCATCTACTTAACTTCTATTGACAAAGGTAAAATTAGCTTTCCGCAAAATAGTCCACTATTACCCCTTTATTGATACCTGTCACAACTATTACTAATTTCCCCACTGTAAGTCTTGCTGAGTACAATTTTTGTACTCACCCTGCTATCGTTGACATTTTTGTTGCAGAGGAAACTACCCCTCCAGAGGGTAGTTTCTACCTAGAGATCAATGCCAACGACGACTAGTCGCTGGAAATCCCAGGCAGTGGTCCTGCCCCCGGGGTTTGGCAGCTTGGTTTGTTCGACTGCCACTTTTGGCCTGACCTTTTGGCTTCGTAGCCATATATATATTCTTCCGTTGTGTAGTTGGATCTTCGGATCCCTTATGTGAATATAAGTTGTTAAGTTTCAAGAACTTATAATATTACAGTTTCAGTCGTAGAGTTACTACTGTGAAATCTGGTTGTGTTCGCCTGCCTCATGTGCCGTGTGTGTATGTTATTGAAGCACATGATGTGGGTAGGGTTTCAGAGTCTATATCATGAGTCATTATGTTTAATCACCCCTGTGAAGTGACTCTGCTACTGAGAGGTTGGGAACTATATCATCCTACTCCAGCCGAGCATTAATTTACCGGGACAGGGTTGGGATTGATGTTCCGGCTCAGTAAGAAAAGAGTGAGGAGACCATATCACCCCACTTAATCTGTGCATTCATTTGCCAGAGCAAGTTCGGGGTTGATGTCTCGAGCTATTCGGAGCCATATCACTCCACTCCTCTCGGAATTGACACCTGAGGGTCGAGGTTAGGGTTGACGTTTCGACTTAGTGGGTGATTTCACTTAAGACTCTCTGTTATGGATTTTGGGTCCCGACAAATCATTCTCACATCAATCACGGCACAACATCTACTTTTAATATTTACATGCACATACAAAAAAAAATTGCACAAGCTATTCACTTATCACATATACTCAATTGACAGCCAAGTTATTAGCGTTTTGTCTCTTCCTGAAGATATGAAGCTTATAATCAGGGCGAATAGCGTGAATGAAATGCTATACATTAGTTGGGATGGTTTCATACCATTAGATTATTGTACTTTGGGTTGTTGCAATGGGCTAGCATGTGAAAGCACACGTAGTACCTATAGAGGGTGGATCCTTGGGTTTATTGTCGGCACTACAAAAGGAATATTGATTAGCTATAGAGGGTAGAGGTATGATGACATTAGTACGAAGACTTATGATGACATTAGTATGAGGACTTATGAACATTAGGGAATACCTTAAACTGGGAGTCGTGATGTAACTTGGCAGACACTCCTTCTGGTGCCTCCCTCCCTCTTTGATGTATGTATTAAATGCCCTACATGATTCAAAACAATATGCCTTAGCGTGTCATTTCGAAAGAAAGAAAGAAATAATAGCCATCGACAAAGAGGAACGTTTTGATACTCACTTGTCAAGTAGACTCATATACCTTTTTCGAGTTGGCATGATGACGATGGGGATACAGTGCCCTGGTTATATGATACAAAGTTATGATATGCTTAGCCATTGAAAACAAGGAATTTGCAAGGCATATCGCTTACTCGATGTTATAGGCAACCTGGATGTAATCTCATGTGGAGTACTCATTGAGTATATGCACAACATAATCCGGCACTAGGCTCTTATTTCTCTCAATGCTTTGCATGGAGAACAGATGTGGGTCGGCAAGCGCCACAGAGTTCTGGAGCTTTCTTTTCTCACTTAGAGCAATTATGTATCTGAGTATAGGACAACAATGAGTTATATGTATGCACTTAGCAGTACTAAAACAAACTTGTGTTGTATGACAAGAATTTACAGCGTAAAGCATCTCATGAGGCCGACGTCTAGCTCATGGTAGTGGAACATGTTGAACAAGTCAGTGAATTCCACCCAGAACATATGCTCGGTGTTTGAAGTGCTTCTCCTTGAAGTCCACTATGAGGCTTACTAGTCTATGTGGGAATGACCTGTTGGATATGTCAAGGTAATGATCATGAAGTTTCTGACAGGTTAGGCCAATATTCACTCTAGCGTCCACCATAGATTGTCCTGGCACGTCTTGGCAAGCTAGCTCCGCCATAGGATATTCAACATCTGCCACCAAATTCAAAGCAGACTTCTTCTTCTGGGAAACTTTCAGCATCAATGTGGCCCCTTGACTCTTGGTTTGAACAGGACAAGGCCGTGAGCTCGCTACATTTGGTACTGCCGGGAGTTGAGGGGGTAGTGGCTGGTGAGAATTTAGCATTGGCTGAGGTAGGGTCAGGACATTGGAAACCACTAGTGGAGATTGATGAAGCTGTGGTGAAAACCTCATCATCCCACCTGATAGTGATAAAGCAGGATCAGATGACGCAATCGGTGGTGATTCGAGAACTATGTCCTTCTTTGGGCACTGAATGAAAGACCCAATGGCAATGTTCAGGATCTACATCTCTTCTCCTTCTCGTATGTTAGGCAAGGGGCAGTTGGCGAAGGTTGGGTTGATGACTTCCGCTTGCGCTCGGGGGAGACCTAGCATTAATGGGACACTACGTAACACCGTAACTGGAGGAGATGACAGACCTGACCATAGGCTGCATCCATTACAAAGTTCGTTGTTGTGAAATGCATCTGCATCTTGCATTGCACTGGACCTCCGATTAGGTCGATGGGAGAAGATTTGTCAGCGCTCGAGAAGCAGCTACTCCAGTGGGCGCCTGGGCTTATAACTGCCACCCTTTCTTGAAGGCATTGTGCAAACAGCCTCTCCTTCATGGCTCTAATTTTTTCCTCGAATTTCACTTCAAGCGAAGATTTGATCTCTGCTTTCCACTGCTTGGCCTTGGCTTTCTTCCTCTGTCTTCGGGTCTCCTAGCTATCGCCCTGTGAATGCTTTTCCATAGGGTGCGAGATTTCCAAAACCCCTGGTGCATCCATATGAATCCTTGGTGCCAATGGCTTCGGAGAGTATATCTTTCTCCTGACTAGGCACAAACAAACCTTGAATGGCCTGTTCATTTAGCCCTACCAATTTTTGGTACACCTCCTCATCTTTTGACTATCGCTATGCGTTCGCCATGAGGATTAAACTTTGTCCTTGTCCTGCACCAGTCTCGAACACGGCTGTCGCTAAAATTAGAGAAGACATGCTGCTTTGCCCATTTCTTTTTAGCATGACATACCCTGAGGTTCCAAGAACATGTGGGTGCTTGTTCCTCCTTGCTAGGTCCTGTCTCTTTTGGCTTTTTGCCTGTAATTCTTTTGATGACATTAAGTCACAGAATTCTGCCCAGTCTTCTTTCGTCACGTCCGAGTAAGCTTGGCAAGGCGATTTATTTTTCTTTATAAAGTCCTTAACTAGCCTGTGTTTGAAATTCCTCCAACATTTCCCCGCCATTTGGATAGTAGCTCGGTTTTAAATCGGCTTCGGCTTCCGCTGGGACTCTAAAGGATCGCTTCACTTTGTCCAACAGGCCACTTCGCTCCACTCATGTTAGCTCACCCCAATCTTGGAGGGTGATTAGATCCTTTCATGGGCGACGACCCTGCATGTGGTCCTCCAATTCTTCCGGGTTTCTTCTAGCTCAGGAACTCCGGTCACTAGATCCACGCTCTCAACGACCCATGTGCCATCAGGCCTCACCGAAGGCTTCCTTTGCTTGCGGGGAACCTTTCCTGAAGATGACCTGCTGGTGATGACGAAGGGGACACGAGTTCTTATCCATAGCAAACACAACTAAATAGTAGGAAATAAAACAAAACAACTACATCCAACTAAAGTCCTAGAAAAAAATCATAACCCATCATCGGTTATTGATTTTCAAAATTTAGATCTACGCTATGGAACTCACAATCTAATTATGCCACATAAAGAAAATGCATCGATTATATAGAGAATGTGAAATATCAAAAAATTAAGCTAGATATCATTTGAAATCATTCATTAATTAGCTCAATTTTGTCCACATAAACAAGCATGGTAATTATATAAACTATATTTCAATGTAGCTAAAAGATTGATAATAAACTATTTCAACATAGTTATTTTCACCAACCATGTCCTTCAAAATCTCTACTTATCTCTCTCCATACAAAGCATGTAAACAAGTATGAAGTTATATCAATCCATATGAAGTTGTCTCAATCCATAAACAAGTACGAAGTTATCTCAATCCATGGAAACAAGAAATTCAAGCCACAACTCTTTTTTCCTTTCTCATTTATGTAAATGTATTTTTTCTCCTAACATACCACTAAACAACTAATCCTACCAATTCATTTTTGTTGTCTAGCATCTATCCTAACACTAAAATCTAATTTTTTTCGGAAGAAGCCGGTCTTACTTGGCGCAGCGGCAGAGAGTGTTTGGGAAGATGGCGGCGCTCGGCCTAGGACGAGGACGGTGGCACTGGAGAAGGTCGGGACTAACGCTCAGGGTTGACGAGGGTTCTCACGGTCGATGGGGCGTGGAAGAGCTCGAGGGTGGCACTCGGGGTCGATTGGGGTGCTAACGATCAACGGGTGGTGCTCGGGGTTGTTGGGGGCATGGAGGAGGTCGGGAGTGGTGCTCGCGGTTGCGGGGGCATGGAGGAGTTCAGGGGCGGTGCTTGAAAATGACATGGAGACGTCTTGGAGGAAGGTGACGACACTAGGCATGGGGGCTCGGGGATGAAGTGTTGGGTAAAACCTAGACTCCGCACACGGCCAATTATGTATGTGAACTTATCCGAGGCAGTTGTTACGATCTGACTGCCTTGGATGATAGATATAGGAGGTGATTGAAAGA
>JAGXJF010005515.1:0-12457 GCA_019208055.1 Stipa capillata | reverse complement strand
TTTTTTTTACTTTTTTTTTTCCTTCACGACTAACCCATATACTTCATATCATACACGCAATGTATATGGGCAGTCTGTTATAAACAACTTGAGCATCACAACAAAACACTACGATACAATAACATACTAGTTGTCCACATCGGACTAAATATTACATTAGTCGGATGTATCCGAAAGCATATCCGAGTACGGAGAAGTTAAACAACAGCGGAAGAGTTTAAATGAGTCCCACAGCGACATATTGCTCGCTAGACAAAATCCACCAAGGTTCCCATTTTCAATAACCGACCAAGGTACGCAAAAGCAAGCATCGCACTAGACGTCATCGAAGAACTCTTCGACCGCTGGCTCACCTGCAATGATCTAGGAGAGCCCTAGGTGAGTACAAAGTACTCGCAAGACTTATCCGTGCTTGATTAGATGACCTAAGCATACTAGTGTAGCATTAAGTAAACATGATGCAAATACCAGTAAGCAAGGTCTAAGCATACGATAAAACTAACTGACACCACAAGCATCATCATGACATCTACTAACAATCCAACTTTCATATCAGCACTTAAGGGGGGTGTGATGGTAACAACTAGCCACATGTGCTAAGCAAACACCCCGTTAGGTGGGGCAGCCATGTAAACACCCTTTTAGGTAGGGCAACCATATAAACACCCTGTTAGGTAGGGCACCCATATATCACCACACTGGCAGTGTTCCATCACGACCACACCTCAAATTTATCTCTCTGACCATTACCGACACGCGATCACTCTGAGTGCAAAGAATGCATTAACCCTTGGAGTTTGCAAGGCTCCAAGAGTCTCAGGCTTACATCCGTACACCCCAGCACTCGCTGTCGCTAACGTCCACGTGTTATCAAGAGTAGTTATCACCATGGAGTCAACTTCGGTTGGTACCGCGAAAATCACTCCCTTCACCTGATCGCATCCGCACACCCGAATGGTACCAACTTTATCCATGAGACACTTTCCCTTCGTCTCTCACATCTCACTTCAATTGATTCAATCATTTAGTTTGTCAGATTGACTTTGACCAGAACCACACATATTTCACAATACGTCCTAGCATGCTAGTTTGACATAACACTTAAGCATAATCATCAGTACTAGTCATCAACATATAAAGAAATAATCTAAGTACTGAACAGTTAATAAAGGTGCAACAAGCTCTGCTTGCCTTCGAAGAACTGCTCCTGTTCCTGAGTTTGCTCGTGGGCCTGCAGGTCTCCTTCTTCGTGGTCTAGTGCAAGCAATTTGGATGTCGAATATAAGAGATCATGAAATCAACGAATCCAACATGTATGCATGAAGATGAGTGTAAAGATGGTATTGCTTAACAATATATCGACATTAGGGTTGATGGGTTGTCCTAAGCTATATGCATGCTCAGATTCATGCGATTACGAATTAGGGTTTTAGAGGTAATCGCTTATGGTGAAGTGGCAATGAACATGCATGTTAATAATTGATTAATATTCTGAACTAATTGACTAGCGCAACTGAAATCAATTAAATCGAAGTTACGATCAATTAGTTTTGCACTTGTCGAGTTAGGGTCTACGGGGTTCGACAAATAAGGAGCTAATACCTAAGACCTATCATGCATGTATTCTTACTGGAATTCCAGTGGTTACATATCGTAGTATTTCTCACAAGGATTCCAGAAAGGTATAATTTGTCGAGATCGGGGTTAGGGTCGAAAATCTAGGGTTTACGGGGCCTCGACGACCACTAAACTTCTACCCTAGATAACAGTGTGTGCATGTGCTCAAATTAAGATTTTGATTCAGCCATCTTGTAGTGTTTTTCACAAGGATTCCAAATATATAAAAATATTCAAATTTGGCCGAGTAGTTTAAAAGTTATGCACGTTTGAAAATTTGCCCAAAATCTGCCCTGACTAAACCTAACCCTAATTGCTAAAGTTACCCGAAGCGTACACAGTGCTAACCAGAAATTCCTACGCGCACCCGAAATCAAACCCGAGAAACCTACTCACTAAACCACGTCAGCAGACCGGGGCCCCATCTGTCATTCGGTGTAACCCCCGGGAACCAATCAGCACAAGCCACGCGGCCTCATCTTCTCCCCCGCGCACTCTCTCTCTTCTCCTTCTCGCTGGACTGGCCGGAGCCGAGGCTCTGGACGGCGGCGAGTCGCCGGAGGCCTCACCGGAGAGGGCTCGGGGGCTCTGCTGGGCTCGGGAGTATGCCGGGGAGGAAGGAAGGCTCACCCTGAGCTTGCCTCGGTGGTCGGAGAAGAGGAAGGGGGCCGGGATCGTGGTCGACGACGAGGTCAGGCGGCGAGATGCTTCGGGTCACCGGCGCTGAGTCGCACCAGGGGCAGATCTGCGAAAAGAAGTAAGTGAGGAGGTTGGGGAGGAGATGGGGGTGCCCCAGGGCTAGAAAAGGAGGTCCAGGGCTCACTGGAACGGCTGCGGGACCTCACCGGAGTAGCTGACCGGACTTGAGGAAGAAGGTGGGCTCGGGGATGATTCCAGCAAAGCTCTGCGAGTTAAAATGGGGGAAAAGGTGAGGGGGAGCGAGGGAAAGCTCGGGGATGGAACAAATCTGCTAGGGGCTCACTGGATCCGGTGGAATTTCTCGTCGGAGATCTCACCGGAGAGGAAGGGGGAAGCTCGGAACAGTGGGGAATCGGCGAGCTAGGGTTTCCAGAAAAGGAAATGGAAGGGGGGGAGGAAACGGGCTGTCGGGAGGCGACTTAAATAGGGCGGCGAGGTGCTCGGACCGCTGGTCGGAAGCGGGGCACCGCCCACGACGGCCAGCCGGCGTCGGAGACGTGGCCGACGCGGTCTGACAGCGGGGCCGGGCGCGGCAGCGGGGAGAGGAGGGAGCTGACAGGGGGGACCGCCCTGTCAGCGAGAGGGGGAGGCGCGCGCGGGCGCGCGAGGGGAGTGGGCCGGCCCAGTTGGCCTCGGCCGAGTGGGCTGCAGTCGGTTAGGGTTTAGGTTTTTGATTTTTCTTTTTATTTATTCCTTGATCACTCCTCTTATCATTTTATGTATAAAACTTTGTCCAATTGACTCGAAATTTTTACCAGGGGTTCTAAATATTATTTTCAAGCTACTGTATAAGTTTGAACTTATTTGGGGTTGATTTGGGTAGGGATCCAGTACAACTCTAGGGTTTTGACCTAATCGGCAATTTGAACTAGAGGTAGGTCCTAGGGTTTCCCAAAATTTCTGAAAATTGGCAGGGGGCTAGCATCCACCAGTTCATGCTCATTTCCAAAATTTGAAGCATTTTGATCCAACCTAGCTTGTCCATTTCCTAAACCCTAGTTTCCCGACTCTTAGGGTTTGTCCTCGGATAATCCAATCAGACTATGATTCCATGTGGTTTTTGGACAATTCTTAGGAGATGGGTGTTGGGAAAGTTGGAAAATGTTGGAAGGGGGATCCACTGGTGGGACCCACTGGACCCACCCCCTTATTAGGGCTTTTATCGAGGTTCGATACTTCAAATAAATTGATTGGTGTTAATTTCCACAAATTGAGTTTTCAAGGATGAGATATGCACATATTCTATAGTTTCACTTACATTGATTGGTGTTTGCAACTATTTCCACTGAGGATGAAATATTTACGTATTCGACAATATATTAATACATTGTTTCAAAAGTTTACAAAGGTGGGGTGGATGCTATGTATGCATGAGATGCAATAAACCCTAATCGAGACTTGGGACTTACACCTCCTCTTGAGAGGGAGTGAGGCTAGTGATGCTACCACTCCCACAATGCCTTCGAGACTAAGGAGGTAGTGCCTCCCAAGTCCCTAGGAGAGATCATTGTGGTGCACGATTTACCCCAACTCTCGAAGAACACCTTCCCGACGGATCCTCTCACAAGTATAGCATCCACAAATTTTGTAACTCTGATAGTAGAGGCTGAAGTGATCACTGATAACACTTGTCTAGAGAGGAGCTTCTGAAGGCACTTGGGGTGATCATAAAAGAACCTCTTTGAAAAGATAAATCATGTACTGAGGTCTATATTTATCTAGAAATTGCTCTAATAAGATGAAGGCAAAGGTGGCCACCTCGTATTGAGTGGGGTGATACATTCTCCCCGTACCTCCCATCCACATGCTTAACCATCCTTCCTTTCCTCTGGAGAAGCTGAGGCTATTAAACCCGCAGAGGTGGTAGAGTGTATCTCAAGTGCTCGCAAGGGGAGTGATCTCCTCAATCCACTATTGCAATGCACTTTGTCATAGCCTAAACATTTGATCTTCTGACTACAAGGAGCTGATCGACATGACCGACTCACTGGCGATGGCCAAAGTATCTTTAAAACCCCTTTTTATCCTTTGTGTTCCTAGCTTAGAGATCATCCTAGGGAATCCTAGGCATTTTTTCTCCTTGGTTGTTTCTACTAGTACCAGTCATCAACAGGGGAGGTCTTAATGAGCACCCGGGAGCTAGAGTGAGATCTCATGGACGCCGAAGGGTAGGCTTGAGGTAACTCATCAAATGAACTCTAAGGAGGCTTCCAAGCATGGTTAGGCAATGGCAAGTTCTAGGACTCTGAGCCTCTTTGGAAAGGTAACTTTTATTGTCACTCAAAGATTATCTTCCACTTGTTTCCAGATCCTTTAATCGAGATAGACTTTCTCAAGCCCTTCTCTCTTTTTCGGATTCCATAACTTGAAGCGGAGGTCGATGAGCTCATAGATTTGGTCCTCCCTCTGAATGAGAGGGTCGAGACATGGAAGAAGACCAAGGAGACCAAGGACTCCCTAATTTGCAAGTCTGAAAAAGGTAGTCTCAGTCTTTGTAGAAGGGATCAAGATCATAGATGTTTCACGCGAGAGACAACTCTACCAGAAACTCACTTGCTTAAACGAGATTGCTAGGAGAATCATGGTTGAAGAGGACTCTTGTCGAAAGACTGCTGACACAGGAATACTAATGGAGACTATATCAAAGCAGTTTGAAGCGATGAAGAGTGTCATACTACTGATCGAGGGGAAAATCATGGTTGAAACCCTCATTTGGCTCGACTATTTGTACGGAGAATCCATTAAGATAGACCAGCTGATGTCTCCTGCGGAGTACTCATTTGGAGGAAGAAGGCAAACGAATGCATGCCAAAGCTTTGAGCCAAGTCAGCGCAATTGCTAAGTAGGTTATTGAAAGTTTGAAGCCCCAGAACATCATGCCTTCTTCTTTGAGCTCCAAACCTGTTGTTAGCCCTTGAACTAGAGAGAATAGCTTCCCTATTTATCTAACCATAAATTTAATCTTAAGCTAATCATCTCCTATATCGTGTAGGCCCTGGCCTAGAACATTATACATGTTAAGTGAGAAGTGCTTGCAAGTGTAAATATTTTGAAAAACCCTTAGGCTTGTATCGCACGATCCTTGTCAGGACTAGTGCCTATTCATCGAGATGAAGCTACTAAGCTCCCATGTAGTGAGAACTTGCTTACAGTAGAGTGTCTCATACAATTGTTGTTCATGAATGAATACCAGTGACAAGTAGCAAACAACAAAACTAGTGGTTATCATGACAAACATGTCTTCATGAATCACTTGGGCATATGTTTTAGGAAGAAAGATACCTTGCAAAGACTAAGGACTTCAAGAAATAACAAGACAAAAATACTACCTTTTATTCATATACCTTTTCTTCCCAGGTTGAACAGCTAGCCCATGCTAGATCACCTCCCTTCAGACTATGGGCGTGTCACACAGCTTCCATGCAAAGACATCCACATTCAATCTGAGTTGTCTTAGACTGGTCATTGAGGTCGAGTGGTACCAGCTTGACCTCCTCAGCGGGTCGAGGCTTGGCCTTTGGCTTTAATGTTTCAGGAGAATCTTCCTCTAAAGCAAGAGCTTTCAGATAAAGCTGATTAATGAGTTCAAGTGACTTCTAATCACATGCAACAGACAACACCTCATCACCTTGTATGGCGATCACACCCTTGGGACCAGGTATCTTGATGATTTGGTAAGCGTGATGAGTTGCTACCATGAATTTGCTTACAGAAGGTCTACCCAAAATCGCATTATAAGCATAGTCAAAATCAACCACTTCAAAAGTAAACAATTCCATGCAATAGTTTCTTGGGTTACCAAAAGTTACAGGTAGAACCACCTGTCCTACAGGTGTCACAAAGGAACCCAAAACTATCCCTAAAAAGGTCTATTTGCGGGTTTAATTTTTGAGTGAGGAATCTAAATCTCATCTAGAGCACTGATAGATAGGTCGTCGTTGCTTCCCTTTCTATGCCTGAGATCCCCGAAGGGAGATTGTCCTCCGAAGGCTTAGGCATCGGTCCTTTCCCTACATAGTAATCACCCAACTACGACTACTAGGTATGGCAGTTATCGAGGTCATGGCCGAAGGTCCCATGCGCAGGGCACCAACATTTTCTAGGGTCTGTCGACTCTCTAGATTTGAAACCTAGACGATTGGCCAAACAACCGCCCTGGCACTTGGGGGTTCACAATGCCCATCGCTTGTTGTTGGGGCACTGTTGCCCTACAACCGCAACCTTGTGAAGAGGAGCTCTTCTTCCCCTTTTGCTTATACCTCTTATCCTTGCTCGAGGAGTGCACAGACCATCGCCCACCGTCAGTGACCAGGTCTTTAGACAAAGCATTCTGACAAGAATTAGAACACTTGCTACTCTACATCTTCCAACATGCATCTTCATTTGTGTCGGAGTACTTGTCAACCATGTTGTAGAGGTCTTCAGTGGTCTTTGGCGGGTGGAGGAGATTCGAACAGAAGCATAGGGAGCTTTCGTAACTGCCGCCTCCTCATTATATTTGTCCCTGTTAATCACCTTTTCTTCACATGACTTTTGCTTTCGCATGCAGAACCTATGGCAGCCAATGCGCAATCACTCAAGGATGACGATTTTGATGAATTTTTCAAGGACTCTACCTCCAAAATATATGCAATTGCCTCATTGAAGTTGAGAGTGCCTTTTCCAACGAGAATATTCGTCACCAATTTCTCTCATGATGGTGGTAGACATGAAGCCAATAAGGCGACCTTATCATTCTCATTTTTCTCATCCACACTAGTCAACTACATGATAAGCTTGTTGAAGACATTGAGATGATCAACAAACTGTGTCTTCCATGCGCGACCTGAGCAATTGTTGTTTTAGCACCCATCAATTTTTCAATGGTTTTGCCATGTACAATTCTTCTAGGTCACTCCATAATTTCTTTGGTGAATTTTTCTTGATCACCGAGTGCTTTACCTCATGAGAGATACATATACGGATTGTGTTGTCAGTCTTGCACTCCATCACCCTCCATTCTTCATCAGATGGCTTAGCCGGTTTTTGCCCTTCAAGAGCATCATTAGCCCTTGCTGGATAAGAACATCCATCACCCTACATTGCCATACGCTGAAATTTCTGTCGCCATTAAATTTCTCTACATGATTCCACATCGTTGACATCAATCCTAACTACGTGCCACTTGATGCCTTGCCAACCTTCTCACGAATTTGATTAATCTAGCCTTGAAACTAATACCACTTGTAATACTCAGATACTCCTTATAAGCATCAGACCCCGGATCTAACCAGATTTTGTGAGATAGGATAATTCTTTAAGCACGACCTCAAAAGAGTACAAGGAATTGTCACTCACTCACAACCCTCTCACACCTTTTACGACCCTTGGATCTATCAGGGCCCGGAATCGTACCTGACTCAGAGTATGATATTTTATCAAAGACCAAGAAACCGGGTAACTCGGGTGCATGCTTTCCTCATGCCACCCTCGTTAGGCGGTCTGACACCGAACCAGCATAGCATATGAACTCCACCTGACCACCTGGTCGTATGTCTCACTACTGGTCCAACCAGCTAGAAACAAATATCATGCAATAAGTCAAATGCAATTCCAAACATCTTCTAGGGAGTTAGCACACGACCACTAAGACGAGAATCACAATCACGAGAGGAGCCTGACACCTGTGTCCACACCCTAACCCAATTGGCTAAAGTATAATCAGTGGGTCACCCGAAGGCCCGACACTAACATCCACACCCTGCCCAGCTGGCAGTCGCATCACAGCTGGTGGGTCGCTCAACTCATGATCACAAGACTCGCACAGAAGATTAATGCTGAATTTCTATGGCCTCTTCGTACACTTCAAACATACACGCACTGTATATGAAGAAACATGGTGAAACAACTTCAAGTATCATTGCACAAACTCTAAAGGAAGGTTTAAACAGATAGGTAGTACACATCCCTTAAGTTTAAGCAATTACTTAGTTTACACATAACTGACCCGTAGGTCCTAGGTACGAAGAGTAAACAGCGGAAACATGTAGTTTTAACCCTGAGATACAAGCTAGTATCTCAACAGACCCAAAATACCCAACATCAGTTCACAAGATCAAAAAGTTAAAAAGGTAACCAATCAGCGTCATCCTAAAAGTACTCACCAAGGGAGGGTTCACCTTTTCCTAAGCATGCAATAAAAATTACCAATGAGTACAAATGGTACTCGCAAGTCTTAGTAGTACTTGGACATGAACATTAACAGAACAACATAATGATTAAGGTAACAACCCTAACATACTAGTACTCATCATCACATAAACATCAACAACTCGACAACGGTCGATAAGAAGACATAAGCATCAATTAACTAGATTCATCATAACATGATAACATCTAGCAGATCAACATCATATAATCAACATGTGAATTCAAGATAAAACCCAAACGGGTTGACATCAACCAGTTCATGATAAGATCAACGATCAACATCATCTAATAAGTATGTGAACTCAAGATTAAACCCAAATAGGTTAACATCAACTAGTTCATGATCATTGGTTGCTTGACCGCCACACAGATGCTCTCAAGGGCCCTCACATGGGGGTAGTGAGCCCCCATTGAGCGGTTACCAAACAGACGACACTCAAATATTTACGGCTTCAGGGAGCACCAAGTGTGGATTGCCGCTGTAACGTCCAATTCAATGCTCGACATCGGGCTCGAGCGAACCCCAATAATGTTACAGCCTGTCCACACAACCATGCTCCCACATCTCTCTCTCACTCAATTATTAAAGGTTAAAGTAGATAAGCAGTAGCTTAAAATTGACATGATCATGAATACAGGGATCATTAAACCACATCATAAAAAGGCAATGACCATGGCATATGATAATTAAAGCAATAGCAATTTAAAAGTAGCATGGCAATGTCACAAGCACAGCTTGCCTGGACTAGATTATTCCTCGGATTCCTAAAATTCAAGTTGTTGGGGCTCCACTCCCTAGTCTCCAATTTCTAGCACAAATGCAAAAATCATAGCGAGGGAAGGAACGACAAAAGTTATATCAAGACATGATGAAATGACATATACAATGCATGGTATGGATGATAGTAGATGGCAAGTTAAATTAGAGGTATGTGCAATTAGTTTCACATTACTGGACTTTATAAATTATTGGATATTGATTCTTGAGCAAGCCTAGCTAACTAAGGATATTGATTCTTGAGCAAACCTCGCTAACTAAGCACTTATAAGTCAATTATTAGAACTGGAGCTTGTTCTGGATAGTAAAATACAAAGAAATTACTTTTGGATGCTGTAATATGGATTGCTGGTCCTTTACCACAAAATTGCATAATTTTTGGATGAGGGGTTGAATTCCTATGAACTTTACAAGGTTTGAGGCCATTTAATCCATTTAGGAATTTCCATCAACAGAACATGGGTAAAAGTATTTTTAACAGGTAGTTCATGCCACGCTGATCATTTTGACATATAATTTGTAATTTTGGGAGTTCATTTGGCTTTATGATGAATTTTTCAAGATCCCAGAAATTTAACCTATTTTTGGTCTTTTCTTCAGTAATTAAAAAATCTTTAATTTCTTCTTCTACTCAGTTCAACCTACTCTAATACATGGACTAGTGGGACCAATGGGTCGGGAAGGTCCACTGGTGGCTTGATCGGTCAGACCGGCCTTCCTAGGCCGTTAGACCGGCCGAAGCAGTCTGATAGGCCGGTTAGACCGGCCATTTTGGGAGAGGAGCATGCCGGCGAAGTCCGGCGGCGCTGCATCTCGGTGGGGGCTCAACATTGGGCCCTAGGGTCACGGGGGAGGAGAGAAGAGCGGCGGGGAAGCTCACCTTGGTGGCGGCCGGGCTAGATGGAGCAGGAGGGGAGCGGAGGGGTGACGCGGTCAGCGGCTAGCGGGGACGCTAGGCACTGGGGTTGAGGAAGACAGCGACGATGTCGGGCGGAGCAGGCTGGCCGTCGGCGGCGATAGGGCTCGCGGCATCACCCACGCCTTCAACGATGCTCGACGAGGACGACGGCTGCGGACTCCCATGGATGAGGCAGCGGCAGTGAGGAGCTCCGGCGGTGCTGGCTCTGGTAGCGGGGCGTGGCGGCGGGGTGGGGTTCTGTGGCGAGAAGGCCGAGAGAGGCAGTGGATGGGGAGGCCGAAAAGGAAAAAGGAGGAAGTGGTCGGGCAGCATTTAAGGGGTGGCGGCGAGGTGGCCGGCGCGCTCCAGGACACGATGTCCCGGCCGCTGGCGGCGACGTGGTGGCGAGCCCTTGACAAGATGGCCCGCATGCTAGGGTGGGAGGAGGCAGCGATGCCCGAAGGCGCTTTTGCCTGAGGAAGGTGGAAAAGGGGAGGGCACGGGTGGCTCAGCCTGGCAGGCCGATGCACCTGATGGGCCACGGCCTTAGTGGGCTAGGCCAGCCCGCTCAGCCTGGGGGGAGATTTTTAGGTTATTTTTATTTATTTTCTTTTTCTTTTACAACTGAGGCCTTAAACAAATCAAATGGGGATCTAAACCTTGTGATAAAAAATGGTAATAATTATTGAAATTTCTATAATGTATTCTTGAATTACTGTAAAATTTTGGAGCCCAACAAAATAGTTTTAATAAAATTTCATCCAAATTTCAGATTTTGCCCCAAGTTGTGTTTGAACTACAACTAGAGGTTTTAGAGTTTCAACAATTATGACATTCAAACTGGAGGTAGATAATATAGTTTAAAGCCTAAATATGAAATTTCATAATCTTTCATGAAATTAAATCACATAAAATACTAGAATTACAGTTCTGCCATTTAAACAATTTGGATGGTTTTGAGCGGATTTCCAAAAATAATTTGTTCCAAAATGTTGTGTTTCATCCTAGATGGAGAGTCATGGTGTATAAGAGTTGTCATGTAGGAGTCATTAGTGGTAGGAAGTTTAGATTTGGTTAAATCTTGAGAAGAATTGGAGGATGAGGTAATTAACGTTTTAAAGAGATGCATAAGTGGTAAATGAGATGCCATGAGTTCATGTGTGGATGCTTACAAAAGTTATTTGCACTTTTGAGCTGTTACAAGATCATTGCCCTACATAAGAATCTAGTGCTAAAGAAACCTAACCTCAAATCCTGTCTTGTTTGCACCTTGCTCTTGGATTGCTTGATTGCTTTGGTTGTGTTCCTATGGCCACCCTATGGGTTTACATAGGTTCTCAAATAGCCTCTTCAAAAGTTAGGAGGATTTTGAATCCTAATAGGTTCCCTCTAATTTCCATGTAAGACACATCTTTGAATCTTAACAGGTTTAAGATATGAGTCACACCATATTCAATCACTACCTCAAAATACATCTCTACTGACGGGCGCTTAAACCCCTCTACTGATGGGTTTAGCGCCCGTCACTTCGAGCATGTCAATGGAGGGTCCATCTCCACTGACGGGCGCCTGCTCGTCAGCAGAGGTTGAACATCACTGACGGGCAAGATTTTCTGCCCGTTAGTGGTTCTTTTTCAGGGATTAAAAAAATAAACCATATATCAATTAACAGTACTCTCATCACAGATTAGGCATCATTACAGACAGCATTACCACAAGTGACAGCAGTAGTAAGCCACCAGCATCCTTCACCACCGAGGCCACCATTTCCAGGAGCTAAACCGAGTCATCATCAAGCTCCAGGAGGCCACAAGTGATCAGGAACAACAAGAAGGGTAGGAGTTCACTAAGATTAGGAAGAAGGTCATCCAGACCATCAAGAGTAGAAGAGGAAGTCAGGAAGAAGAGTAAGGAAAGAAGAAACCAACCTGCCTTGTTCCCGAATTGAAACAAGCTGAGATTCATCCCAAACAATCACGACCTACCTAGGCAGATGCATGGGAGTTAAAAAGCATACGAGGACCCTTAGATTTTAGTTGCATCACCGGGTTTTAATAGGCAACTTGGGTATATATCTGTTCTTATCAGGTTATACCTCTCCCAAACCCTTTTTCTCAGATCCTGGAATCATCATAGGGTTTAATAAGGCAACCATCATGTATCTATTCTTATCAATTTATATCAGATTTACTCATCGCAGAATTAAGCTAAAGATCAAGCAATGCATCTATTCTTTCAAATCAACAACTGATATTGATATATTGTCACGGACCCAA
>JAGXJF010005514.1:0-324907 GCA_019208055.1 Stipa capillata | reverse complement strand
CTATAAGAAATGTTTGACTCTACATAATCTGAAACGACATGTAAAAAGTAACGAACAGGCACACAAATACTAATAAATGGCATCACTGGTAAGATTCATAAGTAGATCGTTGCCAACATATATATTACAGGTAACTAAATAAACCGGAAGAGGCGCCTGGATTCTCTGTTGAAACCAGCCCACTGGTACATACAGGGTTTCACAAGAACCATGAGTTCATGACCTACGCAGCATTACGCTAGAAGATACCAACTGCTGCTTCGATATTACACTAATTATCTTAAGAACATTCTCATAGAACATGATTAACTCATAGCAAGCGACTAACATCCTCCCAATCTCCCGGCAGAGCCGCTCCAGCTCCCTCTCGTGCTCCTCCCTCCGCGGATCTGTTGTAGCCAAAGACGTCCAGTTCCGAGCAATCTGTGTACTCCTTGGGCGCCTGTTCCTGACTTCATGAGCTCGGCTTCTTCTTCTGCGCTCGAGTGCCTCCTCCTCTGTGCGACACCATGAGCTGGAGCTCCTTCATCTTCGCTCGAGTCTCCTCCCTCTGCCTCGATCCTCCGGCGCTACTCGGGTCGGCTCCACGAGTAGCTGCGCCACGACCTGGTCCTCGATGCGCACTCCTCCATCATGTGATCGAAGATGAAATCCCAGATGAAGTCGTCGATGTGAGGTTTTGGACGCTGTTTGTCGTTGCTGTCTCTACCGCTGCCGCCAACGGAGAGAGGCTGGTAACGCCGTGAATGTGCGGGCGGGGGCTTTGCTTCTGGGACATTTTGGATGCGGGATTGAGGATGTGGGAAAAAAAGCACAATTTGGCCCTCAGCCGAGTTTCAGTGGCGGAACTAACCCCTCCCCGAGACAACGCGATTCTGTCCCTGCGACTGTCTAGCGACACGTGGTAATATTGCAGGTCTGGCAGCGCGACGCACCTGAATCACGGATCCGGCGAGTGAGGCGGCACCGCGCGAGTGAGTCGGCGACCGAAGATGTGCCGGCCGCGAACACAACCCGAGCCCGCGGAGGGGGCCCACGACCCGCCACACGTCGCAGACGCAGCGCGCGATGCGCGTGAGTCGCGCTAGCGCCCCCAACGCCGTGCTCGCGTGCAGGCCCGCGACGGTCCTGCTGGCGCTCCTCCCGCACCCGGTTCCTCGCCTCGCCCGCGCCGCCCTGTTCGTTTGTTCTGCAGGACAAGATTCCTTCCACCTCTATATAAGACGTCCAATTCCAGTCCCGCATCTCTGAACTCTCTCAGTGCTGCTAAACAAAAAACAGAGAAGAGATGGAGAGAATGCAAAGGACGAGTGCGAGATATAGGTTATTAGGTGAAGATTAGAAGCATTTGTAGAGGACATCCAGTCAAAATATCTCTGCATAGATAAATGAGTCTGTTGAGTTGTAGTTAAAGTACGTAAATTGCAATCTTTTGTGAAGATGTCATACCGACCGGATTATTTTATATGTGATTAGTTGTTTTATGTCCTAGAAAAAATTAATAATTTAGTTAGGTACTAATTAGTATTTGAGATTTTGCGCCATGTAACAAAAATAGTACAAATTTATGAAAGTATAATTTTATGTGTCATAGTCACATCATATGGAAGTATGATTTTGTACTTAATAGAAATGTATTTTACCGCATATGATGAAATTTGTAAGGTGTAAATTTTGTAATATGATAGGAATGGCATCATCTAACTGTGATGACATGTTGAAGGAGAAGCTGAAGGATTCTGTCCCTAAAAGAGTAAAGGTTTCAATTGTTGGTGCTAGATTCGTGC
This sequence comes from Stipa capillata, assembly GCA_019208055.1. NCBI lineage: Eukaryota > Viridiplantae > Streptophyta > Magnoliopsida > Poales > Poaceae > Stipa > Stipa capillata. Next base: position 323,120 of record JAGXJF010005514.1, on the reverse strand, counting down.
AAGATAATGAAGTCTAAAGATATGTCATACATCTTTGGAAGAAGATTCTTCATGTGTGCTAATTACGAATATGAGCCACAAAGGTTGGCCCGTAACGACCGTCCGTCCATCGGTAAAATTTTGTTCGTACCCACATTTCTACATGATGGACTATTATGTGACATATCACTAATGTTAACTAAATTTGGTTGCAATCTCCCCCACCTATCTATGACTACACACAATGGCTAGAAACTACACAACCGAAAGAGACGACGAGGAACAACTAATGCGTGAGATGGCGTGGAGGCGAGAAGTGTTTGCGCGCCGCATGCATGAGGCAGAGGAAGAGGAGAAACAACGGCGTTGGGGCCGAGGCATGCGGCAACAAAGAGAAGGAGGCGGAACGTTGCGCTGCGGAGGCTCGTGAGGCAGAGAAGGCGAGGAAGCGTGAGGTGGCTTGTAGTGCAAAGGTGGAAGAAGAAGAAGCGCACGCAAGTCGTATGCGGAAGGGGAAATATCCCAAATTTGCATAGTAGAGTCTACTACTAGTTTGTTATGTGTCATGGTTGTAATTTCGAACTGTTTGCATCGTCGTCCTTTGTTTGCAAATCCAAAATGTATCGCACTCTAAACTGCATTAACTAAAACTCAGTCTTTCATAGAGTAGTGCATTAACTAAAAAAATTTGCGATCACCGGCCTCTTCCCCCTCTTGTGCCTTGGCAGTATGTGACCTGAGGGGAAAGTGAATTGTTCGTTAGGTCTCCGGGTTTGTCCAAAGCCTGTACTATGGAGTGTCGTGAGTTTCCTGATCCTCCTGAGTGTCCTGAGTAGGGTATGGCTAAGTAGGAATCTGGCTACGATCGATTTCCTGATGTCCAAACAAATCTTCGACCCACTCATGACCCTGTTGGTAGGACGAACCAGCCTTGAAACCTCATCCTCCAACTAGGGACGTGTACTGAACTGAAGATCACATGCGAGGATTTTGGTAAATAAAAGCAACAATGTGGATATGCGAATCAATTTCATCTATTGTCTACAAAATGACATGAAGAAATGGTGTGAAATTTAAGAAAGAACTACATATTTTAAGAACAATAAATTTAATTTACATACCTGTCTAAATGTCCGTCCTCGAGAACCCTGCGGCTGCTCGTGCGATGATTCCATCACATACTATGTATAAAATTCATCATTTGTTAGATAAAATTTAAGTCGGTCCTATTGATGCAATGAGGGTATGTGATAAATTAAGCAAACCTGAAGCTCTCGACCTTCTTGCGTCAAGGAGTCCCCCTGTAGCAACGTGTCCCCTCGTTCCTCGAGCTATGAAAGTAAGTAACAAGATTAAGTACATATCATATGCACAATTTATGTAAATGTATAATTTTGAAAAAAAATGCCATACGTGGGTAGCTGCACCTCCGTAAGAGGTCTGGCCTTTGTCATGCGTCGAGTCATACTGTGTAAAACAAGTGACCATACCAAGAGACTAAATATATGTACATTACTGCAATGCGTGCTTGCAAAAAATTAAGCGTACCTGATGTCCTCTACCTCCTAGATGACATTCGCATGAGTGATGTGTCCCCACATACCTCGAACTACGAATGGTAGCGTGATAATTGCATAGTAAGAATATATAAATGTAATTCCACGAGCTTGTGTGTGTGAGAAATTAGGTGAACCTAAAATCCTCGATCAGCTCGCCTAGAGGATATCTTTTTGAAGGGGACGTGTCTGCATGTATATTGGACTAAGAAAAGACAGCAATATTCGTGCTCAAAGAGATGGGAGACAGAGACTGCGGATTACCCGAGGCAGAGAAACTATGAGAGAGCAGAGCAAAGCGAGAGCGAGAGTGAGAGGCAGAGGGAGAGGACCACTACCACTGCCAAATATAAAGGGAAGAAGGGAATCTGGGACAGCAAAAAAGAAAAAACATGTCGGGTCAAATCGGGCATGGAATCCCTTGGGCGCCGGGTCGAGTGCATGGGCCGCAATGCGAGCTGTCGGGACGCACGAGCCAACGCACCATAAGCGCCACGTCGCGTGCTGGAGCCGCGACCCTCTCCACGTCGCAAGCGGGACGCGCGACCATGCGTCGTGGGCGGGGGACGCGGTCTCCGGAGTGGTCGCTTGCTCAGGTCACGACATGCGTTGTGTCGCCGGCCGCAATCGTGGGCCGTGGACTGTCGTCGTGGGCTGGGGGCCTGGCCGTTCGTCACGCTGGGATGCACGATTTCGTCGTGTCGCGTTCCTCACCCGCTATCTTGCCACGTGTCGAGTGCCGGTTGCTTCACGGGGACATTTTCGTCTTTATCGTGAGGAGGGGGCTACTTCCGGCGTCGGAACTCGTCCAGGTGTTTGTCCTGACTTTTTTCCTGAGGATGTGTTCTTTTGCGGTTGCGGAGAAGACGTAAATGGGGGTGGCTCGTGTGGGAACTGCGAAGGGATGAGTTTTAGAAGGACACTTCTCGTCTATTTGAAGGGAGAAATTTTCATTTCTTCGGAAGTGGTGCAAGAAACAAAAATCAAAATACACACGTATAATATTTTCCGAAAATATTTACAACTGCTAGCTAGTTGCTAACGAGCACTTTCCTTTCCTTTTGCAGTGCCAGCATCCGCGTCAATGCATCGAATATCAAACACGCGCATACATGAAATACGCAACCGTATCACGTGCAAATGCAACAAATACCCAAAACCCAAAGAATATTGTTGAGTTGAAAACATCTATAAAAGAACATTCATCCACAGGACCAAAAGAAGAAAAAAATTCTTGATACAAAGCAACAGATTTGGAACATATACACAATGCTGCCATGGACTAGTCCCAAACGCCATTTGTTTAATTTAACATCCCTAATAGAACAACAACCATTTGCTGAAGACCAGCGTACGTGCACTTGTTACACCACATAGACACCAATACATCATTACATGTTCTACAGAGACGAACAACATCGTCAGTCGGTAGCTCTTCTCCTCTCCTTCGTTTCAGCGAACCAACTCTTATGCCACACGTTCCAGCACATGGGTGAATGCAGATAAATACACAAGTAAATCCCCCAAAACAACCACGCCCCATTTATACCATGTATAAGATGTTAAAATGTTTTGTTCTTAACTGGCCCAAATCCGGTCCAATCTATCCACACTCTTCCTCCCGCAGTCCAGCTGTTCAATGTTCCTCTTCGGCCTCTCAAAAATGTCAACGCTTCGCCTAGATTTCTCCATATGGTCGAATGAGATCTTTAGCTTGTCCATCTTCTCAACATTGCTGTATCTATGCTCAGTATTTCTCGTCCGGTCTCGAGTCGGCCTTGATTTCTCTCTTCTGTCTGTGCTCTTCGCGAGGGCTCAAAGCAATCAAGGCTCTTCCGCGAGGGCTCGATCCGATCCACACTTTCCCTCCAGGCATGCCTGTGTGATGGTGACTTCTCTACTGTGTGTATAAATTTCTTCAGGTGTCGGAGATATTCTGGGAAGAGCTCCAAATCACAGTGCTTCCCTCCTCTGAGCCACAAAGGCTCATATTTCTCTTTGCAAAGTTCCCATAGTTGCTTACCATGGGACCAGTCCACTACTTCATCAGCAGTTCCCTACAGATTGGAGGAGAAAAAAGCTATGAACACAACCATACAACATTCACACTTGCAGCACAATAATAATGCAGCTAACTGTTGGAATAAACTACCCAGCAAATATTCAGGTTTACATGCAGGGTTATGCACTATATACTTTCAATCAAATGGAACTTGAAAAATAATCCTTGTCAAGTTTCCATATAACATAATTTAAGAAATTGGACAAGAATCACTGGAAAGAGAGAGAGAGAGAGAGACAGATATTAGTTTCATAAATTTGGGATTTGAGCAAGATTCGGATTTGGAATCACATGCAGCTCTAGCAATTGCTACTTATAACACATGCTACTGAGTTTGGACGATTCTAGACCACTGCACATTGCAAATAAGAGAATTTTCAGTGATTCAATTTGTGGCATATTTTGTGATTACTGTCTCCTCATGTCATGGTGCCCCTAATGGGGCCATGCATGCGACCCACAAAGAAGCCAATTAGATTAACTTAGTTTGCTATCTTATCTTATTTTCATGTTATTGCCTTATCAGTTAGTTTACGTAATGTTAAACTAATTCTATATTTGTCATAAGAGCTATTTGAGATATAAAAAAAAACTAAAGAATTATCTCCATTCGATGTTGAGTCTCTCTATCTCCTCCTGACGTGCACCCCTCCTCCTGTGCGCCATGTCCGCTTCTCCACCAGGCACCAGCTCACCGGTATCAGAGGTAACCACCATGTCTTCTCATGGTGAGAAATCTGACCATGTCTTCTCAGGGCGAGAAATCTGATTTCATATGAGCTGTCATGGCTGCTCTAATGGATAAGCAGCGTGCACCAAACTCCTATAACCAACTTTCTGCAACAGGAAGCAGATGAACAGGGCGGTTCTCCATACAATCCATAAATCGATGCGGTTTTCAGTGCACCAAGTGGTTTGAGAAAATTCAGCAAAGCAGGCAGCTGTGCTTGGCCGAGCCAAGTCGGCCCATTTCAATCACCTCAAGAAGGAAGGCCTAGGTCCTCAATGCTCAAATCCGCATATCCTGGTTGTCGCTCCATATCTCACTTTCTCATCTAGTTATCTCTTTACCAAGTTGCTAATGGTGATAGCTCAACTCCAGTGTACCCAGACTCTGCGAGAAGGATGTCAACGGTAGCAAACTGGCGCTCAAGCTCCTGGACAATGGGAGGCTCGATGGAGTCTCGAGTTCCCTCTGCCACCCACCATCCTATGCCACCCACCATCATCAGATCTGAGAAGATCACAACATCGCTCAAGTTCACCACAACATCAATCAAGTTGATCAGTGATTACTCAGCGGATCATCAAGCTGGAGATCAATGCCTCCCATTGATGCTTCTCTGCATTAGTTCTTCAAAAATCAGGGCATGCACTACTCAACGAAATCATCGTCGGCATGCTGCCTCCTACAGTAAGACCTAAGGAGTTCGCTGTATTTTGTTTCCATTTTAGGGTCGAGGGACATTGTAATGAACTTTTGTAACATCCAGTATAAACTCTGAGCCTTAATTAGGTCCTTTTGCCTTAAATAAAATCACTGTGCTCATTTTAATGTTGTCACATTCGCAAGCTTTCTAGGAAGACTTGAACTAGACAAGCAAATTATAGATTGATCTGTTATCCACAACTGATCCAGGTATAGCTTTGTTATGCTTTATTGGACCTGCAAGTTGCTTCTTTTAGGTTACTAAATAAAAACCACATGATAGAATAGGCAACTCACTACTATAATCTCAAGAAATAGATCAAATATAGGAAAATGATAGATGCATTAGCACTGTTGACAGAAACAAGAATGACAAAACCAGTAGGAAGATGCCTACAATTAGTCAGCATGCTCTGAGGTCCAGTAAAGTACTCAATTTGTACTCTCAACAAATTCCTTAGTCTTAGAACATTACCACAATACGAATATAATTCATAAAAATGTATACCCCAGATTCCACAAAAGTCACAAGATGCAACCTGCTTCACTGATTTATTAAGCACTTCAGTAGACTAAGTACCTAACACTACCAAGTAAAATAATGGGTCTGAATAACTATGCTGGTGTAATACCCCGAAATTATAAAAGAAGAGTTTTGACCTAAGTTTGAAAAAACATGGACCAAATTTTGGCTTTTTAAACCGTGAGCCGTATGGAAAATCTGAGACTGTAGTTGTGTTCGTCATGTTGAATCGATGGAGATAGACTACAAGTTTGTCCAATTTGGAGTTTGAATGAATTTTGGCCATTGGATTTCACTTAAACCATAATTCAATACTATTTCAGATTTAAAAAGAAATAAAAAGGGCAGCCTGTTTCTCTCTCCTCCCTCATCTCACGGACGAAAGCACCAGCAGCAAGCGCTAGGGCTTGCTGCCGTCGCCGCCGCTTGGATTTGCGCTGCCACCCGTCGGAGCTCGCCGCCACCGGAGCTCGCCACCCACCTCCACCGTCACTAGGCGCCACCGCCGCCAGTACCTCGCCCCCACCCAACAGCCGGCTGCCGTCGTGCGCTGCTGTGCGTGGGAAGGAGCAGTGCAAGGAGGAACAGAACAGAGAAGGAGGGCAGCACAAGGAAGAAGGAGAGGAAGAAGAAGGATAGAAGGAGGAAGAAGAGAAGAGGACAGAGGAATTTCGGATTTTTGGCCAATTCAACGAATTCATTTCAAACTCAAGGTTCACGCAGCAAAGTTAGTCTCTAAGTACGCCCTAAGACGGTTAGTGATGAGTTTCAATGGATCAATTTGTTGTCTGATGGGTCTTTCAGTGATCGGATCGTTAGGGCAGAACACTAATTTGAGAACTGCTATTAAACTGTGCGGAATCTCAAATCGACACCATTGAGGAAGATGTAGGATTCGTTGTAAGCTTTCCAACGGCACCAAGTTTGCTCAAATCGGAGTTGTAGCTCAAAAGTTACAGCCAAAGTTTTACTACTGCTATGCAGTTTCTTTTCAAGGCTGAGATATGTTGAGCTTAATTAAGTGGTCTAAATGAAGGAAGTAAATTTGGTCTCAACAGCAACATTGTTGAAAATTTTCTCTAGATATCTATGGAATATTCATTTGCTTAATTTGGATATATGGAATTAAAGATACATAAAGAACAGCAAGGGGTCAGAGAGAGAAGGTGCCCAGAATTTTGTTGAGAAGCTCGATTTAGGGTTTTGTTGAGAGGCATAGATATAGTTATAACTTCTAATCATCGTGTATGTCTTGAATTAGTGCTAAAAGGGGTTTTCCACAGGTTCGGGAGGTTCTGAAGCCAAGGCTAATTCGTTGGTTGATCGTCAAACTTGAGAGAAGTGCATGAGGAACCTTGTTTTTATCGTGTTGGCTGTTGGTATTATTTGATGTTAGTGGGTGTTATATTGGTATTCTGCACATTTGCAGTTTTATTCTTAAAAATCCAGGGCAGTGAGAAATACATGTGGTTAGTCTGGTGTGCTTGAGCTGGATCGGTGAGAAACACACATTTTGGTCAGCCCGGTTGAGGCCAGTGAGCACCGCCAAGTGTGGGTAATCCATGATGCTTGTTGATGTATGTTGGTGTTCTAGTTGTTCCAAGAATTGCAGGAATAGGTGTTCTATGTTGAAGTTAATTGCAGGTACTAAGCGGCACGCATGGGGACTTGGGTGTAGCACATCTATATCACTATACTTCTCATACTTTGCATGATTGGCACCTAAATTCATTGCCTAGTTGCTAAACTGCTAGTTGAGTCTTTATTACCTAGAATTGCTTAATGTTGAGCCTTTGGTCTACGAGTCTTTATAAAATAGGTTATGGAGTCTTAATAGGTTATATGAAATGTGTGAATGGTTTATTTGAGATATATGGTTATCTCTTGTGATATACTGTTAATTGCTTGTCGTGGATGTCCTTATAAACAAGGAGACTGCCGAAAATTCTAATTTTTCTCAGACTTAATCGTTTTTAGTGTAGTGTGGTAGCGTTCTAGGTAGGGTTGATATCTGGGGTGTTACAGCTGAATCTTTAATGACAATGTAATATTAGAGGATTGATCATGGCATCTATTCGAGGTATATGACAATCAAAGCATAACCACTACAGGAGAATGCATGCAAACTGATATACAGGCTAATAAATCATGTCATCTAGATTTTAGATATCATCTCTGTTTGTAGAATATATCATTCAGTCCGATTTTATCCTATTTTAATATTTTATAGAACTTAGCTTCAAGTTGGCATTTGCTTATTGAATATTTCAATTTCTGTATGGAGGAAAACAACTCAAGATGGAACTGCACTTACATGTATAATGAGCACAGGGCAGGTGACGTGAGGGATTTTATCAATATTCTGGAGGCAAATGAGAAACACAAAAGGTGAGCATTAATATAGAGAAGGTGCAAAAGTGCAACACAAGAGAAAAGATCAAGTAGCTCAACGGTGAATGATAAAGTAAAACAAACCTTGTATATGTCAAACCAATATGAGCGTTTCACAGGATACATAACTCTCATTCCTGACAATATAGGACTATGCAGGACAACAGCTCGCAGTCTAGGCAATCGACTGGCCAAATCTACTGTAGGCCCACTTCCAACAGATTGTCCATAAAGAATTATTTCTTCTTCCTTAGCACCAAAGTTCTCAATGAGGCACTTGTAAGCAGCCTCTATATCAGCATATGTGTTTTGTTCACTCGGCTGAAAGCAGACAAAGGAAACAAGTAAACCAGCTTCAGCTCCAACTTGTCAATGTTATGTAGTACCCATTGCTCACTACAAACTTTAGCATACCTTTCCTGATGATTGTCCATATCCTGAATAGTCATATCTGCATTGTTCCAAAGCCATTATTAAACTCTGATGGTAGGAAAAAACAAATAAGTATAATCTGCTGTATCTTCTTCCACAGGAACTTGAGAAGTGTATCCATTATGTTAAATCAAGATCAAGGAATTCCCCTTGTGTTACTGATGCAAAGTAGAACTCAAATCCATAAACTGAGCATACCAACCAAAAAATGTAAGAGGTAAAGCTCTAACCATGTGTAGTAAGATATTGTTAATTTTTTAAAATCCATCTTATGTAAGAAATAAACAAAGTTCACATATAGCACAAACGATTCCTTACCATCCCTCTTAATTCTGGAAAGTGTTTAGTTAGGAAAATATGACTGAGCTCAGAGTGCTTCAAATAGACTTTTCTTCAGACAGACAGAACTACCTAAGCTAGAGACTAACAAGCTTTACATTACAGATCAATCATTGATTGCCATACCAAAAAGGAAATGATGAAGCACTAGGGAAGTATGTCATGGGCAACCAAGCACCAAGAAAGCACAACAGGCCACATAGAACTCCATCAAAACATCACATTCTGTGTCCCTATCATAATGGCTAAGGACTGCAAGGCTAGATCCAGCATAAATGAAAGCTAGCGTTGAGCCCCATATTAGAAATATGCACAGATAGTGATATGACATGAAAATATAATGTAGGTCTGAATCATCAACATTTACAATCACATTTTGCCAACAATCATCTATAGCACAAATTCAAAGATTCACCAGATAAGACACCATGCAGTTGAGGTTGAAGCAGATATGTATAGTCATATAGCTAATGAGAAATAGATCATTATTTGCATCTAAAATTGAAGCAAAACTTGTTCTAAAACTGAAGTTAGTGGTGTATTCATTCTTAAATGCACTACGGATGTACACAGAGAAATCTTCCAGTGCTAAAGTACCTTACACTCCACAACAACCACGTGATATCTTGCTATGCTACAGGGGACCCCGACATATCAACGAACATAGCACAATATGTTTTTGTTCTATCACAGAAATTACTGCCTCATTCACGACCATATTTATGTTGGCCAGTACATCTAGAATCTTAGATCGTGTGCAAGATGAATTAAGAATATGTACCCACGATTCACCACACGGGAACTAGGTATATCCAAAAGCCCAAATATGCAAGATTGAGTGACATCTTTACAACAAATTATTTTGCACTACAAGCTGATCAGGAAACTTGATCAGAAATTTCACGTGAAAAAGAGCTGAGGAAACTTGGTCAGAGATTCGAGATTCCGCGTGAAAAAGAAAGGCTCTCGTTTTTCCTGTGAATAATATGGTCAACTCCTAAGAAAACTATAGCCTATGCACAGGTGCAAGCAAAACACCATAAACGAACAGACATATACAAGATATTTTATTTCAGAAAAGGCTGAAAAACCGAACCAAGAAAGCCAGGCAGGATCTTGGCGGCGCAGGCGGTTTCAGACCAGGACTCAAGTTCCCCAAATGTAGCAAGAACAGATCAGAAATGGAAAATACAATCTTGAGATGTCAAAACACTCCAAACAAGAAAGGAGGAACAAGTCAGAAATCAAGAATCCCAAAAAAAGAAGGGAAAAAGGGAGGAAAATCAGAAAGCACAGCCTGGTTGCATCAGCTAAATCCACAAGGTAAACCCAAAATTCGAGGCATCGAACCATCATATCACATCATGTATATGCCGAATTTCCCGATGATGGCACAGGGAAACCTATGAAGAAGGAAATTGAATATTCCCACTGGAAAGCATCAAAATCCCCAAACAAGTACACTGTAGGAAAAAGCAAGATAACTCGATTTCCAAGGGTCTGAAAAGGAAAATCGCATCACACCGAAACATGAAACTCACCACACGCAGGGGGAAAAAGGAGAGGAAAATCTGCACAGTCCAGGCTTGAACAACAACGGAAAAGGAAATGATTTCACATCAGAACATGAAATTTCCTAAATCAACAAAACAAATCAAGAAAGTGCCACATTCAAGAGCCCCAGAGACCGAGGGAAGCAAGGCTAAGGGCAACCAGTAAAGGAAGTAATCAGAGCAAAAGGTGTGGTGTCCGCTACCCGAGCACGTTGACGCGGAGGTTGAAGGAGAGGTGCAGAAGAGCTGGTAGAGGTGCCCGAGGTCGGCGGCGTTGCCGTGCGAGTAGAGCACGGTGGATGCGGCGTCCGGGTGCCGCACGTAGAGCGCCGCGACGGTGTTCCCCCTGCGCGTGGGCAGTCGCAGCACCTCGACGTTCTCCCTGTGCGGGTGCCCCGCCAGTGTGGTGACCCCTGCCGCCGCGTCCTCCACGAGCGCGTACGACGGCGGCGCCGGCGGGAAGAAGGCCATCTTCGCAGCCACGCTCGACGTCACCCCTCCCATCCCCTCCTCCTCCTCCTCCTCCTCCTCCTCCACCCGCTCGATCTCCCCACCACGCTCACCCTCTCTCCCTCTCTCCCTCTCTCGCTCCGTGTGCTTGCTCGCTTGTTTGCGGCGCAGTGAGGTGGGTGGAGTGGAGGAGGTCTCGAGGGAGTCAAAACCCGGGGTGGGAGGGGAGCTCGCTAGCGCCTAGCCGGGCGTTCCTTTTTCTTCCTCGTTCTCCGGTCGGTTTCTTTCTTTTCTATTGTGATCTTTTTGTTGGGTTTCTTTTGTTTGCTCGACTCGTGAAGTGTGGCTGTGTTTGGAGTCGGAGAGTCGGAGCGGGTGCGTGCGTGGGGACGGGAGCACAGCTCGAAGAGAGGGATGGATGAATGGATGGTGCTGCCTTCTGGACGGTGCCTGCCTACCTGGGTCGCTGAAGCCAGCTCGATACGAGGGCTAACGTATATTCTGATACCAGTAGGCCGAGTCCATAATATATGTATATATATATATAGGTATGCTTTAAATATAAAGATAGACCTAAAATTTAAATTCCCGATGTTTTATTCTATTAGAAAAGATATCTTCTATGAATTTTAATAACAGCAGAGATTCTGCACAAGATTTTAGTATACATAAAGATTTAGACATATTATTAAATAAACCCAAGAGCTTTTCCGTAAAATATCTGGAACTGGGCTAAATTCGCCCCTGTCTAAGCACACATGCACGTAGCCGAGTGGGCCTTCGGCCCATCACCTAGTTCGGTCCGCCTCCTTTTTCTTTTTTCTTTTCTCCTGTACCATGGTCAGGGCCCACTTCTTTGGCCCACCTCCTCGACCATGCCAGGCCAGCCCAGAGCGCTACCGACACAAGCCGTGGTGCGTGGCGTGGCCATTGCGCGGGCACGGTGTCGGCACGGCGGAGCAGCCATTGCAAGGGTACGGCGTCGACGCGGCAGTACGACTGTTGTGCACATGGTGCGGCAGGTGGCCGCAGCGCGACATGAGCGCGGTGGGACGACTATTGCCCGCGCGTACGCTGCGGGCGGCCGGAGTGTGGCACGAGCACGCGGCCACGTGTGGCGTGGATTCGGGAGAGAAAGAGTAGAAGTGACAATGGTTGGTAATTTTCTCATTGAATGTAGGATCCAAATGAGAGATATACGGTGACAATGATGGATAATTATATCAACTTTAAGTGAATGGTAATGGTGGGTAATTATCTACTAAATAAAGATAGTCCTCGAATTAGGTGGTAAATCATCAAATCAATATGAGCTGTTAGATATATTTGATCGGATAGGGCTGAGTAATATATGTATATTTTATGAGGTGAAGGTAGGAAAAAAAATTAAACCTATTGATAAATGGTATGAGATATAAATGAATGTACCGTAAATGTTTTCGAAACTGAAACCTATATTTTGTTCCTGGTGGTGTTTAATGTGATTTTCGGGAAAAAATAATTTTATTGAATTAAAATATCTAGGTGAGTTAGTTTTGTTGGTTGCTAGCCGTGAACCAGTAAAGTACCCCTTTGAAATTACTTCTTCCAGTAGTATACTTGTGCGCTCGTGCAAGTTAATTTGTTTCTAGAGTTAGATCCGCAGCTCAAATTAAAGCCACGAGTGATGGATGTACGTACAAGTCGGGGTGCAAAAGAAGCAAAAGTTTATGTCCGTTTCAACTCCAAGGAGAAAAACGTGATATAGGATGCATGACGGACGATATTATCCACTTTGCTTGTACCCCTACTATGCAATATCGTGTTTAGCATGGACAAAGTCTGGCATTTTCTACCGCATGGCTATACATAGTAGGAGCTAAATGTTGAGAGGTGTCACGTATAAAGCTTGTGTTGTTTTACATGGAAAAAAACAAAGATTATATAGAGTGATATCAAGCATCCGAGACCAAGAACCACGCTAGTCCTCTGTCTTTCACTATTGATCGGGAGTGCAAATGAGCAGATAATTTAGGGTCCACTCGTCGGACCAACTGTAAGTCCTGTGAAGCGGATACCTAAGGTGGAAATTTATATCCGGCACTGCCATGTCAACTCCGGCTTTGAGGAAAAAAATATAGAATAAGATATGGTAACGTGACAATAGGTGTTTTAGTCTTTCTATGAGATTGGTAGCTACCAATTTGTGAAGACAACTTTCATGATCCGACTATAATTGTATGACAATCATTGCACGATACAATCGCTAAACTAACTCTAAAGTTATTATCAATCATGCTAGAATCATTATCGATCTTATCATAAAGATCAATTTATGTGAGCAATCGACGAACAAATAATAATGCGATAAATAGTAATCCAAACATTGCAGATATAGATAAATAGTTACATAAAGTGGAGGTTCTGATAGCGGAATTAATGGTTGATGGTATTTTTGGGCGCCTATTAGCCATATATATGAGAATGGGCAGTGCGGATGAAGAATCAATCAAGATTTGACCAAGAATGGAATTTTGCAAGACGCTTTGACACTATGTATGCTTAGATATGACGAATCAATTATACTAAGAAGCATAAGAGCAAAGGAGGAAGATTTCATCACCAAGTCAAGTCCCACCTGAAGGTTCTGGTCTGCTTGCTTGGAAGTTTCGAACAAGTCAGCCCCAGAGGGACAGAAGCTTCAGAATGCTTAAACCCTCTGAACCAAGCTTGCTCGGATACTCTAGACCACTTAAACATCAAGCAGCTGAAGCTCGGTATTTGCTAGATGCTCCAAATGGATTGACTCGAACCCTCCAGATGTGCACTACCTAGACATTGATTGGTCTCGGGACAGATGATCTAGACACCCACTAACCAGCCAAAGAAAGTGAACTATTTGGACCCTCCGGGCCAGCATCATTCGGATGCTTCCGGACAGGCTGTTTGGACAAAGTTAAATGATTTGTGATCCTTGTAAGGGTTACAGTTCAAATTTAAGTGGATGAAGGGGTAGGACTATAAGTACTCCTCTTCTTCTCTAATTAGAGTTAGATTTGAGTGTAGATCTAAAATGAACTTTGCTCCTAAGCTACCCTAAGAAGAGGAGTTCATTAACTTTGTTCTTACATCTTTTCCTATATGGATTTATAAGAATCACGCTCTAGTTGAATAGAAACTAGGAATTCATCGAAAGTGAGTTCCATATATTTCCAAAAGGTATTGCATTAGCTTGTATTATCAAGTGATTGTTTTTGAGTGAACATCACTAGTTATCTTTCTAATTATAGCGACATGATTTCATCCCATGAATATTTCTTGACTCAATTTCAAAAAAAAATATTTCTTGACTCTAGTGCAGCATGTTTTCCATATCATTTGCAGTTTGACGACAAATGCAAAGAGAGCATTTCTGGAAGCATAGAAATTAGAGCTGAAAAGAAGATTAACGTAAAAAGGAATCTTTTGATTGAGACGTATCAATGAGTGGGATTGAAAAGTACAGGAGAGATTAAAGTGGAAGGGTTTAACGAAAATGCCTATGATAGTAGCAGCAGAGCACCCCCTGCAGTGAGTTAAGTTTATTTGTTTATTCAGGAAATAGGAGGTGAATTTGGTACTTGGGAATTTTGTAGGGATTCACTTTTGTGGAGAATGTTTCGAACGGAACTTTTCTTATGTGGGGTCTATGGGTGAAAGAAGAGGTTAAGAGATACTTTGACATTCCTGGAAAATGGTGGAAAACAAAGCACGTAACACGGGAGTATTCTTCAACGATTTTTACATAAAAGGGAATGTACCGTGCCTTGTGAAATTTATGTTCCAAAGAACCCTAAAGTTCTACTTAAATCTCTAGGAAGTATTCGTATGGTATGTAACACTTATGTCACACGTTCATGAAGGCTCCTATATATTTTCTCTGCAGCGCAACCTGATAGCTTTCCGACCAATTCTTATGGATCCCTGTCCTATTCTCGAATGGATCCTAGATTATTTAAGCCATGTCCGAGACACATGAATTTTAAGAAAAATGGATGGATCAAAGAACGTAGGTGTCCGGACGTCATGTTTTCGGGAATCATAGATGTGAGAACACGTGAAAGCTTCACAAGTACACGGGAGTTCAAGACACCAAGCAGAGAAAACATGAGATGATGCATCATGTTATTTTTCCTCTCTCTATGTTATTTTCCATCGCATAGGTATTTCAAAGAAATTTGAGCCATTCCTTTCAAATAGCCTAGTCCGATTTTTACGGTACAGTTCCTCCAAAAATCCGTCACGTTTTCTTAGAAAAATGACTTACCTCTTCGGTTTATTAGGATTCAAAAAATGCATGATAGGAAGAATACATAAATATAATAGGAATCATGTGCAAAACACATGATAAATGAAACTTGATTTTCTAGAATTTTTGGACTTATTTGATTCGTAGGATTACAGTTTTGGATGTTTCGTTTCCTTTACAATTCCTTTGATCTCATAGCTTACCTAAAGATTTTAATTGGGCGATCCCTTCAAATAAAACACAACTAGACTTACAAACCTTATAGGAATAGGATTATGTGTTCAATTTCCTTTGAATATTAAGACCCTTTAGTCTTTTGTACACAACTTCCAGAGCTCTTTACTCGTTTGGATTACCAAAGTCATGCAGCTATTTGTTTGCGTACAAACATCAATTTGGATTAATGCAGTGAGATTACATGCCTTCACCGCCGGATCAGTCCAGCTATCATGAACGCTATCACGTTCGGATCCCGCATTCTCCCATGTCTCCTCTTGATCCATCCATTTCTGACACCACTCATGGTCGAATTATGTCGATCTGCCATCGACGATATAGGATTCATTTTTTTAGCATGTTCTTCCTCCTCATTCCTTAGTGGGCAACGTGTCCCATTGGCCAAATCTCTACCAGCCACCTTTTAACTAGATTTGAACTCAAGTTACAAAATCTTCAACTTTCAATCTAAAATTGTGAAAACTTTCCAATAAAATAGTTCAAACTCCCAAGAAAAAGTTCACACTTTCAACTTAATTCCACTAACTTATACAAGCTCCTCTCTAATGTAACATTGGTTCTATCTAAGGTTTTTGGTTCATGTATCCTGGTGGTATCTCGTGCATGGTACAATTTTACTCTCCATTTCCATTCTTTCCTCCACCTCGCAAAAAGCTCATGTGACACCATTTTAGATATAACTAATTAAGGTGGACCATTATGGATGCTCTGTTATCTCAGTTTCGCACAGCCTAACCTTGCCTTGTTGAACCATCCGAAAGTGCATCTTAGTTATCTCAGTTTCTTCTCTGGACAAAAAGTTGTTTCCTGTCCAAATCTTCCGAACAAACCTTGTCCGGACCCTCTGAATCTGTGGAAGTCTTCTATTTTTGAATCGTTTGGAGCCTCCAAGTGATGAGAGTCAAACCTCTGAGTAGCACACATTTGTCATTATTTTGAGTTACAGACCTTCCGGGTCGAGTCTGTCCTAAGCTTCTGGACAGTGCAAAAAGTGGCATAGCAGCTAGATTTTGTGAGCTGTCTATATATACCCTCACCCACTCCGGCTAGGCATATCTCTTGCTCTCCCATTCCTTTGATCCAGCCTATTGAGTTCTTCTCGTGCTCACATCTTTTAGAGATCCTTTGAGGGAGAAGAAAGAGAAGGAAATGTGTGATCTATTTGAGCATTTATTAAGAGGATTCTCTCCAAGCTCTAGTTACTCTTATTACTCTTGGAGGTTGGCGTCTCCTAGATAGTTATGAGTCCTTTGAGAGCATTCAAGAGCTGTGAATTGTTTCAAGCATTTGTGAAGGTCGGAGTTCACTTACCGCGAGGTAAAAAACTACAAACAAGAGATGGAAGCTTTGCAAGGGCAAGCCTCTTGAGAAAAGAGCACAATTCAGTGCCGGCTTTGATGTTTGGATCAAGCTTCCTCAACGGAGACGTAGGATCACATCAATGATCCAAACTTCAATAACAGATCCTGTGTCACCGTGTTTACAATCTCTTTTACCTTTCATCTCATAAGTTTTGCTTCTTGTTGATATGCTGATAGCTTTGTTGTAGATTGCTTACATCTTCTCACTAGCATACTAGGGCTATTATTGCATAATTAGAATTAATTTTTGAAACTAGTCTATTCATCCCCTCCCCTCTAGATTACATCATTGATCCTTCACCAGGCTATAAGGATATGTACAATGGCATAGAAGTAACCTTCCCTTATACCCTCCATGTCACCTAGATTTGACCAAAAAAATGTCACACAATAGGTGATCTAAAGTGTCATTTCTAGTACTAAATGATACCTCTTATCTAGCCCTAGAGCGCGTGAAGTAATCATAACTTCACAAAATGAAAGCCTATATCTCTCTCTTCACTCTTCCTTTAATGTCAACAAAAAATTGCTCACATGAGGAAGAGAGGAACTACTCCCTCCCTTTCAGTTTGTTAGGCCTATCTTCAAAAACACCGTAACCAAGGCAGATGTACAACGGGAGTCTGAACTTTTTGGGTTGAAAACTGACTAATTAGCGCGCTCTTTTCTCTCCCTCATTAATCTCTTTCGTAGTCCTTAAAAATCAGTAACTTCCTCGTTATGTGGTGGATTAATGATGAAGTCGTTCAGCCTCCCGAGAAAACAACGCTTGTGCCCATCTTGCAGTCCCGCGCTCTCGCTCGCCTCCACGCGCGTCCTCTCTCCCGTTAGTTCTCACGCGCATGGCCCATGCATGCATCATGCACTATTTTTTTAGCGACATGCACTGGTTAATTAGCTTCACTTTGGATTAAAACACTGTAGCGACAAAGATTAGAAGCCAAAACATTCAGTTTTTTGTTTGAAACGTGAGCGCCATTTTTCGTTCAACACAGCGACAAACCTTGGCGCCATGTTCTTAAAATTTGTACTGCACTCCTCTCTCTTTATAATTGGTGGCAGCGGTGTTTTGTGCTCAGCCTTCATCCCGCTCTTCTTCTTCCTTTCTCTCAAACACTATGGTGCCTTTTGATCTGAGCCAACCAGCGAGTACGGATGACACAGAGGAGTTTGCTGCCGGTGATGTCGTCTAGCTAGGAGGAGGTTCTACTGGGCGTGGGCACGCACGATTGGGTCTCACCGGCCAGGTGCTGTTCGGATGCATCGGTGGCGAGCAAGGCTGGCAAGTTGACGTGGCCGTGTGAGTAGGCGGCCGCGGGCACGGTGACTCGCCACGCAGAGGTGGCGGATATGGATACGGGAGCTCGCTGCACGGAGGCGGCGAACACGGCCATGGTGGCTCACGGACTGCTCGTCATGCAGACGAGCTGGTCGGACGCTGCGGCGGCGGGCACGCCCGTCTCGGTCTGGCGGGGCGCACATGGCCCATGCCCTTCGTCGCCGGATGAGGAAACAGGGGCGCCCGTGGACATGGCACGCTCGGGCTCACCAGGCGTGGACGTGCAACCCTCGGACGAGGCCGAAGCGACGGCTCCGTCCCTGCCGGCAACGAAGGATGTGGAGGAGGAGGTGGCTTTGGCGACGTCCTTGGCTCGTGCTCAAGAGCCAGCCTAGTAGGCGGCGGCAAAAGCTCCAGAGCTGCCGCGCACAACAGATGTGTCGGAGGAGGTGGCTTGGGCGATTATGCAAACGATGGAGGCTCTGCCGGCAACGATGGAAGCGGTGGCAACAATGCAACCGGCGGCGTCGATGACTCGGACACGGAAGGCAACGGAGGAGCAAGCAACTTGGATTAAGTAAGCCATGATCTTTTATTCCCTGACTTTCATTTTTATGTATAGTTTAGATGTGCATGGATATACATTGAATTAACATGTTCCATACTCTTATTGTTTTGCAGATCATATGGCCAACATTAGAAGGAGAACTCAATATACCGATGATGAGAAGCGTGTCATATACAACTTGGTGTTACAGAGAAATGGTCGTGGCCCGTTGAAGCATGGAGTCAACACTGCAGTGTCACTTCTGACCGGCGTGTCACGGAGGTGTCTGACGCGCATATGGAATAATGGCATGCAAGGTGGAGTCAATGCTGTGATTAACAAAAGGCCCAAGAATTGTGGCCGAAAACGGATTACGCTAGACACCGACACGATGCGCGAGTTGCCGATGGATGAACGGATGACCCTTGCTGATCTCTCCGTGGCAATGCACTTGTTTGTGACCACTCTTCACCGATGTTTTAAGGAGGGTAAATTTCGGCGCCACACAAACGACATCAAGCCTACCATCACTGAAGAGAACAAGAAAGCTTGGGTCCGTTACTGCATTTCTATGTTAGAGCCTGCGAGCATGCTGGAGAATCCTACCTTCAAGTCAACATTCAATATGGTTCACATAGATGAAAAGTGGTTCTACCGCACCCGCAAGAACCATAAATTTTATTTGGCAAATGATGAGCCCAACTCAGAAAGGCACACCAAGAAAAAGGGCTGGATCGAGAAAGTGATGTTTCTCACGGCTATAGCTAGACTGAGGTTCGATAGCGACGGGAATTGTATTTTTGACAGCAAGATTGGAGTATGGCCGTTTGTGGACTATAAGCCTGCTGAGAGGAGTAGTGTGAACCGGCCGCGGGGAACTATTGAGACCAAGCCAAGTACATCTGTCACTATGGAGAAGAGCCGAGAGTATCTCATCACTAGAGTATTGCCGGCGATCAAGGAGAAGTGGCCAGAACGTGGTACTCGAATTTACATCCAGCAGGACAATGCGAAGACCCACATTCCAGTTGATGATTTGGCGGTCGTTCAGGCAGCTCAGGAAGGCGGTTGAGACATTAGATTAATGTGCTAGCCACCAAACTCTCCAGATATGAACATTCTAGATCTTGGTTATTTTGCAGGCATTCAAGCGCTGTTTCAAAAGAAGATGCCGAAGAAAATCGATGACATTATTGTCAAAATGCATGAAGCGTATGTGGAGTATCCTGTTAAGCAGTCTAACATGATTTTCTTGTCTCATATGGCATGCATGAGAGAAATAATCCGACAGAAAGGATCCATCCACTACAAGATTCCGCATTTGAAGAAAAATTCTCTCGAGAGGACAGGTGTTCTCCCAATTCGGTTAACTTGCGAGCCAGAGTTTGTGGCCGTTGCGGAGGAGTTTGTGAACGCGGATGAGTAGTTCTTTTTGTATGTCATTTTTTATTTGAGAAAGTGTTATGGAACCTTTTGAATTTTGTATGTCATTTCTGAATTTTACAAAATGTAAAGGAACCTTATGTCTTTTAAGTTATCCGGATTTCACACATTTTGCCTTGGCAGAAAGAATTACACTGAATTTGATAGATTCTCCATCCCCGTTCCTCTCGTCTAATTTCTCTCATCTAATCTATCTCAACATCACGGATCAAAGCGCTCCAAGTTTTTAGCATCGACCTGACGGACGGATGTCCAGCTGCGTGTTGCTCCTTTCCACGGATGACCTTCTCGCTGTCTTCTTCGACGGCATCTCCAATTGAATCCGGCGTAAAAGATTCACCCTCCATGGAATCAGGGGCGTATAGCAAGACTGCGTGGCGGTCCTGCGACTCCGGCGCGTCCAAATCCGGCATATTGCTACGATCACGGCAACAGAGAAAATCGAGCGCGCGCGCTTGTACTGGACTTGAATGTCTTCTTCGGTGACTACACGGTCAAGCCAGATGCACTGGTCGTTGTCGTCATCGGCATCATCGTCGTGCTCGTCAGCGCGCTCCTCCGCAACGCGGCGTTCTCGGCTGGCTGCTTCGACGAGGCGCCGTGCCACCGCAAACAGATCCCCCGTCTCCGCATTGGGATCAACCATAGGGTGGTTCATGATGAAGCCGTCGTCCGCCACTGCATGCATGTCCGCGCCGTTGTCTAGGAGGTCCAACCAATCCCGGCGGCGCTACTGGTTGAGCTCGGCGGCGATCATGGAATCGACGACAGTGCGTCATCATCCGTTTCGGCAGCACGCACTTGTTTTATTAATCGATGGAGTACGTAACGGCTCTCATGCAGGCTACATTAACTCGCGCAAAATCTGAAGCGACGTCCCGAGTCACCGAGGGGAAGCCAGCTTGCGAGATGTGCGTTTTTAATGCTACTTCTAAGAAGGGCCTAACAAATCAATAAATTGATTTTTTGAAGATGGGCCTAACAAATTGAAAAGGAGGGAGTATATAGTACCATTGTACTTAGCAGAGGACATATTAGTGCTCTCATTTGTGGAGTGCACCCAGTACTTCCAAACCTACAACACCTCCTATAAAAGTCATAAAAAATTTACGATCCAATCTGAATTTGGCCCGTTATCAATATTAGGATTAGATTTTTTTTTGTCTCGAGCTATGGGTTAAATTTGGATTAAAAAATTTATAGCATGACATACGCATATTATGTCTATATGTTTATTTTTTTGTGAAATTTTTCATGATTTTTATGGAAGCTAACGGAGCCGGAAGTGCACCTCAAGAGTCCGAATACACTTAATTACCATATCCTTTATTACCCGTCATAGAATAGAACCATACCTGCTTGTGCTCACAGGCCACAATTAAAGCGTACGGGCACTGTCTGACGACGATGCGCTCAAAAGAGAGAAAGGAGAAGGGCAAGCGATGGTGTGAAAACGGGGCAGCGGCATGCAGCGCAGGTAGACGGCAGCCTAACCCAGGCCGGCAGGGCAAAGCGAGCGAGCCACTTTATCGTGCTTTACACCGGGGACGCGTGACGCGAAAGGGAGGGAGGGGGAGGGGGGCGGCGAGCCGTCACGTTCCAGCAATCATGGCAGGCTGATTGATTAACAACAACATCGATCCATATGCAGCAGTGGCGGCAGCGCAGCAGGCTGGAGCTGTCGCCCCCGGACTCGGAGGGACTTTGGGCTCGATCGGTCGACAGAGCGGCAGGGAAGAGGAGGCGCCCGGCCGCGCGCGATCCGTCCACTTTTTCGCGCGTCCAATCGCCGGAAAGGAGAGAAAGCGGAGCAGGCTGCGTCGTTTGGGGATCCGCGCTTGCTCGGGCAGAGGTGCAGTGGGATCGGGGCCACGCACGCTGCTGGCTCACCATCCGTCCCTGTCAGCTCTCTGCCGCTTTCGGACGGATCCACGTGCGCGTGTGTCCCTCCCTCCCCCGGGTTTCTGCCACTCGTACACGTAGCCCGGGTAGCACACGGCGATTTTGGTTCGTTCTTTGGTTTTTCGCCATTTTCACGGCTGATGATTTCACTCTGGGCTGCACTTCAGTAGTAAAATACATTTATGCATGACCGTGGACATGAGGAAATACAAGCGATTATGGGTCGAAAATTGTCCTACTTGAGATGCCAGAAGAGATCAACGCCTAAGATAGCATGCTATAAATATGAATAAAGGTGCATTGAAGAAACACGCCTAGCACTCTTCATTTTTACCCTTGCATTTACCATTTGTCACTACATTTTTTTTGGCTGCATCACGAGTCTACAATCATCAATCTCTATAAACCAAATAGTGCTTAGATGGTTAGTGAATTTCACGTGTGCGTGTGTTGTTCATTCCTCCCTCGCGCATCCATAGAGCTGCGCACATATATCCCGAAACGAAAAGGCTGAATCGAAAAAACCAAACCTCACCTGTTTGATCAGTTTGACCGGCTTACGGTAAATGGTACGGGATGACTAAATCACTAGTGCTGGGAAATGGTTTATTCGGTAGAAACCAAGCGTAAACGGCGGTATACCAAAATCTTTAGTATAAAATTTAAGTTGGTGTTTGTGCTGATGGTGGTGTCACACCCTCTTCTAACCAACTCTCTAACTCTCAACAAATTCTGCTAAACAGACTCCAATCTTTACGTAACTCTCAACAAACTCTGCTAAACATACTCCAATCTTTATGTTCAGAGTTAGTTTTTTACTCTGCTGAAATTTATTATCTTACTAAACAATAGAATCAAATCTTTACGTTCTTAGTTAGTTGGATTGCTGGTGCTGTTCCTTCTTCCACACATGTGCGTAAATTTTGTTATATGTGTGCATGTGTGTTGTACGAGTACTCTACTATTAGATCGTTGTAAGGTAAAACATTATATTTTGTTATGTACTTATGGTTTTAGTCAGAACATAAGATATTGTTCTACTATTTGAGGTTCCGTTGCAACGCACGGCCACCCTGCTAGTGTCAATAATTTACGTGTCTTAGAGCATCAGCAGGTCCAGCAGTTTGGCCCACCACTCGGTCTAAATGAGCAGCGATAGCTACTTTTCTTATTTGCTGGTGAGTCCTAACCCTCTCACTGTGTACAATATATTTTCTTTTCCTTTCTCGAGCTATTGATATACTACATTTACTACGTCTTCGTGCTTTGCTACGAATTTCGCTAATATATTCATACTTAAAATATATAAAATTTATTTAGATAATAATTATCCTTTTCGACTCTTATATTTCCTTATATTAGATTTAATTTGACTTTTGCTTTTCAAAAGAAGAAATGATTTGTCACACTACTATAGAATTGGCTATTATAAGTGGTTTGGAAATCCCAATGCAGACAGTTTCATGAACTGCCTGTAAGCAAGGGCTTGTTATGAGTCTCTCTCATCACAAACGGTTATGCAACGGCCTGTGAAACTTATCCCAATCAGTTTGTTGTAAGAATTGCATGTGATATTGCCTCATTACAGGCGGTTCCCTACAAGAACCGCTTGCGATATGTTATACACGATATGTAATTATTTGAGATTGTTGCCTAGTAGCAGGAAACAAAATACAGAACACACACACACACACACACACACACACACACATATATATATATATAATTCATTCATAGTAATCATATTTGAATCACATGGAATCACAGAAAATTGATACATATCACATAAATTGACTCACAAAGTGAACTTTCATCAAACTCATTAGCATCATATCTCACAAAGTAAACTTTCAATTTCATCCACCTCATGTCACATAAATTCACTAAATTTGACATCCATATTAAAGTACACAAAGAGATACGTATCACTTCCTAAGTAAGACGAACTCGCCTTCTTTCATGTTGTAGGCGTGGAATTGACCATAAGTATCGATAACCTCTCTAACAACGGAGGTGACGATGAGTTCTCGTATCCGATCCAGCTGGGATGAATCCAATGATGTCTTGTAGATGTCCTTTTGTTGCCTAATAGAATCTATATTAGAATCACGCATTTATAATAAAGAGAAATATGGTAATACTTATCGCAATAGTGGCAAACATTCAAATCATTTTTTGAATGTTAGTGAGCATGATTTTTATGTTGTGGCAAAGGTAGAAACCACAAATGTTTGATCCTCCTTGTTGGTGGCACTAGTAATATATATAATTTGGTTCGTAGTTTGAGGTCGTCCTTAGGACAATTTAGAATATTTTATTCAGTATAGGAAGACATATTAATGCCCGTATCGTGTAAAAGCGTCTAACTGGTGCCTCTTCCCCATCCTACATGAATCGAAATGGTTTGTCTTCGACATTGCAACACAAAAGGAGTGAACGATAGAATTGCGTATGTTAGAAATATGCTTACTTGCTCAATAAGTCTTCCAAGTGTTTCAATGTCAAAGTTTGCTCATAATAACAAATCTAAATACATGGCCCTTTGATGGTCTAATATAAGGACAACAAGAGTCCAATGCTCTCTGCATGTAGTTAAGCCTCGATGATTACTGAATTCACGTTATTTTGGAAAATATAGTTTAGGCTTGGATGGTGAAGTAGGTAGTGCAACACTTATGCCTGGTTGTATGGAAAAAGTATGTCCTTATCTTGTTGAGCAAGCAAGACGCTTAGCACGTAATCAATGGCAAAGTCTTCTCTAGTTTCTATGTTCTGCACAGAGATAATGTTTTGGTCTAGGAACCCTGCACTTACGTGTTTTCTTCTGCATTGTTCAATATTATACTACACATACAGAATGTAGGAGTTACATATATGTGGATTTAGTACATGTAATATGAATGCTGACCGTGATTGTGAACACTTATAGTGTGTAGCATCTGATGACTGAGACTTCGAGGGCCTGGAGGTTGTAGAGTTCTCACAAGTCCACGAAGTTCATATAGAATTGACAGTTCTCGAAGTCGTTCTAGAAATGTTCCCTAGTGAACTCCACCTTGATAGTTGTGGTCTATTCATTCTTTGGCTTCTTGACCTCCTTGAGGTAGTACTCGTGCAACTTGCAGCTATATTTTCTGAGGCCATTGAGTGTCTGGTGATTTGACACATGGCTCTCCTTCAATGTATTTGTCGGCCAATGGCGCCAAGGGGAACTCTTTGTCAATGTAAAGGTGTGGTTCCTTGGACACCTTGGCCTTTAACTTGGTGCCTCGCTTTCTTTTGGCAATTGGCTTTGACGACTTGGCAAGAGATGAATGAGCCTTTGTTGGAAGCTTGGGGGCCAAGGTCGTTTCCACTGGCACCGTAGCAATTGTAGTGTCCTCATTTGGCACAACATTAGGCTCTAGAATCACGGGTAGGTCTATCTTTTGTGAGTCAACCTGGTCGATACACTCAGGGCGTCGGTCTTCCAAGACTATGTCCCCTTGGGTGACTGGATGAATTTCCCTTCTGCTTGTTGTAGTCTCGTTATCTCGTCAATCGGTGGAAGCTTCATGGAGTTGCATGTGTCATAGACACAGTCCACACTGACCTTCGCGTTGCCACACGCAATCAGCACATGGTGGATGAGATCACTTTCATTGGATGAACATGTGTCACACCTCGATTTGCTAAGCTTTTGCAAAGCATGTCATTGCATGTAGCAAACCAACTTAAGTCGTGCATGAATGGAACACACACATGAAATCAACAACACATGTGCATGCAACCCATGCACCCACACATATACTTCTATATGCATATACATGCTCACCCTAAATTCTCTCCTGACAACTCAATAAAAACCATAAGTTCAATCTACAATGAATCTGTCTCAACTAAATGGACATGGCTTTATGTCAACTCTATATACACTATACATGTCATTCCCCAACTCAAAACCCTAACCCTACACCTCAATTCTTCTTTTGTATAATAATTTCTTTTAGGACAGAAAACCCTAATACCTTGATCATATGTACTTTCAACCCTCTAAAATTTTTGAGAAAATTCTATAAACATTATAAAGTTATTTAAAACCTAGATATGAAATAATATTGGGAGGTCCAATTCAAAAATCTCCTAATAGCAATATATTTAAATTCAGGGCAGAATTGAGCATCGAACTACAGCCCATAGAAATAAATTTCAGGAAAATTCTACAACATTCTCCATGTTCCCAGGAGTCTAAATATACAAAAACATGTTCAGCTTATGTTCAAAACTTGTGAGAATTTTCAAAAGGAAGATTCTGCCTAGAACTTCTATGCCATGTTTCCAATCTCAAAAACTTTTGGAAAATTCTCAAATAATTTCTAGAGCTCCCCTAGCACCTCAGGAACTCACCCACTTCATTACCTACCCATCTTCAATACAATATTCTGAGGAAACCACATCGAATAGTTCTGCCCCAACCATTTCCTCATATGAAATCATGACTTGTGTAGCTTGGAAAAATCTCAATAAAATCCTAGGGACTTTGTATCAACCCAGGAGTTTATTCCCTTGTAGTGCAAATCACCTTTTTGGCCTGGTCGACCTAACCCTAAGCATACTCGAGCTTGGCATTCATGGTCTTCGTCTCCCTCCCTTGTGTGTTTGGTGCCTAACTCCCTGTTTCTCTTCTCCACGTTGCCACTAACCCTGTGACGCAGATGCGCATGACCAGACGCACCAAAGCACGTCAAGACATGAGCATGCCGCTCAATGCACACTCTGGCCATGCACAAAGCATGCACAACAAGCCCCACACCGCCCGTCGATGCTCAGCCCACCTTTGTCACATCACCGCATGCCAGCACGTCCGAATCATCCCTCACTCCACTCTGCCACCTTAACTCCCCCTGCCTCGTCGCCTCACCATGCGCAGCCCGCCACAGTGGCCATTCCACACTAGCCCTTTGCACCCCTGCCTATAAAGGCCATGTCAAGCTCTTGTCTCCCACACCAGAGCACCACTCCAAGCCCTCAAGCCGTAGAACCCGTGAGTTCCACCCTAGCTCCCTCTCCTTCCTCTATGCTCGGTATTCTCGCCACCACTGCCCTAGGCAATTCGGTTGATGCCGAACTCCACTAGCTAATCCAACTCCACCATCGCTTCGGCCTTCCCTCCTTGAGCCTCGTTCCCTTCTCAATTTTTAGCAATAGCGACTAGGATAGGAACCCCTAAAAGCTCGCTGGTGGGACATCGTTGCCGTCTTCCCCAAGCGGTGACGCCGCCCTCTCTAACTAATAGGTGGGTCCACTCCAAGAAAAGAACCGAAGGGGTAAGCTAGCCGTGAGCCACCGATAAGCGGGGCCCATGTCTTCGGCCAGGCCCAATGTCCGCTGAATTAGCCGCGTAATCCCTCAGGTTGTACTATCCCCACAATGAAGCATATTTCTATCAAACCAAAAGCGTAAACCCTTCCAGAAAACCGATTTTCCATTAAAACCAGGGTTGGTTCCCTTCGGTTCACCTGGTTCAACGTTTTTTAGGCTGGTTCTTGCAAAAGTTCTTCTGGTTCTAGACTCCTAATAAGATTTTCAAACTTTTTGTTCAAATAGATTTTCAAATTTCTAACTTAGTTAATTTAAAACATGGAAGAACTTAGGGTTTGCATTAAGTCCAAATTCTGTAAAATACATAATGAGTTTAAATGTAATTCCAGAGCACCCTAAATAAGTTTGTGAATATTTTCAAATATGATCGGTCTATTGTAACCTAAAGGGGGCTAAAGAACCAAGTTATTTTAGGGTAGAACTTAATGAACTTGGACTTCTTTTATATGCGGGAATCTTCATTTTAGGCTATAAAGAATTTTGCTCAAATATTTAAAGCTAAGTCTAGGACCTTAAAACAAGTTGCCCCTGGTTTCCCACCATTACCACCTTTTGGACTCTTCTTATAATATGATCAAAGTAGTCAAAGTTCTATAAGCTAGTATAAGAGCATGATATCCAAGAAAACCTAAAACCCCCAAGTCAACAATTCTTAAGCTAAACTCTTTTGTTGTTGGATGCTTGGACGCCTAGTTATTTCAGAGGCATATGTTAGGCATGGTATATCCATTTGGATTTTCTTTGGGACTTACATTGCTTGGTTGTTTACTCGACGTTCCTTCGGCGTGTAGTTGACAGAGTGACGTATATTCACAAGGAGGATCCGGAGTCATCCCTGTGTCAGGACCAAGACCAGGAGCTACTAGGCAAGCATTTCTCCTTGACCATGTTGAAACCTATATGTGACCAACATAAATATTTTGTTTTCAACCATGCATGCTAGGTGAGTATAAACGCTATGTTTGTAGCTATGACCTATAGTTGCATTGCCAAAGGTTCGACAAAATGTTGCTTTGTAGCCTAGCAGTACTCACTGGACATTGTAGTTTCAGTGAAGTATTAAGGCTATAGTCTATAAGCCATGCTTAGATTTGCTATAGAACGAACTTAAAACTTCTATGGGTTTGGAACCACCTTTTGGTCATGGGATAAAACCCTTGGGCAACGAGTATTGCCGAGGAGAATTTTGAAAGTAATTTTTCCCAAAACCTCAAAAAAAATGGAGGATGATTTAGATTAGGGTAAGACCAATACATGGAGTTTGGAGATGGTCGTATCATGTATGGACCTGGCTAAAAGGTAGTGATATCCAGTCTTGCTCGAATCAGTTAAGGACCGAGCCTAAGTGCCACTCAACCAAGTTCACCGTGTACGTCCACATGTCCTTTTTGGGAAGGACTTGACTCATTACTCTGTCGAGTGCTAGCATCTAAACCCGTAGACAGTAGGGGTGAAATGTGCAATGGGATGGTTAAATCCCGAGAGAACCTTCTCGTAGCTGACGTAGGAAGTTGTTCAACACAAAGATGGGTCCATTTCTATCTATGTGTCGAGATTAGTCGAGCGTACACAAAAACTAGGTATCTGGCAGGTTCAACATTAGGTCTATACAGAGGAAAAGTCTCGTTGTAATAACCATGTCGATACACCTCGTGCAGTATAACCGTTAGCGCTCGGCAATAAGGGGGACTTACATCTTGTGGGTAAGCCGTACAATCTTTGCAAAGTGTTAAAAATCTATTCGAATTGCTGCGTCCTCGGTTATGGATACAGCTTAACTAGGCCACACACTGTTTAGACTAAATTTCTTTGTGAAACATGGGGTAAGGGCTTAAGGACGTGGACATGATGTGTCCACAGTGTGCAGTATGAGCTACGGGCGTGTAGCGGGAACTGCAGAAGTGAAACCTAGTTCATGCTACAAGGGGTAGCACGGGTAAGACTCGAGGGCTATAGTAGGCGATAGATGGAGCTATTGACCTTTAGTTGTGAAATGTTAGCAGCAGCTATCATATTTGATTTTATGCTCGTCTGAGACAAGATTGATTACAAAAATGCCTTCAAATTTATTACTCATATATTTGATTGAAAACTTACTTTTCACACAACATGCAATATGGGGTAGAGCCGTATTCCTTGATTAAGACCTTGCATGAGAAAAATAGCTGTTATATCCTCCTTTGGGATGCGAGTACATTCAATGTACTCACCTGGCTTGTAGATTTGGCCAGACGAAGAGGATTATCGCTCCGACGACAACGACAGTGATTACGAGGACTAGGATGTTACCCCAGTCAGTTGCCTGTGGGGTTAGACATATTGATGGGCAACTACTACGTGTATCTTTTTCGCTGCAGACTCTTTTATTCAGCCAATCGGCTATAGGTGTAAAACAAAGACCATAATGGCCTATTCATATATTGAGCTCGGTATTGTATGATTATGTTTATCAAGTTAACTTGTGTGTACTAGCTACTAATCATGGGACGAATACAGGAAACACAAGGGTTTATCTGGCCTTAAGATCGAGTACACCATAACTTGGTATCAGAGTCATACTAATTGTAGGTAAATCCTAGTTAGCCTATCCATTAGATAGGACTTAGGATGCAAAAACTATTTTCCTAAGTAACACACTGATTTAAGCATAAGCTCTAGTATTCTTATCACTTCGAGTGTCTCCCGTTATCCTACCAGCACCTCTGAACATACAATGATGTCCTTCGAATCTCAGTCTTGGTTCAAAAATCTTGTAGATGGCTAGCATCGAGAAACACGGTGAAACTTGCGCTACAACCACACGTGGATTTCCTCAACTTCTCTGGGAAGCAGTCGAAAGATACACATGCACCGTGAGACCCGAGTTCTTCGTCTACAAGCAAAAGGACATAGAGACACAGACGAATTATTGGGCTAAAGTGGTCGTCTTTAGCAAAATGAATGGAAACAATTGACTTTATGTCTTCATGGGATTAGGCTGTAGAGCACTTTGCCAAGCCATTCAGATGGTAGCTTACAAGGAGTTGGTTCACCTTCGCCATGAGAACTTGGAGATGACAGGGCTACACTACTTTCCCTAGTACTCGATACATGTGAATGTCTGCTGGTACACTAGCCCGTATAGAGAAGACAATCTAATGGTGATACACTTGGCACGTTATGTCGAAGCTCAAGATACCCTGGCCCACCGAGCCTTTGTCGTGCTAGATGAAGTCCGTGGAGAGTTGCGCCACATGCGTGCCTTGTTGAAGCTGACACAGACATAGAAGCGGAAGACCACCGCACAGGGCACCAGTGCTCAGGAAACTTGCGACATCCACATCGTGAGTGAAGACAGAGTCTTGTTACCGCCTAAGCATCCTATATCTACGGCAATAGTTGGATCTACTTCCGTTGGTTCAACTCTGGTGCTGGACCTTCGCATACTGCATCACGTAAGCATACACCCACGCCAATTCCTGAGGCAGGAAACCATGCTGATGCCAAAGACGAGACGGAGGAATATTGGAAAGAGGTGGAACCTGCAGGGTCAGAAGAAGAAGATGACCTGTAGATCTTGGACTAGATTTCACTAGATTAGGCCGTTAGAGCTCATTGGCGCTTAGCGTTATGAGCTATGTATCCCTTTAAAATAACTAAGTAGAACGCTTCTACGTGTTGTAGGAAAGGACTATGATCCTTGGTGTGATGTATTGTACTTTTATGTATGCCATGCGAAACATGACTTGCCAGTAGGCTCTGTATCGTGCTCGTAGTTCCTTAAATAAAATGGCCTACCCAGCCTGTGTATCTTTAAAAGAAACCATGTTCCTTCCCTTGCCTTGTCAATCTTTCTTTTCCCATGTCCCACTAGGCGCGGCAACAACTCTGTCCAAAACCCTACACAAAAGTCGTCGCCTGACCATAAATGTTAGGTATATGTCCTATCTCGAGAAAAATTACCTTTCCCATCCTTACAGCCTAAGCTACCCCAGTGACATCTACGCTGCAAGCTGACTATATAAACCCCTCCAGAGCTACTCTCATACCACACCTCCTTGCTGTCTATCTTGTTCAAGCAAGAGCAACCCTTCCTAGCTCATCTCTTGCTCCCACCGTGGTTCCCTATCCTAGTAGTGCTATGCCTCGCGGTACGCTCTATGATGAAACCACCGCCACTGAGCTCTCAAGATTCACAGGTATCCTGTGGACCATAGCTCAACAAGCTCTTGGAGCCACACAACGACCGGAGTACGATGTCTACTAGGAGTCCTCCAACACTATGATTATATATTGGGCAGACGTACAGGTTTAACAAGCTGGTGCTGACAACATCACAACAGACCACTTCACCGGAAGTTCCATGCCATCTCCCAACATGGCAATCCAGATGGCTGCATGGGAAGCTATTTCCTGACTCCACCACATGGTTCAGGGTATGAATAGTCAAGCTTTTCTTTTCTATCCTAGCAGTGCTCTAGGAGAAGATGCAGTATTCACCAGCACGTAGCAAGAGTAGGATGTGGTAGTAGTCCATCTCACCCCCTACCTTGTTGCCCAAAACGACATGTTTACCCAACTCGCCAACTCTCTGATCCTATCTCGGTGAGCCATTTCCCTAATGCACTCCCAACTTCTCTCCCGCGACTCCACAATAACATCTGCTCATGCTCCCATACCTGAAGATCCACCCTTGCTTGGAGTGCCAGCCGCCACAGGAGGCAACCACCATTATTCCCTGCCCACTGAATAGCTTGCAACGCGTCGTATCCTTGAAGGTTAAAGGTGGTAGAAGATATAATAATTAGCTACATATGGCTTGCAACAGAACTGTAAGTGGAACTTGAGATTAAAATATATTACCAAGATCTCATCAGCAGGATATGAGATGGTGCAATCAAGTTCACCACCGGGGATGGAGGCTTGGCTACTCTTTCGGTTAGTAGCGAGGCTGCTTTGCATTTGAATATTGCCTTGTCAGCCCATGACCACCATTTTCCTCAAGGGCGCTTATATGACCATTGACTCTTATTTCCACCGTGGTGGTGATTTCTTTTGTAAGAGCAGCTCTTTCTCTTGCTTCGTGCTCGGCTACGGCCATGCTCTTATTCCTGTATCGATGCAGGTCATCAGGGAATTTTTCTCTCCACGTAGCATGAACACATATTCCCTCATGTGGCCTGGATGCTCCTTGGTCCCGATGGCCTGGGTCAGTATATCTTTCTCCCTTTGGAAATCACAAGGGCAGGATTGTGAGGAAAGGTTTTCCTGAAATAGGAGAACAAGTTACTAAACCTAGTAATTAGGTGATGGATATATTGAGAAGAAGGCACGGTGATCGACATCTTACTAGTCTGGAGTAGACCTCCTAGGTTTCTTGGCTTGTGAAGGATTGGGCATCCGAAGGCATCGTGCCTGGATTCCTCCTCGCGTATAACCAATTTTATGTACACCGTGATTCTACGTTGGGAAATGGCGGGGGCTGGTCATTAAGATGTGCTATCTGCTCCTCGTCCATCTATTTCCGTACTTTGGAAACATATCAAGAGCTACCTAGCCTGTGATGATGGGTGTGCTTGGCAGTGAGCACCTTTGCTACTGCACTCTTGGAGTTAAATTCTTCTGTTTTCCTCGACTCCTTAAATTGAGCACACAACGCTCGATCCATCCATTTTTGGACGCCAAATGGGTCCACCTCCTTCGTGATGTAGTCCCCGCGGAGAATAAACTTGAATTCCTTCCAAGCTTTATTTGCCACTTTGAGGGCGGCTTTATCAACATGGGCCTTTAGCTCTTGTGAGATGATGAAGTGAGTGTTGATATCTTCGACCAAAGCTGGACGAAGATTTAGATCTACCTTCTTGCAAGATTCCAATGTCAACGGAACGTGTGTCCATGCGATGACGCCGCATGTAGTTCTCCATTTCGCCACATTTTGTTCCGGCGCGATTGGTGCCCTTGATGGACCTAACTCTGTTACGAGGAATCGGCCCTTCGTGTAAAGACCACCTTGTATTATATGCTACCATGAGGCCAGCATGAATTCATGAAAAACACAAAATGAAGTTTCTCATTTCATGCATACATGTAGGCCTTGCATGTTGGGAACCCTAAAATTTGGTCTAACGACAACTTGACTAAAATCTTGCAACTCAACCACACCAACAATCCTTCCTGTTTTCTTCATAACCTCTTTTTGAATCAGGGCAACCTCATAAAAATGTTCAAAACTATTTGAAACTAAACGGATGCAATTGTGCAAAGTATTTCTTAATGGTTTTGTTTTCGGACATATTTGAAATCTATTAACTAGATCAACCTTCCTTTGTCCTTAAACTCTATGGAATTCCATTTTTAGGAGTTATTCGTATAACCAAATTCAAACATAAATTTTTGGAAAATATTGATGTAAATTTGAGTTGCCTATAGTTCAAAGTCTCTTTTCGTGCTATTATGCCTTTTTAACCAAATGACAGGTTGAACTAAGTTATTTTGTTCCCCTAAAACTTTCTGGAGGATGAAGATGCCCTCAGCAGCATCTCTGAATGTTTTAGAATTTTTAAAAGTATTCCTAAAGCTTCATTCCTTCAATTCTAACCTGAGAACAAAATTAAAACAGCAAAGAAAAATAGAACTAAAGACAAAAACAAAGCACCTACCCGACTGGGCTAGGTCGGCCCATTTCCCCTTCAGCCCACCTCGCTGGGCCTTGGCCCATCACCACCCCCGCCCCTTTCACGCGAGTGCGCCTGCACTCCTCCTCCTTCCGTTGACGGGTGGACCCCTCTTGCAGGTCACCGCTGCCACGTCCATGGACGCGTGCCGGAGCTCAGGATCTCCTCGTCGGCGTGCCTCCTCACCTCGTCCCTCTCTCTCCTCTCTTCTCTGGTACTATAAATGCTCACCTTGGCCCCTCCGATGTCCCTTTTTTTCCTCATCCCCCGCCCCTCTTCTCGCTTCATCCCTTGCCAAGAGCGCTGCCACCATTGCTGCTCCTCTCAGGCGAGAAATTCCTACGGGGACATCCCACCGACGACACGATTTCCACTTTCCTCTCTTTCTTAGCCCTTCTCTCCCTCTCCCGCACTCACCATTTTCCTTCCTCGTGCCCTCCATCGTAGGAACCGATGTGCCGAGCCCTCTTCTCCAGCGATGGTGGTGGCTCCTATGGTGAGCCCTTGGCCTCTGGGAAACCGGGTGTCGCTGCGGTCTTTGTCAAGCCAAGAGCTCCTCCGCGCTCAACCGTTCACTCGCAATTTCCTCGAGGTCCGATGTCCTGTAGTCGTCTTCACAGAAGCAACATATCGTCGATGTCCTCGGCATCCTCCCCACCACAAGCTCCTTCTCGACTTCCCCTCCTCCGGCTGCGGTTCCATCAGCAAAAGGGGGTGAGGCCCAGCACCTAGCACCTCCTCCAGTTCCCATTTCCTCCTCTCCCATAGTCAATCGCCGGTGTCCCGTTTTGCTGGACTCAATGTCGATCAGCCTGTCTGACTGGACAACAAACCAGTTTGACCGCACGGTCAGACCGTGTAGTACGACTAGTCCATTAAACTGAAGTTCAATTAATGGTAACCTTAATCCCTAGGAACTAATTATTCTGATAATTAGTTAATTAATTAACTGAAGGTTGTGGTTAAGGCACTATTTTGACTCCTTGGCCTATATATGCCTTGTAGGACCAGCCAGAATATTGATGTTTACACTTGTGAGGATGACAGTGGGACCCACTTTTTGAACAACTGAAATAATAAAAAGAATAAAAATAAATTATGACATGTGGCCCTACTTATAATAGACCTAGAAATAAATAAAGGAATAAAGAAAGAGAAGTACGGTATGACTAGTGGGCCCTCCAAGTTAGTTGACTAGTCCATGTTGACCAGTCAACATTGACTGATGGGGCCCACGTGTCATCCCCAAATAAAAATAACTTCAGCTGAATACAAAATAATTTAATAATCTTTTCTTTACTGAGGAAAAGACCAAAAATGTATTAAAATTGCTTAATCTTCAAAATTTGTAGAAAATTCATCCAAACTCCAAATCAGTTGATTTTTTTTGTAAATTCATCATTTAGTGAGTAGAATTTATTGGTATAACATTCATCCATGCCCCTGTTATGAAATTTTTTGAAATCCATGAATTGCTCTCAAATTCAAATAAGTACACCTCAAACTTAGAAAACTCATAACTAAAGTTCTACAACTCCAAATGAGATGAAACCAATTGTATTCATTTCATATTTTCATCTCTAATTATAGGATGCATTTCATACATGGAATCACCTCTAAAAATTTCAGTATTGATTAAATGCACTTTTTGCCATTTTCCCGACGTTTCGGTGTTTTGTCGCTTGCATCCGCAACGAGGGTTTTTGCAAGGTGACCACCAGTAAGAATTGATAGGGGGTGGCCCGATCTTCTCAACGAGGAACCGTGGATAAATGGTATGAATATATGATCTTGCTAGCTGAACACCCGTGTCAATGCACGAACCCTCAACTCTTCGGAAAACGCCCAAACACACTGGTAGATGATCGCCACGAGACCACGAGCAACGATCGCCAAGTTTCCAATTCCCAATGGAACAATAGCTTGACCTTGAATTGCAGAATAAACACGATCGCCTAATTCTCTCTCAGCTATCCTCGCATGAACGCTGGAACGAAAGAACAAGCAATAGCTATGTTTCAATTCTTATGCATAAACTGGTCTAAGACTAAAAGCCATGAGTACAGCAGTATATATAGACTCTATGATGTCCACCCTAGTATTAGGGTTGAAATCCCACCTAACTCTAACTTCCCTAAGTTACAAGATTCTATTTGGAAAGTAATAGATACAACCTCCGAATTGTTTTGATGATTGTGGATGGACCGAAAGGAACCTGTGGATGGACGCATACCCGTTGGAAAGTACTCAGAGTTAGCTTTCCAACAAATACTTATTTGCCTAATTTGGAGTTCGTATGTGGAAACCATGGTTGTTTTAAATTCAGACCTCCTGACTGTCTGAACCGAATCTGAACCGAGCCCAACCCTTTCCATCTTCTATTTCCTTGCCTTTTTTGCCCCAAATCTGAGTGGAACTAGATAGGATGGCATTAGTAACCTTTGGATATTTGTAGTAGTGTAGGGTTCCACAATATTTGCCATATAAGCTCCGGATTCTTCAAGTATGTCAGTTCTTGCTCGTGCAACCTTTACTTCCATGGTCATAACTTTCTCTAGGAAGCTCCAAATCGTGCACCGTTTGATTTGTTGGAAAGTAGACTCGATATATGTTCCAAATATGTATGTACACTCTTGTGTATTTTGAATTGTGCCACAGTCCTTCCTCCCTCTCCTCCCGCTAGACGCCAGCACATCTCATCTTCACTTTGGACTTGTATAGCTCAACAAATGTCTTGCACATATCATAGAAGTAAAGTAGTAGCTCTGCCTCTCGATATATGAAGTGTATAAGACAAATGTTAATTGAATCCACCTGATAATATTTATCAACGAGGATTTACACTTCTTTCCAACATAAAGAGTCATCTTGATAAATACAAAGCTCACTGATGTGCCCGCATCAAGAATACTATCCAGAATAGCAAGGTAAGCATTGTTGGAATCATTCTGGTTATCTTTTGCTATGTTTGGTTAATTAATGACGTGTAGTTCGAATATTTCAAAATGATGTATGTTGTGCATCGAGCTACTAGCATGAGTAGGTTTGGTTGTGTGTATGACCAGCATGGATGTGCTCTTTAAGTAACCTAATTAATCACTTGAATCCCTGGAAAGATGAGAGAGACAGGAAAGGATTCCCATTGGGGAACTTGCCGAGTTGTAGCTCGCTCAATCTTAGACCTGGGATCCTTCCTTTAGCTATTGCAAGAGTGTGGTCGATAAGAGTCAGGTAGGGTAATGGTTAGTCAACCATGCACCCTCGACCTTATAGAGACACTCCCGTTCGAGATTTGTGGTCGATAAGATTCAGGTAGGGTAATGGTCTGTCAACCATGCACCCTCGACCTTATAGAGACACTCCCGTTCGAGATTAGTGCTGATCTAACCGTTCCTCGACTACACTTGATTTGGGGTGTTGGCGGATTTAAGCTCATCCCGGAATCTCTCGAAGTCATGGAGGAGTTAGAGGGAATAAAATGATCTGGTTGTGATGCTTGATTATGTTTGAAATCTGAACTTGGTTGGAGCCAAGTTGTTGCACACTTGGGTAGAGTTTTGAATGGTGTAGCTCAACTCTAGTATTGCTTATTGATGAATGTGGCTCGATTATGATAATGCTGGGAATTTGTATGATGGTTATTCATAAAATTCCTGATCTAAAAATGATGTGTGGCATACCCGGTTTTAAGACCGGATAACTCCTTGTGTTTACTGTACCGGTCCCATGATCAGTAGTCGGTACACACAAGTTAACCTGTATATCATTGTCATACACACATATATCAGTAAATAACGTGTAGTTTGACCATTTAGGTCGAAGTCTGATACCTGTAGCCCAATGGCTATAAACTTGCAGCGGAAATCAAGCAGTGATGAGGCCCATCAATTTGCTATACCCGACATGCAACTGACTGGGATTACGCCCTAGCTTTCGCGAACTCATTCGTATCCTCGGAGTTGATGTCTCTTTCATCTGACCAAATCAACAAGCCAGGTGAGTACATTGAATGTACTCACAAGCATCCCGCAGGAAGGGTATAACGGACATATTTCATGCAAGGTTTGTTCAATAAAAAGGCTCTACCCTAAGTTGAAGGTTGAGCAGAAAAGTAAGTTTTAATTTGAAATACGATGGTAATAGATTCAAAAGTATTTCTGAAAGCAAACCCGTCTCTGACGGGTCAGTACCTGTTGCCAGAGATTACTTTCTGATAATCGTCAACTAGAGGCCGATAACCCGTGTATCGCCTCGGACAGTCCTTAAACCTACCCGTGCTACCGCCCTGCAGCACGGGCTACGTTTCACTTCTGCAGTTCCTTTCTACCAGCCTGTAACTCAAACTGCACACTGTGGACACATCATGCCCACGTCCTTAATCTCATTCCTAGATTTCGTAACCAAAACTTAGTCTAACCAGTGTGTGTCCTTTCCAAGTTGTGTCCTAACCGAGGACGTGGCTATTCGAATAGATTTTAACACTCTG
This sequence comes from Stipa capillata, assembly GCA_019208055.1. Lineage (NCBI taxonomy): Eukaryota > Viridiplantae > Streptophyta > Magnoliopsida > Poales > Poaceae > Stipa > Stipa capillata. Next base: position 284,870 of record JAGXJF010005514.1, on the reverse strand, counting down.
CAGAGGTTGTACGGCTTTACCCACATGATGTAAGCCCCCTTGTTGCCGAACATTAACAGATACACTTCACGAGGTGCATTGGCAGGGTTATTACAACGAGATTTCTCACCCATTTTTGTACCAGAGCTGGACCCGCTCGATAAGATATACCCAGTCTTCATTTGTGCTCGGTGATGCCCACCCCACAACCCGAAGTGGACTTATCTTTGTGTTGAACCTCTACCCACATAATCACGTGGAGGGCCTCTAGGGATGCCAATCTACCTAACACTCTCTTCGGACTGCCCACGAGTCCAGGCACTAGTACTAGACGGGGTATTTAGTCAAATCCTTCCCATAAAGGACATGTGGATGTACGAGGTGAACTGATTCGAGCAAGACTGCATATCATCACCTCACAGCCACGTCACTACATGCTACAACCATTCCTCCGATCTCCACTTATTATTCTCACCCGAATCAAAATCATCCTTCATTTTGTTTGGGGTTTTGGCAAACAATACTTTCGAACAGTCACCTCGGAAGGTACACGCCTTCCGAGGGTTTTAATCCCATAACCCAAGGGGTAGTTCACGTGGATCGAACAAAAACATATTTTTCTTTATAGCAGGGCTAAGCATGGCTATCGCCTATATCCCTAATATTCTGCTGGTCATACGATGACTGGCTAGTATTGCTGGGGTTACAAGGATATACTTGACAGACCTAAGTCATATGCAGCTATATGATATATCTAGGTCTAGTCATGAAATATTGTTGATATTCACATAGCATGCAGAGTTGCAAACAAAGTAATTAAGTTTTCATACATATGGGATTTAACATGATCAAGGTGGGAATGCTTGCCTGGCAATATTGGCCGGGTCTCGAGCTCAAGCTTGGCATGGCAACGGCCCGGGATTCCTTGCACGAGACTTTATAACATCGGTATCTACACGTCGAAAGGACGTCGTATAAATTATCAATTTGAGGTATAACCAGAAACATCGAATAAACAACGATGTGCAAAAGAGCCAAAGAAGAACTAGCATACACTCTTGAAATCTTTGGATTATGCAACCTGGACCTAGCTGGTTTTTAGGGTTTGGAAAGAGATGAAGGGGGATTCACTTCACATGAAGCAAGGGTTTTCTGCAAAAATGGAAATCCTAACTTAGGTGATCATCTACCAGTGAGTATCCAAGATGATCCTGGTACCTACATCTTGGTTGAGTCTGGAGGGTGTATAAATTTTTCCTAGAAGAATTCATTTCAACATTTAGGTGTAGGCCTTAGGGTTTTGATGAATCCGTCATTAGGTATGTGCCACGACGACTACTGAACAACCTGGTCTCAATCATTATTTCTGTCGCTTTCAATACTTGGACCCTCGGTGCTATACGGGTTTCACAATGTTATATTTTATTGTAGGGACAACAGGAGAAAGAATCAATTGGTTTAGGTTTAATTTGAAGAAGATGCGTGTATATCCTTTTTATGTTAACGATATTCAAACTTGACCTCCAGAAAGTTTTGAATGTTGAGTAAGTGGTATTGGTGGATTGTTTTGGAAGTTTTCACGATTTCAGGACTTTATTTGGAATCTTTCCAGGGACATATACATGGTATATGGGTTTGAAACATATTCATTTTCTTCTGAATTCCAATTAATTTCAAAAGTCCTAAAAGTGACACTAGTAGAGAGATTATGAAATTTTAGGAATTGAGGAAAAAGAATCGATCAATTTGAACGAGTGGATTTAGAGAAATAGCTGTCCGAATGTTAGCTATCTAAAGGACATTCGCTTTTTAACGTATTCTACTTTGGAGGTGACGTCATAAGCGTACGTTAGGCTTACGCTTTTGGTGTCAAATGGTGCAAAACAGGATAGGTTCTATTGTGGTTACGTTGCCCGGACAAACAGCGCGTAATCTGAGAGAAGAGATAGTGGAATACGCTTTTAGCAGAGGAATGTGTATAGTGGTGTGTGTGATAGGGAAAATGCGTCTGCTGAAGGGGAAAATGGAGCTGAGGAACCCGCTGTTACTCAAGGGCTGGCAGAGGTGGCTTACCGATGGCAGCGGATGGTGATTCAACCAGCAGCGCTTGGGCGAATTTTCCTACCGGTGACCTGGGCACTTGCAGGTAAGAGAAAAGGAGGATCATAGGGGAATCAAGAAATTCAAGGACATAGCCGGGGCGGTCGCCGAGGGGAACCGTAGGGCTTGTCGGAGCTCGAGGCCTCGGGAAGTCCACTTCACCGGTGCATTCTACGTAGTGGCCGACGGTCACCGGGGCGGGCGGATTCACCGGCGGTAGACATCAGCTCGTTGGCCGACGGAAGCGGCAGCCCTCGGTAAGAGTGGTGCAGGGTTGGGTAGAGCGTGAGCCGGTGCTCTAGCAGATCCGGGGCGGTGCTCGTCGGCAGTTGCCGTGGCACGATGCACCGGAGAGGAAGTGGAGGGGAGTGAGTAAGCTTGGGCGCGGCAGCGGCTTGGCATGTTCCATTTCGGGGAAAATGGAACCGGTGAAGGGGTCTTCGGCTCCGGTTGTCGATGCCAACGGCAGGCACGCGGGGCGGCGGGCGACGGATAGGTGGCTGGTGCTCACCTCACCAGTGCGCTGTCGGTGGCCGATCGGCGGTGTGGGCCGGATGCCGGACTCCGGGGCATCGTAGCTGATGGAGAGCGGTGCTTGAGGAGGAGCTCCAGTAGGGATGCGGAGAAAGAGTTGGGAAGGGGCTGAGGGAAAAGAGGCTCGGGTCAAGGAAGCAGGGGCGAAGCTCGGGGCTTGGAAGCTCGGGTTGTTCGTTGCTCGGAGTGGTTGGTGGATGCGGTTGAAGATGAGAAGAACCGAGGAAGAAGCAGTTGGAAAAAGGGGAGTTTGAGGCAGCGGCAATGGAAGCTTAGCTGCTTGAAGAAGAATCTCTAGAAGGGAGAGAGTAGCTTGGTGTTGAGCAAGCAGTGAAGCTCAAATGCCCAGTGAGAGTTTGAGAAGGAATGGGGCTACTCGGAAGTTTGGGGAGAAATGGAGAGGAGCAGTTCATTGGAGAGAAGAAGAAGAAGGGCTCGTGCTAGGAGAGATGGCTCTAGGAGAGCTTGAGAAGAAACAAGGGAAGCTCGGGCATAGGAGAAATGGGAGCTCGGGTTGGAGAAGAAAGGGGCTTTTAAGGGAGGAGCTCAGACACAGGAGGGGTTGAGAGGAATGAGGAGGAGCATGGGGAGAAGATGAGCTTGGCTGGCTTTAAGGAGGCAGGGAAGTTTGGCAGGAGACTAATGAGGAGTAGACAAGGAGGGTGAGCTGGTGGTCGGTGCTGTTGGGATTCGAGAGGTCGGCATGGTTGGCAGGGAAGAAGCAAAGGAGGTTGGCCAGTGCTATTACTGCACAGGGTAGTCGCTGGCAGGAGAGAGAACAAGAGGGGGATTCAGGAGGAGGAAGAAAGGGAGGATGGGGAAAATGAATATGGCGGGTGAGACTAGGGCCCACTAGGAGGGAGACATGAAGAGGTCAGTTGGTACATTCTTGTGGTTTTAGCAGGGAAACGGGCAATGAGTTCAATAGGAAATCAATTGAGAAGACCGTGCATTTTTCTTGGCCTTTTTTTATCGATTTTTCTTGAAGAGCTTACGATCATACGTAGCACTATTTAATCACAAAGGTGGGTCCCTTCCCGAAGAAGGAAATCCCACAGAAATCACGATATTTTCTTAAGCTTAAATTTTAGGACTTGATTAAATTTCATGAACAGCTTAAACTGATATTTAAACTATTTGGGAAAATTTTGAATTGAAGGTCTTTGCTCTATTGCGTAGTTGAGCTCAGATAAGTTAATATGGTGAGGTTCTAGTTTTCTAGAGAAGTGGTCGGGGAAACTAAGACGGGGAGCCAATGGTATATATATATGTGGGCATACAGATGGGATGAGGGAAAAGAATATCATGGAACAACAGTGTCCCGTTTAGCTTAGAAATATAAATATGGTTATGGGTTAGATTTAGGGTTCAACCCGTTGCTCGAAAAGAAGGAGTTAAGGCCTGCATATATGCAAGGCAATATATGTGTATATGCATTGATGATTAAGTGTAGGTGATTGAAGTAGGCATTGCCCATGTTTTCCTGACATGTTAAGTAGAAAACAAAGGAGGCTAAGTTTTTCTGTATTTTGGAAGTGCTCAGAAAAGGCGGCTAGGGTTTAGAGTGTATGTGCCCGCATACACTTGAAAATTGAGCGTATATAGGGTGGCGACGGGGTTAGGACAAGGATAGGAAGTCATGGTGGCTAGGGTTTTGCGTATATGCGTATATATACAAAAGCAATATATATGTGCACACACTCATGATAGGATATGGCGAGGCCGATGGCAGAAGTTCAAGTCATTCTGAAGAGGTTCACAACATATATATGTTTCAACTTTGCAAAAGTGGTTCGGATGTTGGTCCAGGGTATACCGACAGGAAAGAGGAGGAAGAGGTGATAACGACGGTTTTGTGGTGGGCATGCAAGACCGGTTAGTCGTGCACGAAGACAAGGGTATAAGTAGGGTTTGCAAGCTTTGCCGTGGAGGGTGATGCGAATACGAGAGAGACGATTATGTTTTCAATTGGGTTTATTTAAGAGAATATTATTATTAGCGTAAAAAGTTTTTGTTAACCCTAATTTTCAGATTTTGGAAAATCAAGATGTGACATGATGATTAGTTGGATGCAATATCTAGTTGTTGACTTGATTAGATGATTCTTGTCTTGAAAATTATGAACTAGATGCTAGAGATATGTTCTCTTTAACTTGTTCTGCTTAATGAACTACATTACTGTTGCTGTCATTTAATTACCATGTCACTGCATGTACCGTTGGTACGTAGCGCCGGCATTCTTGAGGCCAAAAGGCATGGAAACATAGCAGAAAGCACCAAATGGAGTGATGAAAGACGTCTTGATCTCGTCATCCTCCTTCATCTTGATCTGATGATAGCCCGAGTAGGCGTCGAGAAAACACAAAATTTCGCAACCGGCCGTGGAATCAATCACTTGGTCGATGCGAGGAAGAGTGAAAGGATCTTTGGGGCATGCCTTGTTAAGGCTAATATAATCAACACACATCCTCCACTTTTCATTCTTTTTGCGAACAAGAACTGGGTTCGCTAACTAGTCAGGATGATACACTTCTTTAATAAAGCCAGCTGCTAGAAACTTGGCTATTTCTTCTCCTATTGCTTGACATCTATCCTCAGCGAAACGGCGTAAGCGCTGTTTGACCGGCTTAGCATCTGGCCGAACATTCAGAGAGTGCTCGGCAGCCTCCCTTGGAAGCCCGGGCATGTCAGAAGATGTCCATGCGAAGATGTCCCGATTGTCCCGGAGGAAGCTGACGAGCGTGCTTTCCTATTTGTCGCTGAGTGCAGTCCCGATCTGCGTCATCTTGGAGGAATCTTTGAGGTCGAGCTGGATCGACTTGGTGTCCCGTGCCAACTGGAAAGATGTCGACGCTGAAGCTTTCTTGGCCGGGGGTGCTTCCTCAACCACGGCCGACTTGAGGTTGTCAAGCTCGACTGCAGCGATTTGAACCGCGGCGAGGTTGCAATTTTCCAGGTCACACGTGTACGCGTGCTGGAAACTGCTTTGCACCGTTATTACCCCGTGGGGGCCCGACATCTTGAGCTTCAGGTAGACATAGCTGGGGACGGCCATGAATTTAGCGTAGCAGGGATGCCCCAGGATGGCGTGATACGATCCTGGGAAGTCGATGACCTCAAAGGTGAGGGTCTTGGTCCGGAAGTTGTCGGGAGTACCAAAAGTGACGGGCTGACCTGCCCGAGTGGACTCGCCATCTTGCCGGGTGCCACCTCATGGAAGGGGGCACCAGTTGGCTTGATCTCGGAGCGGGAGATCTTCATGTCGTCAAGAGTCTTGACGTAGAGAATGTTAAGACCACTCCCACCGTCCATGAGGACCTTGGTGAGGCGGGCACCGCAAACGATCGGGTCCACCACCAAGGGGAATCTTCCCGGGTGGGGGATATAGTCGGGGTGATCCGAGCGACCGAAGGAAATCACGGACTCGGACCATCACAGGTACTGGGGCACGGCCGATTCCACTACGTTGACCTCTCGGTCGGTGAGCTTCTGGCAGCGCTTGGATTCATAGCCGTTAGGTCCGCCGAAAATCATCGGACAAGTGGTCTCTTTCAGGAATTCGTCACCTTTGTCCTGAGGGGGCTCTTTCTTGTTCCGGTTAGGGACGTAAGACTTGTTCAAATTCTTCAAGAGGTTGCAGTCGCGTGTCAGGTGGTTGGACTTGGGTCCGTAAAAGTGACACGGCTGACTCATCATCTCTTCAAAGGTCGTGTTGGTGCGCTGAGGACGGCGCGGTGGGGCGCGCTCGGCCGCAGCAACGAGATCTCTGTCCTTACGCTTCCGATGCTTCTTCCTGGACGACTCGGGGTAAGCATCCCGACTGGGGGACTCGGGCGCCTTGCCCTTGCCCTTGTCGCCCTTGGTAGCACTGTGGACAGCCTCTTTGTCGGTGGCGAAGTTGTTGGCAATATCGAAGAGTTCGCGCGTAGTCTGAGGATTCTTACGCGCTATCTTGTGGATGAGGTCAGTGCTTCGAACACCTTTGGAGAAGGTGGTGATGACATCACCCTCTCGGACCTCAGGTAAAGAATTCTTCTTCTTGGAGAAACGCTGAATGTACTCCCGGAGAGTCTCATTCGCCTCTTGGGTACAACTGTGGAGATCCCACGCATTCCCGGGCCTGTTGTAAGTGCCCTGAAGGTTGTTCACGAAGAGGGTCTCAAGGTCACTCCATGACTGGATGCAATCAGGAGGTAAGCTAGTGAGCTAAGCTCGTGCTGAGTCGGCTAGAAACAGCGGCAGATAATGGATTGCGACGTAGTCGTTGCCACCATTGGTTCTACACGCCGTATGATAGTCGGCCAGCCAGATGTCTGGCCGAGTTTCGCCCGTGTACTTGTCGATGCTGGTGACTCGAAATCGTGATGGGAAGATGATGCTGCGGATGCGGGCGCCAAATGCTTTTGGGCCCGCATATCCCATGCCAGAGGAGGTCAGTGAACGACCACGGCTGGTGGCGCCGCTTTCGTCGTGGCGGTTGCCACGGTCATCCCTCTCGGGACCTCGATGAGCGTTCTGTCCGGCGTCAGCAGGGTTCCGCGTATCATGATCCGATCTGAGTCGGCTATGGACCGACCCGGCTCGGCGAGCATTTTTGTCCGCCTCCTGACGGGCGCGGCTCCGTGCGGCTATGGTGCCCCGCGCATCACGATTGGGCCCGAGTCGTTTGTGAACCGCTCCGGCCGGCTGATGACGGTTAGGGTTTGCATGGCGGCCTTCCACAGCTGGTGGGCTTCCAAGGGGTGAAGAGCGCCGACTCCTAGCACTTGCTGAGGAGCCCGCGTGGTCCCCTGAGGCTTCGGTCTGCTGAAGAGCTGTTTCTTCTAGCAGGATGCGGAGTCGCCAAAGTTCGTCATGTCCCGGGGTGCCTTCAGGGACATTAATGGCGCGTGCCACCATCGTGGCAGCGATGATGTTGTGACTAGAAAGCGGGAATATTGAAACCCCGTCCTTCTCACGCATGCGGAATTCGTTATGGACTTGGCGTCCTCGAGCCCTCATGCCGTCGTTGCGCAGTTGCTCGTCGTGTTGATGAGCAAGCCTGGTCTGCTATTCGATCAGCTCCTCCTCCTTGGCGAGGAGGCGGAGCCGAGTGGCTTCAAGCTCAGCAGGAGTTTGCTCCACGATGGGGACTAATCGGTCATCTCCGTTATCCAGTGAGTCGGGGTTGGCCATGAAGACCTCCCGGGATGGATGGTGGCTGCCTGAGCTCTCGTAATCGTCCGAGTAGTACTCGAGGACGGGGAGGAGAGAATCGATAGCACCAACCAGTTGGGACCTATGCTCGACGGGTGAGAACCCGTGCGCGAACAGCAGATCCGATTTCGGCGCCGCCACATCCTTAGGGAGAGGGGCCGAAGGTGCGAGCTCAGGGGTGAGTCCGAGCAAAGAAGCTGATGAAGCCTCCACTGATCGACGGGTCGCCGAGCAGCAGAGGTGAAGCTTGCAGATCTTGTCGGTGATGAAATCTAGTTTTTCGAATTGGAACAGCTGTCCAGGATCCGGAACCACGTCCAGGGAAGCGAATCTCATGACGCTTCCTGGGACGAAAATGCCGTTGTTGTTGACGGAACCCATCCGGACTCGTGCAGATGGATCTATGCGCACAACCCCTACCTGGCGTGCCAACTGTCGGAGTATTATTCCGATAATACTGAATATGGGGCGGCGTGAGCACAGCGAATCCAGATGGGTGCACACGGGAGGCAAGATTTAGACAGGTTCAGGAGAGGTAATACCCTACGTCCTGTGTTTGGTGGCTGGTATTGCTTGAATCCCGAGTGCCGCAAGCCCTCAAGAAGAGATCTCGAGGTTGCTAGGGCTATGTGTATGAAAAGATATGAAAGATGATCGAGGAGATCGTGAGAGAGAATAAGTACCGATCGGAAGATCCCTACCTAGCCTTATATAGATGACCGGGGTAGGGTTACAAGAGGCCGGATCGGTTTACGGATTGGTTTCCTGATTAGTTACAACAAAATCCAGGTATACTGGGCAGGTATTAGTCCATGTCTTGTACTCCAAGTTGATGAGGCGCCCCCGTGTAGAAGTCGGACTCTCAAGCAGTCGGTCCGGCCCATCCTATGGCCAGAGGGCCGGATTCGTCCTCCTTGATGATACCTGGGTGCCATGTCATCATCACCCCCCTAAATTATTTTCATAAAAATGCAAAGAAATTTCCCAAGGATCTTTACATACACATTAGCCCCAAAATGCAATTATATTGTGACCCCTAATTCCAAAAAATAAAAACAATCAAATGTCATTTTGAGCTATTTTTGAAATTTCGATGAAACCCTAAATTTTGGGTTTCTAAAAAATCCCCAAAAATATAGGAGCATCCTGTTAGTATATACATCTCAAATCTATGCTTAGCCATCCATGTTATTTTCAAAAATTTCAAAATGATTTCAAACTTAGATTTCACCCCATTTTGAATCTAGCTTAATTTCCACTATTTTAAACCTCAGAAAAATTCCATAATTTTTGTGAGACATCCTTCATCTACATGGAATCCATTTTTTGCAATAACAACCAAAATTCAAGGCTTTTCTAGGCTTTTCTCTGTTATTCCTTCTCAAGCTTTTCTGCTTTCTCTCTGAAGTGCACACTACAAGCTACCAACCGAATAGCCTCTGGTCACTTCCTTGTGAGCCCTGGTCCACTTGTCATCCTCATCTTCCTCTCCATCTCCTTTCTTCCTTTCTCCTACCTTCCTCTTCTTTCTCTGGAGCAGCGGCTGAGCCCCTTTCTTGCCACGCCACCTCATGCCAGCGACTCCGCGACAAGCGTAGGTGCCGACCCCCCCACCCGCAGCCACATCGTCGTCGGGCCCCATCGCCGCCCCGCGTCCACGTGCCCCTCTCCTCCTTATCCCCTCCCCTATTCTCCATAAAACAGGGCCGAGCTCTCCCCTCCCCAAGCTCTCCACTCCCTCTCCCCCCATTCTCCTCTTTGTTCTCCTAATGCTAGGCTACCCGAGCCCCCATCTCTCCCATTCCCTTGCTCCATCCTCATCACCACTCCACCTCTTCACCCTCTACAACCCTCCCCAAGCACCAAAGCCGCCAGGTCCCATCCTTCTCAGTTCTAGTAGCAAGCACCACCACCAACTCACCGTAGTCACCCCTCACAGCATCGCCGCCCAGGAGCCTCCTCCTCCCTCTCTTGACTCCCCGAGACCACCCCCCCTCTCTACTCTAACTTCTCTCTCACCTTTCTTGTAGCAGGAGCTCACTGGAGTAGCATCTCGAGCCACCATCCCTGGCGAGGTCAAGCCCACCGCGTCGCCATTCCGTTCGCTACTACCAGCTGTCTAACCGCCACGGAGCTCCCCTGTCTCCGCTAGACTTTGCCCGAGCCTCACCGCAACCGGGCTCGCCTTCGCTAGCCATCGGTGAGCACCGCTCCCCGTCTACCCCCTGCATCTATCGGCCCCTCCTCTAATTCTCTCCAGCGGCTAAGGCCTAAAGTGCACGCCTGTACCTGCTTGAGGCCATGATGGCCCATCAGTGAAAACGGGTTTTCCCGTTTTCGCTTTTCCTCCGAGAGGACGTACTCTTACTTTTTTTCTTCTCGGAAACCGCCTCCACTCCATCGGAAGCATATTCCTCCTCTCTTTCTGCTTCCTACTAAGCAAAGAGTGTTTGGCAAAATATGCCTTTGACGCCATCATGTTAACTACCGGCAAACTTCCCCTCTCCCTTCATTTCTCCCCCGACAAAAACTTCAGAAAGCCTATTCTACCTCATTTCAACTCCAACGAATTGATTCTTTCTCCTATATTCCTATAAAATCAAAACCTACTAATCGGTACTAATTCCACAAATTCTGAATTGTTTGAATTTCAAATTTGAAAATATGTCAAAATTGAATACGAAAGCCTATTCTACCTCATTTCAACTCCAACGAATTGATTCTTTCTCCTATATTCCTATAAAATCAAAACCTACTAATTGGTACTAATTCCACAAATTCTGAATTGTTTGAATTTCAAATTTGAAAATATGTCAAAATTGAATACTGTATGTATATCTTGATGAGGACATCCTACCTACAGTTACCCCTCAGCTACTCCATCTCCACATAATGCCACTCCTCATGATGCCACTCCTCAAGTGCGGGAAATACAAGGACCTATCACTAGGGCTCGTGCTCAACAACTTAATTATCAGGTACTTTCGTTTCTCGGTACTTTACTTGATATTAAAGAACATATGGTGCTGCCTAATGGAGATGATCTTTTGCTTATAAGGAATGAAGGTCCAAGCCTAGCTATGAGGGATGGACAATGGAGCATGAAGAGAAGGAAGGAAGGAGATGGCAGCCAGCCTACAAACAAGAATGGAGATGGGGAGTTGCTGTCAAGCTATTTCAAGACTTTAAAGCCGCCATGATGAATTATGAAGATTTGGACAAATAATATAAATTTCCAACATGTATTTTTGTCCATACCAATCCATAGGTGTTGCACCACCTTATTTTTGGGCAAGGCCTATGTATTTTCGGAATTAGGCAAATTAGGCAAGTTTTAGAGTCTGTATTCGAGGAAAGCTGCACTTTGGAGTTGGATTCGGCCACCCTACCCATAGCTGGTCGAAATCCACCTCTCCTCACCAATTTAAATACCCCTTGTGAGCCCCCTAAAGGCCTTAGGGTTTGTTGAGCATTGTTTTGTTGCCTAGGGCCAAACAACATTGTCTCTAGTTGTGTCTTGCGATTGAAAGATCATCTAGGCCCTAATATGGTTTTGATGGTTAATGGCAACTTAAACTGGAATCTAATGTTTACAGTGAGTGTAAGCAGAGTTTACAGGTTCCACGAAGAAGCGTTATCCAGTAAGGATGGTCACCAAAAAGGGTACAAGGTGGTTTCAAGGACAAAGAGATGGCTGTGCTAGGCAGCTGTGTCACAGCTGAGAAGAAGCCGGTGCTGTGCAGGGAGCTGCAAGCAAGGTGATGGTGGCTTGATGCGTCAAGGGCCATGACTTCAGTTGGTGGCAGGTAAAGCCTAGATTTGCTAGTTTCTTTGAGGCCATAGGAATCACCCGTACTATCAAGAGGGATGAAACAGTAGCAGTTGTCTAAGGGAACCTTGCTCATTGCTCAGAGTGTTGGTCAAGGGCATTGATGCTTTGAGGTCAGTTGCCCTGTGTCAATAGCTTTGCACAAAGTATGAAGCTGTTTTGTGTTAGTGCTCTGTAGTGCTAACAGTGAAAACCCTAGAGCTTTAGGCACCTGTCGACGATCGGTGAATCGGCGATCTTACGGTATTCGTGGAATGAGGATTACTGGGGGGTAGGGACCTCTAGGGCCCAAGTGCCAGGAGCTCTGACAGCAGGGGACAGCCGTTTTTATACAGGTTCGGGCCTCCCTCAGGATAATAACCCTACGTCCTGTTGCTATATATTGATGGAGAACACGCTTACAATGGGGGTGTATGTTAGTGGCTACCCTAGGCCTAATCGTAGACTAATCTATCCTAAACCGCCGGGCTCGACTCCTTCGAGGCAGCGGGTCTTCTAGGGCTTCGCCTCCTGGTGCTGCGACTAGATTGATCTGCTGGACCTTGTAGAATCTCTTCAACCTATCAGGACCTAATTTTCCCTCCCCTCCCCTATGGGATTGCTCATCCTTATATAGGGGGTTCCCAGGGTCGTACTGGACGTGGACTTACGCCCGAGTAGGACTCTGGCTTCCTTAAACGTCGGGATTGACTTTCCAGTTTAAGGGGAGTCTTCCCTCCTCTAGAGGGGTCACCTTATCGTCCGGGATCCTTTATCGGATACGCTGTACCTTCCTAAAGTCCCGGGGAACTGTATACGGATACCCCTAATGCGCGGGATACCGCACTATACATCATCAAGCCCCCCATCAGTACGTGAAGTGAGGTCATGATGGTTTCGTTAGAAATCTGCCCTTGTCGGGAACGAAATTCCGAGTAGGCGATCCGAGTAGTTCTTGTCAGCGACTTCTCCGAATAGGTTCAATCCCTACCGAGTAGTCGTGAAAACCTTATCGGAATAGTTCTTCGGAAAATCCAGAACACTTTTCCGGTCTGATCTGATCCGTTGATCACGGACACGCGTTCGCCTGGCATATTTCTAGGAAACGGATCCATCGTGGCGGAAATTTCGCGTGGTGATGAAGAATCTTTTCTCTCTCTGCGTCGTGGTGCCGTTAGCATGCGCTGAACCACGGCGCGCTCGTCTGGGTCGTGAGTTGTCAGACCCTCTTTTCCCGCGAAGCGCCCTGTAAGCGGAAAAAGCAACTGCCCGCATTAAATGCGATGGAACTGATCGTGCCGAAAACCGCGCTCGGCTCTCGGCAAAAGTTTAAATCTTTAGGAGTCCAAGAATCGGGGTTTTTGCGCGCATCGTCTCTTTGCCTCCTAGCCTTCCTGCTCCCCTCATCTCCTTCCTCTCCGCGCCATGGCTGGGGGCCCGTTGGTTGACGAACCATGGCCGCGCTCGGAAATGACCGAGGTGAAACTCGCATCTTCCATAGAGCTGACTCTTATCCAATCAACCCGCCAAGCCGAGTTCCGCCATGTCCGGGGCGAGAGAGTCCCTGAACCCGAATCTGGCTGGCTGGTTGTTTTCCCCGACTTCTTCCGATGCGGGTTCTTCTTGCCTCCTTCCACCTTCCTACATTCGATCTTCCTGTTCTATCGAGTGGAGGTGGTGAATCTTGACCCGGCCTCGTACACCCTCCTGAGTGTGTTCGCCCATCTGTGCGAAGCATTTCTCGGAGTACGGCCATCGTTGGATTTATTCAGATATTTCCACAAGATGGAGAGGGACCAAGAAGAAGGTAGTGGGAGGCGCGAGTGTCCGCCTTCGAGAAGACAGGGCCGCGGAGTATATCGACGCCACCGGAATCCGTTCCTTCGCAGGATGGGAGTATGAGTGGTGCTATTGCCGTCCATCGATCCCCTTGAGCATAAGGTACTGGGGAACTCAGCCCGACGCGGCATCCACTTGGACCGACGAGACCCTGCTCGACTCCCGCCTCCAGCACCTGGTCGGGGGGATCAAGGTTCTGCGAACCGAGGCCTGTCCTCGGCCGACGTTGCCGCCGACTTCGTCAGGCGCAGAATTTGCCCCTTACGGTACAGGGAGACGGGCGCTTGGGACTCGACGAGCGATCCGTACCAACGGTGGAGAAAAATGGGTAAGCTTTCCCCTCACAACCTCGTAAGAAGGACTTATCGAGGTGTTCTAAATCTTTCTCTGTTTCGAACAGCCCTCTCGGAAGCGGAGGTGTCCGAGAAGGTAAAAACTCTCTTCAAGCGAGTACCTCCACCCAATCGCCAGGTCGTCCCCCACGTCGCTACCTCTTCGACCTTTGCACGAGCGGGAAGAGGTTCTAGCGGTAATCTTTTCCTTTTTAGGGCCCCAGGTCCTTCACGCCCGCCTTACACTGGTTTCGTGGGATGGACCCTTTCTGCAGAGAGAAGGACGGGGAATAGATGACCCCGAAGCTGGGCCTTCTAGTCCTAGTCGATGCTCGACCGCGGCCGGGGATCAGCACGACGGGGACACCAAGCCCACCGAGAAGGTGGAAGAGGTTGCGCGGGGCGAATCGAGATCCGACTCGCCGCCCTGTCTTCGAGTAGCGGGAAATCCTTCAGTCCGGCGGGGGCGCTCTATTTCGCTGAAGAGGGCAAGGTACCACCCTTCCGCTTCTTGCTTTGTCGAGCTTACGCTCCTAGTTCTGGATTCTGAATGCGACCTGCAGGGACGCTTCTCCACCGAAACCTGCCCCTCTTGCTGCTCCACGGAGGAAGCGATTTACCAGATTGCTTCCTAGTCGGGGCCCGGTTGGCGTGGTATCCCCCCTCTTCACCCATCAAGGACCAGCCGGAGCCAAATCCCCAGGGCGGGGAAGCCTCAGTCGAAGACGATCCCATAGCGCTACTCAGACCCTTGGTGGAGGTAGGAAAGGTTCCTGCCCGTCATAGGCTTCGTCAGATGATATTGCCAGCCTATCTGACCTTGTTATTTTTCCTCTCAGCGTGCTCATGACAGGTGGAACTCCGTTCGCGGCGAGGTCCAGTCACTCCGAGACCAATCGGCGCGGCTTTCCGATGCCCTTTCTCGGGAGAAAGATCCCTTTCCCGAGAGAAAGCGCGAGCCTCGTTCGCCGAGGAGAATCTGTTAAAGATGGCGGACCGCCTAGAGCTGGTGCTTACCACGGTCGGCGTGTCTGTCCGAGCCACGGAGAACTTTCCTGATCGCCTGGCGGAATTGGACCGAGCTGCTCAAGATTTCTCTGGGCGTCTACGCTTGCCCGACTTGTAAATGCATAGCCTTCGTATGTACGTCAGACATGTATAGAACTTCTGTTTTTTCTAATGAATGACTTCTGAGTTTTAAGTCTTTGGACCAGCCCCCGACTGTCTACTCGAGGGATGCTCTCGAGTGGTCAGTCGATTATCTTTACACGTAAAACTTCTGGAGCTGATCGATGTTCCAGGAATTCGTTAGGACTCGGCCGTCTTCCATCGCTAGTCGGAAGGACCCCGGTCGAGTTACTTCGACTATTGTATAAGGACCCTCCCATTTGGGAGACAACTTATTGCTATTGCTTTTATTTTGTACGAGTCGTAGGACGAGGTCTCCGACTTGCAGCGAGCGTTGTCGAACATGTCTGTCATAATAACGACGGAGGTTCTGCTGGTAGCGGGTAGCCCGGAGGAGAGCCTGGGTCCGTTTTTCCTCAATGAAGTTGAGGTCGTCCTCTCTTCGAGGGATTTCTTCCTTGTCGGTGTACAGTTCTACCCGTGGGGATTTTAGGGCAAGTTCACATGGCAACATGGCCTCGGCTCCATATACTAAGCCGAACGGTGTTTCTCCGGTAGCCCGATTGGAGGTTGTCCGTAGAGCCCAGAGGACGGAGGGCAACTCGCGTACCCAAGCCTTGGCGTGGGCGGAGAGTCTATCGAAGACGCGAGTTTTCATCCCCTGGAGTATAAGTCCGTTGGCGCGTTCGACCTGTCCGTTGCTCTGTGGGTGTGCAACCGAGGCATAGCATATCGTGGTGCCGAGCTCGGTGCAGTACTCGATGAAGTCGGAGCTGGAGAACTGAGTACCGTTGTCGGTTATGATTCTGCTCGGGACGCCAAACCTGGTCATAACGTTTCTCATTACGAACCGCTTGGCTGCTTCCGACGTGATCTGTGAGACAGGTTCGGCTTCGATCCATTTGGTGAATGTATCGATCGCGACGAAGAGGAACTTATAGCCCCCGGGTGCCACCGGGAACGGCCCTAGGATATCGAGGCCCCATGCGGCAAATGGCCATGACAAGGGGATTGTCTGTAATGCCTGGGCGGGCTGGTGAATGCGTCTGCGGTGAAATTGACACTGACGGCATCGCTTCACTAACTCGCTCGCGTCATGGAGGGCTGTCGGCCAATAGAATCCTTGTCTAAAGGCCTTTCCGACCAGGGTTCGGAAAGATGCATGTGCCCCGCACACCCCTCCATGGATCTCTTCGAGTAATCTTATACCCTGCGTCTGAGGGATACACCGCATGAGCACTCCGTGGGCCCCTCGTCGGTAGAGGGCCCCATTGACCAGGGAGTACATCCTGGCGCGCCGGGCAATTTGCTCGGAAAGCGTATCGTCCTCAGGTGTAGTTCGATCGAGAAGGTACCTGCGGATGGGCTCTATCCACGACTCTTCAAGATCGAGAGGAGCGACGAGGCATCCCGCCACTCCCCTCGGAGCGTCAATACCTGGTGACACCCTTGAGTGGTGCTTAATCACCTCTCCTTCGTCCCCGGGTTCAAGAGAAGCCACGGACGGCGTCGAGATCCTTTCTACAAAGGCCCCGGGTGGGCATGGAGATCGTGAGGAGGCTAGGCGGGCAAGACTGTCGGCTTGGCAGTTATCCTTTCGAGGGATATACCGTACTTCAAAACCGACGAACTTCTTCTCTAGCTTTCTCACCTCCGCAAGGTAAGCCGCCATATTCGGGTCTGTAGTCTGATACTCCTTGGACACTTGTCTTGCTACCAACTGTGAGTCTCCGTTCACGAGAAGGCGGTGAATTCCGAGTGCCGAAGCGACTCTGAGACCGGCTAGCAACCCTTCGTACTCAGCTACGTTATTCGTGGCCGGGAAAGTCAATCTGTAGTATATACTGCAGGCGTTCTCCGGTTGGAGAGGTCAAGATTACCCCAGCCCCCGCGCCTTCGATGGTTAGGGAACCGTCGAAGTGTAGTGTCCAGATGTCGTCCTTTACCGCTGGCGACGCCGAACAGTCGGGCTCCGTCCATTCATTGACAAAGTCAGCGAGGACTTGTGACTTGACCGCCGTGCGCCGAACGAAATGGATGTCGAATTCTCCGAGCTCGACAGCCCACTTGGCGATTCGACCTATGGCCTCGCGGTTGCGGAGGATTTCTCCCAAGGGGTAGGTGGTCGGGACCGTGACCGTGTGAGCCTGGAAATAGTGTCGGAGCTTGCGAGACGTGGTGAGGACCGCGTACAGGAGTTTTTGAACCTGGGGGTAATGCTCCTTGGGTCCATGCAGGATCTCGCTGATGTAGTACACTGGTTTTCTGGACCTTCTCACGGTGCTCGGAGGTTCCGCGTTCCACCGTCAACACTCCGCTGACCGCGGACGGCCCGGCCGCGATGTAAAGCAGTAGCCCTTCCTCGGGATTAGGCGCGACCAGTACCGGGGGGGTGGTTAAGTATTCTTTGAGCTCTTGGAATGCCGCTTCTGACTCCGCTGTCCATTCGAAGCCGTCGTGTTGTCGCAAATGTTTGAAGAAAGGAATTCCACGGTCTCCTAGCCGGGATATGAATCGGCTCATGGCCGCCATGCAACCCGTGAGTCTTTGGACGTCTCGGATCGTTTTTGGGGACCTCATCTCTGCGATCGCCCGTATCTTATCGGGATTTGCCTCAATTCCCCGGTGTGATACCAGGAAACCGAGTAATTTTCCGGCGCTGACTCCGAAGGTACATTTCTCCGGGTTCAGCATTATTCTGTTTTCTCCGGAGGTTGGTGAATGTTTCCAGTAGGTCCGAGAGCAGGTCTTCTTTCTTCTTTGTTTTCACGACAAGGTCGTCGACATATGCTTCAACGTTTCGACCAATTTGGCTGTGGAGGGCAAGCTGCATTCCGCGTTGGTACGTTGCTCCCGCGTTTTTTAGTCCGAAGGGCATCTTTGAATAGCAGAATACCCCGAACGGAGTCACGAAGGAAGTTTTCTCCTCGTCCTCCCGACACATGCTTATTTGGTGATAGCCCGAATAGGCGTCGAGGAGGCTTAGATAGTCGCATCCTGATGTCGAATCCACTATCTGATCTATTCTGGGTAAGGGGAAAGCGTCCTTTGGGCAGGCCTTATTGAGATCCGTGAAATCGACGCACATTCGCCACTTCCCGTTGGCTTTCTTAACCATAACTGGGTTGGCAAGCCATTCAGGGTGCTCGACTTCTCGGATGAAGCCGGCCTTCAGGAGTTTTTCGATTTCCGCCTTGATGGCTTCCTTCCGATCTGGGGCGAATCGCCGTAGTTTTTGTTTCACTGGTACGGCGTCCTGACGGACGGCTAACCTGTGCTCAATTACTTCCCCTAGGGATTCCCGGCATGTCGGATGGTTGCCACGCGAAGACGTCCGAGTTGCCCCGGAGAAAAGTGATGAGCGATGATTCCAGGTCTGGATCAAGCGTTGACCCGATCCGGACTGTCTTGGAGGGCTCTGCCGGATTCAGAGGAATTACTTTTATCTCGCCGTGGGTTTTCACGGCCGTACTGGTTTTTGAGGGCATATGCTCCCCGTCCCCCAGGTGTACCCGCACGTGGTCGAGACTGCTCTTGTCGCAGAGGAGTGCTTCTCTGGGGGAACTCTTTATCGCGAGGACACCTTTTGGGCCGGGCATCTTTATGCACTGGTAGGCGTAGTGCGTAGCTGCCATGAACTTGGCCAGAGTAGGGCGCCCCAAGATAGCGTTGTATGCTGTCTCGAAATCGACTACGTCGAACAGGATTTTCTCTGTTCGGAAGTTCTCCGGTGTACCGAAGGTAACCGGGAGCGTGACTTGCCCGATCGGCGTGGCCGATGAGCCCGGGACGATACCATGGAAGGCGTGCGTCACCGTCTGAACAGACGATCGGGGCACTTGCATGGCGTCGAGGGCGTTAGCGAATAGGATATTGAGGGAGCTCCCTCCGTCTATCAGCACGCGGCCCACTCGGCAGTTGTTGATCGTTGGCTCGACCACAATAGGGTACCGTCCCGGTCGAGCACAATTTTCGGGGCAATCGGTCTGGTCGAAAGAGATCGTGACCTCAGACCACTTGATCGCTCGAGGGACCCGCGGGACACTCGCGAGAACTTCTCGGGCGATCGCCTTATACTGCCTCTTGGATTCATAAGAGGTTGAGCCCCCGAATATGTGCTCGATCGCTCTAACATGCCCCTGGAAAGGCTCAGGAGTGGAATCATCATCGTCGGAAGTCGTTTCCCGACTGTTATTTGCGACCTGAGGGTTCTCCTCGCGGAACCTCTCTCTTTCTTCCCGAAGATACTTCTTGAAGATGCGACACTGTCGGAGATCATGCGAGTCGGTCTGGTGAAAGTCGCACCAGGGCTTAGAGGACTTGTCGGAGGGACGTGGCAGGTTTATCCTTGGAGCGCGGCCGCCAGGTGCGCTTCTCGGAGACCTCGGCCATTACCTCGTCGGATCTGATCCTTTTCTCCTTGTTCCCTCCGGAGGGCTTCTTCTTGCGCTTGGTCTTGCGCGACTCGCTCCTGGACCGGAGGGGAGAACTGGTCGACTCACCCCGCTGTTGCTTGATATAGCGCAGGGTCTCCTCCGCACAAGCGGCCTTCTCGGCCAGATCCATGAGCTGCCTGGTGGTTTTCGGTGGCCGCATGATCAGATCGTGCGTGCACATCTCGTTTCTGCTACCTCGAGTGAAGGCGCGGATGACGTCCGAGTCGGTTATCTCTGGGATAGTGTTGCGGACAGCACTAAACCTTTTGGTGAAACTCTCGGAAGGTCTCGTCTGGTCGTTGGACGACAAGGAATAGATCGTCGACCCGACCAGGTCTTGGGAAGGTACCCTGGAAGTTCCCGAGTAGCATGTCGCATAGCTGTCCCCACGAACGGATCGTTCCTGGGGGTAGATTCGTCAACCACGTCCTAGCGGCTCCTCTGAGAGCGGTAGGAAGATAGTTGGCCATGACCTTCTCGTCCCCGCCGGCTGCCTCGATCGCGGTGGTGTAGATCTGAAGGAACTCCACGGGGTTCGTGGTTCCGTCGTACGATTCTAGCGAGCCGGGCTTGAAACAAGAAGGCCAACGTACCTGACGGAGTTCCTGGGATAGCGCCTGGCATCCGCTGAAGGAGCCCCGATAAGGTGCAGTCTCGCCGCTATTCGAGGTCGAAGATCGGCCCCGAGCATTGGCGTTTTGTGCGTGGTCTCTCCGAGAAGGTTGCTGCTCCTGCTGGCGCCTCTGGCGGCGGCGCTTGTCGAGCTGTTCTCGGAGGTCGACAGGTGGCTCCTCCTGAGGAGGCCTGTTCCTGGGGTGTCGTCCCTCCCGATCGCGTTCTTCTGGCGGAGGAGGGGTGTCCACCCGAGTAGAGCTACGGGCCACCGACTGGGCTCGAGAAGACTCGGCCTGGTTCTGAGCCTCTTGGAGGTCAGCCCCCAGCCGTTGCAGCCACTGCACGCCCGCGGGTGTCGAGAGATCCGCCACGGGAGGCTGTGAAAGCAGATTGCGCACTTCCGCAAGTCTTCGAGCAGTTCGGGACACGTACTCCCTTGTTCCCGGAGGGGATCTCTCCACAGCGGCAGGCAGGTCTCCGTTCCGGCGAGGAGTTCTCTCCTCGGCGGCGGGTAAGCCCCCGTTCATGTGGGAGGCAGCTAAATGTGTGCGTGAGCCCCCGGGCAGATTCTGATCTTCGAGGTCTTCTCGACCATCGTCGATCGCGAGTACCATCCGAGGTCCTTGGCTGGACGATGTGTACTCGTATTCCATCACGTTGTCCTCATCGGACGCGACGTGGGTAAGATCTTGATCGTTCTCACGATCAGAGTTTGCAGGAGAAACTCCAACCATGGGGCTGGTCGTTCCTGCCGGGAAGTCGTCGTTCAAGACCAGCTTCCCGCTGAAGGCCCTGGCGCACTCGGTTCTGAAGTGATCTGCTTCGCCGTCCGAGTCCTCTCCAGGGGCGTATTCTCCCGAAATCCACTCGATCCGTGACCGGGTATGGGTCCATAGGGCCAAAGTTGTCGTAGAAACCCTGGTCCGAGTACCCAGTACGGGGCGAGATTGCGATCGGTTTTCCTGCCGAGTTTGCTTCCTCCTCCTCGGTCAGAACCGGCGAGGGCTGTGCAAACGGCGCTGGGATCTGATCGCGCTTAGTTGCGCGTCCTGCCGACTCTGATTCTTCCTGGACGGCTTGGTCCGGAGAGGTCCCCACGGTCGGCGCCATCTGTCGACGATCGGTGAATCGGCGATCTTACGGTATTCGTGGAATGAGGATTACTGGGGGGTAGGGACCTCTAGGGCCCAAGTGCCAGGAGCTCTGACAGCAGGGGACAGCCGTTTTTATACAGGTTCGGGCCTCCCTCAGGATAATAACCCTACGTCCTGTTGCTATATATTGATGGAGAACACGCTTACAATGGGGGTGTATGTTAGTGGCTACCCTAGGCCTAATCGTAGACTAATCTATCCTAAACCGCCGGGCTCGACTCCTTCGAGGCAGCGGGTCTTCTAGGGCTTCGCCTCCTGGTGCTGCGACTAGATTGATCTGCTGGACCTTGTAGAATCTCTTCAACCTATCAGGACCTAATTTTGCCCTCCCTCCCCTATGGGATTGCTGATCCTTATATAGGGGG
Source organism: Stipa capillata (assembly GCA_019208055.1). NCBI lineage: Eukaryota > Viridiplantae > Streptophyta > Magnoliopsida > Poales > Poaceae > Stipa > Stipa capillata. The sequence goes on along the minus strand of JAGXJF010005514.1, from coordinate 263,384 downwards.
TTCCCAGGGTCGTACTGGACGTGGACTTACGCCCGAGTAGGACTCTGGCTTCCTTAAACGTCGGGATTGACTTTCCTAGTTTAAGGGGAGTCTTCCCTTCCCTAGAGGGGTTACCTTATCGTCCGGGGATCCTTTATCGGATACGCTGTACCTTCCTAAAGTCCCGGGGAACTGTATACGGATACCCCTAATGCACGGGATACCGCACTATACATCATCAGCACCTGTGTGACACAGCTGTGTCACGGGTGGTCTTCCGCTCTATGACTCAGGTACATCTCTGTACCAGGGGAGAGCTTGAAAATGCTAAGGTACCTGCACTGCGATAGACGGTCTGATGTGTCAGAAGTCTGTCGGAGGTTCTCTCCTTATAGGTATTAGAGTTTGACGTATGCTGAGGGCATGTCATGTGCCAGGACCGGGCTGAGTAGTGCGGCTATCAGCTAAGGGTTCACCTGTGTGTGCCGCCGGTGACACAAGTGTCGGTCTGCCTGAGCCGGGTGCAGTCGGGCGTAGTGTGTAGCTGTGTCACCGGTGGCTGACACCGGTGGTTCACTTAATCCTACGTGGCAACAGGGTAACGGTCAGGTGCTTGAGGACCCTATATATAGGGGACCAGAGGAGGACTGCGTCCTCAACCTTGCTCAAACCAGTGAATCATAGACGACCGTTGCAAAGCCTTCAACCACTCAACAAGAGCCAAAAGCCTAAGGGTCAGTCCGAGTGAGTTTGTGAGCTTTGAGCACGAGCAAAGGTTCCTCCAAGAGATTGCTGCTGCATCATCTGTTACTCTTAGAGTGTCTACTCCTAGACGGTGTAGGAGTTGCTGATATCACCCAAGCTTGTGTGGGCTGAATCAGTAAGTTTGTGAAGGAGCATCGAGGTCATCCTGCTGCAAGGCAAAAGGACCTCCACAAGCAAGGAAGAGGCCTGAACGTCAGGTACTCGGAGGACAAGCACGATTCAGTGCTGACTATCTCTTCGGAGTAGTCTCTCCAACGGAGACGTACCTCTCTGAAAAGAGTAGGGAACTTCGGGATAAATCCACTTGTCTCTCTCTCTGAGTGCTTAGCCTATTTCCTCTAGCAGTTATATTCATTGCATGCTTATATGATCTGAGATACTCTTGTTCATCTGATTCAGATCTATTTTATACCTGCTTAATCTGCTTTGTGCCTGCTTGTACTAGCTGTGTCTCAGGTGTTATATATATATCATCTTTTCTGCCTGTCTTAATTACCTGTGTCATAGCCACATTACTTGCCTACCTGTGCTAGGTCATTAGATCACCTGTGTGACCCACTTGTGTGACAGCCACGTGCTATTTTACTTGTCATATTTCACCTGTGCTAGGAACCTGTCACACAGCCATTAAATCTGATAATCTGTTAAGTCAATATCCAGTTAACAAGATTAAATGAAGTAATTTTAATTAGCCTCCTATTCACCCCCGTCTAGTCGGCACCCTTGGTCCTTTCACCACCTAGTTCGACTACTTTGCAGAACTCCACCTTATCAATATATCGTACTTCATCTATATTTGCAATTTCAGATTGCCTTCCATTATTCTTGCTCGTTCTTTGGTTGCTTGCAGAGATAAAGAACCTCATGTTCAGGTTGATCATGCCCATGGCAAGGTCAATAACCTCCAGGAGTTGGTTTTAGCGATTGCCCAGGCGCTCCGTTGTCGTACGAGTGTAGTCGGATTGTCAAAGTCACCTCCACCAAACCGATATGTATTTCTCATCGAAAGATCGAGACACCCAAAGTTCTATCAAGTGGTATCAGAGCAAACCAGGTTGCTCGTTGAGAAAGTTGAGGTGTTTTTACTAGTTGCATCTTTTTACCTATTGTCTACCTCAGCCGAAAATCCAAAAAAAAATTAGTCTAGGTACCCTTTGTCCAAACCAATCTTAGCCTTGCAATTTTCATCGTGGTCCTTGCATTGTTGAATTTTTGCTGCATTAATCAAGTCAAGTTGCTGGTTTAGATTGGTTCGCAGGTGAAATTTTTCTACTAGATCAAACCTCCTTTTGTCGCTTCTAGTCCTTGCAGAAAATCAGAAAAAGAAAAGAAGAGAAGAGCCGCTGCCGTGGCAATGTTTTTGCTACCACTTTTCTTCCACGACAGCCCCTGCCACCCTCCGCCATGGCTGCTCATCCATCATCTTGTGCTGCCGCCACACTGGCAGTGTGGTATCAAGTTTGTTGCCACGACGTGCATTGCTGCCACCGCCGCTTCCCTTGCGCTCTTGGCTTGGAGAAGAACAGGGAGACGATGCCAAGGTCACTTGCATCTTCGCTTGACCACACTAAATTATAGATTGGAACAGATCTACAAGGTTTTGGAAAGTCCAACACAACAGGAAGGTTTTGAAGTTGAGTTCAAATTGAACTAGGCAAAGAAATCATCTTGTGAGGCTTGGTCTTCTATCTCTAACCATTGGGAAGGACTTGGCTGACCCAAAAGGCTCCCCCACATCCTTAAGAAGGCCCCTGGACAGATCTTCCACGAAGAATCGGACTGGAATTCAAGTTACAACATGTTTTGGATTCGGATTCAAACTCCAAGTCAAATTCGACTGAAATTTAAAGTGCTCAGAAAATTCTGAAAACATTATGTAAAATTAGGCATAAATCCAGGAGTCTACTGTTAATTTCAGCGCAATCTGACAAATGGTTTGGGAAAAAAGCAAATTTAAGTTTCAGCCTCCTACCGATTTCCTGCCACGCCAACGTTTCTGGAGATTTCTGCTGCTGCGGCAGCCCTGTGGCAAAACCCTGTTTTTCTTGTGTAGCGCATATCTTTTGTTCTGTTTGGGATTTTTTCGAGGTGTAAAAAAATTCAAAAAATAGAAAAAGAGTAAGAAGCCACACAGAAGGCCACTGCAAAAAAAACCTCAGAAACTTCCCTCTTGTTTTCTCTTTGTTTCCTTTGCTTCTATCGCTTTGGTATCTAAGCCTAGTTAAATTTTGCTCGTTCTAGTCTAAGTCCAACAACTAGGACTAGTATTTTTGAGCATCTTTTCAACTTTGCATAGCTACTTGATCATTTGCAATCCTTACTACTCACATAAAGCCTACCAAGCTCCACTTTCTACACTCGTACAGCGACGGTGCAAACCGATGTGTGTTTCTCATTGAAAGATTGGGACAGCCCAAAGTCTATCATATCTTCTTTGATATAGATCCAACTAAAAATGCTTCTTTTTCCTAGTATCACATGAAATCAAGCCTAATATTGAGCCTAGTAGTATTCTAACACACAAGTACTTTTATATTAAAATAACGAAGGATATGAAAACCTTTACCATTTCCATATCTTTTAAAATAAATACCTATGGTTATATTGATTCTAATCATCTGAATAAAAATTTCTAGAAACCATATAAATATTTATTATTATTTTCATGTTAATATATATCAAGAGATAAGGGAACCCTATCTTTTCAACACATCTCAAAATCTAATATCTTGCACCATATCAATCTAAACTCTCTTCTAATAGCTCTATAAAATCTTCTAAAAATAATAGCTACCTAGATATTCTTATTCTAGCCCTGCTCTCCCTCTGATCAGTTCACCTGCCCCTGTCCAAGATCCTGCTAAGAATTGTACCATCCCTCCTTCATCTGATCCTTGCTCGCTAAGCACTCCTTCAGAGGGGATGGCTCTCTTCCGCTTGACCCGCTGCGTTTCATTCCCCTGGGCTTCAATGTGCTGACTAGTGAGGACGAGAGGTGCCCTCAAGAACATGTCATGATTGGTGACATCCCTCTGCAGAATCATGATGATCATGCTTTGGCTATCCTCGATCCTCCTGTTGCCTACGGTATGTACTTGGATGCAATGAGAGATGTTAGAGCTTTCATAGAGAATGTGCTGGGTTTTCATGTTCGGGATGCCATGACTCATGCTTTTGGTGTTGGGCTCTTCCAATTTGATGATGTTTTAATCCGGGATCATCTTGTGACAAGTCGGAGTTTTGATATGGGAGGTGGTCGGTCTCTGTCTTTCATTCTTCATGATGATGCCCCAAATGTTAGAAGGACTGTGCAGCCAAAGATCCTTGGATCATATACCTGGGTGGCCTCTTGATTATATTCAAGATCATTATCTCAGAAGAGCGGTCTCTACGTTCGGTACCATTCTTGATTGGGTTGTACCAAACCGTAGCAAAGCCCGGATTTTGCTCAGGAGCCTTGTCAAGGCAGTCCGGCTTGTCCGAACGAGCACTATTCTTGTTCAGATGTCAGAGTTCGGGGAAGATGGGAAGTCCTGGACCATCCCCACCTACATCCTTAGTGGAGTTTATGATGGTCCTATTCCAATGGAGGAGGAGCTTCCTCAAGGTCTCCTAAACCACATCCTTTTCAAGGACCTATGCTTCAACTTCCTCTTAATCAAGATCAGGATGGATGGGGGGAATGGCAGTAGCACCAGGATGACAACGTGGAGCAGCCGCAGATTGAGTGGCCCACTGAGCTAGCTAACCCGAGTACTCCAGTTCAGGAAATGGATAGATCTTCTAACTTGGGCAGCTCGCTGGGCTCAGTTTCCTCTGCCGGTGACCAGGAAGCTCATTCAGTATCTCGCCAGAATGCCAGTCAAATTGATATCAAAGGGAAAGCTATTGTTGATCCTCCTATTGATTGGGTTCAAGTCCTCTTTGGGATCCCAACAATATTCCTCCCTGCAGTTCTAGGCTCATGGAACCAAGGATCATCTGTGATCATGTTTGCCCTGCTCAAGTTCAGCCCAGCAAACCAGCTTCTGTTGGAGAGGATCAAATTAACCCACTTCCTCAATCACTTGAACTCACAATTGTGCCTGTTGAGAAATCTCCAAACAGCCTCAGGGCCAAGCTTTCTATGATGCCGCAGCCTCCTCGCAAAGATTTGGTGGATCTCCTTTATGATCATCCTAATCATGCTATTCAAGAAGACATTGACTCTGCTTCAAAGCTTCTCAAAATTTGTACATTTGTGAATAATCTGAGCAATTTCATCTATGGAAACATAGGTTCGGATGTCTCTCCCCTCAATGCTGAGTGGTTTGGTCCTTTATCTCCAACTAGACGTCTGGGAGATCCTTTCGATGATGAAGAACTGGGGCTTGATCCTAAGGAGATAGGCAGTACTGCTATCCTTGAGCCACCCTCGTTGAATTAGTTGGACCAAGTGAAAAGGGCAGATATACGATCAGATCCTAATCAGACTTCTAACTCCTCAGTTGCTCTGCATCTAGCTGAACTAAGGAAGAAAAGAACCTTCTCAATCACCTATTCTCAAAAGCGTAAGAACAACTCCCTGAGTGATTTCTTCCTGATTCCTTCCATTGTGGACCTAGGGCATCGAAGGAGCCCCAGACTTCAGATTCTCAACAGGGGATTCAGAACTATTGGTCATGCTCGAGATGTGGGTGTGGAGCTGCTCCATTCTGCCAACTTTGATTCCACCATCAAGCCTCCACATCCACCCCGTGCTTCAAGCTCAAAGAAAACGGATGATCCCTATGCCAAGATTCCATTGCCTCTTCGGAGCCATCTCCAGAATACAGCTGAGGACCAAGACCAAATCTTGAGTGTGCCAGATCTTCCTCTTGACTTAATTTAGTCAGTGGCCATCAACTTCTGCGGGATGCCTCCTAAGGAGGTTTCTGAAGAAGAGCTTCGTAAGACCCAGCAAAAGGGCCATGATGAAGATTCTACCAACAACTAATGGGTGCTAATGGATCCCTTCCCTCCCTTTTGATGTGTCTTAGTCAACCTTATTTTGGTTACTGCTACTATGTCTATATCTTTAAGACTTTTTATCATCCTTTTGTGATGAACTGTGATGTTAATGACCGCCTGAAGTCTGTTATTTGTGCTGTTGGTTCTTTTTCTTTGATGATCTGTTGGAGAATGATGTGCTTTGCTACATCCTCTATCTTCTATGGTCTAGGCTGCATGGTAGCCCTTGCTCCTTCCATTTTTATTTGGTGTCAAGGAATCACAAACTTTAGAATTTGGAATATTCTGAGCTAGAATATTAGAGGTTTAAACTCCATCTCTGAGCATAGTTCTAGAGTTCTTTTACAGTACCCTAGAATGAATATAAACCATCCATTCATTATAATCTAATGGTTAGTATTATCTAGTACTCCAATACTAGAGTAAGGAGTACCACTTCTAAAAACTTTTAAAACTTAAGGAGTACCTTAATATTAAGGGTAAAACTGGAATCAAAAAATAATTAACATATTTTTTACAAAGTTATTTTAGAACATATTTTTCACATGCCCTAACCCTAATTTTAAATCTCTAATTACATTTCGCCACGAGAGATGACGAGGCAAAGTACAGCTCCGTCGTCCAATCCCTCAATAATACAAAAATAATGCGCCGTAAGGTTTGAACCCATGACCTTTTACTAACGTCCTTGCCAATCTACCAATAGAGCTATACAAGCTTTGTGTTTAGTTGCGAGGCACAGTTTATAAGTACTAGTACAAGTCCAGAGTTAGCAATCCACTAATAAAAGCAAAAACAAATAGTGGCGTTCCTGGAGATCGAACCCACGATCACAAGCTTAACGAACTGACGATGTACCAACCAACCTAGCAAGCTTCCCGCTTAGGAGAGCAGTGAGAATGATTAAATATAGAGAGTCCATTAACTAAAAAAATTCAAATAATCGCCAACGCGAGCGGACGCACGGGCCGGTGGACGCTAGCGCGCAGGCGGGCCGGCGCACGAGCGGCCGGGCGGAGGCACCGCACGCGGACGGAGGCGCAGGCGCGGCTAGGCGGACGCGGCCGCGAATGGAGGCGGCCGCGGGCGGAGGCGGCGGCGGGCAGAGTCAGCGGTGGGCGGAGTTGGCCGTGGGAGGAGTTGGCCGCGGGCGGAGGCGCGACTGCGGCCAGGCGGCGGCGCGGCCATGGCCAGACGGAGGCACGCGCGAAGGCACGGCCGGCACGCGGACGGAGGCAGCAGCTTCGCTGGATCGATTGAAGAGGAGATGGACTCGCGTGCTCCGTTGTAGTTGGAACGTCTAAAGTCTATATTACCCTTCTAAACGGACGATTAGATTTATCTGGTACTCCTACCTCTGTTTGAGGAGTACCAAGGTACCAGAAAATTCCTCTAGTTCTATTTGGGACAGTGTGGAGGAATCTAATTATGCTATCTCTGCTTGCAAGAGACCAAAGGCTCCTCTTTCGATCACTCTTTTCTCAGAAAGTTTGTCCCCGCGCCGCATGGATAAATTTGTCTTCTCCCCCTCATTGGGCAATATAGGCAATTCTGGTGGTATTATTACTATTTGGACAGTTCTATTTTTGACAGAGTGGTTGTTTCTGTTAGCCCTTTTGCCATTCACACCATCTTTCACTCAAAGCTATTGGTTGACTCCTTTCATGCTTTTAATGTCTATGGTCCTTGTGATCCTATGGGTCATGATGATTACCTCTCTTGGCTCCTCTCTTTGGACATTGGGAAAGATGAGAATTAGCTTATTGTTGGAGATTTTAACCTCTACCGATCTATGGAAAATAGAAATTGGCCAGGAGGGAACATCAATAACACCTTTCTCTTTAATAATGTCATAACCTCCCTTGACCTTGCTGAAATCCCTATTCTTGGGTGGGCTTTTACTTGGAGCAACATGCAGGATAATCCTCTTTTGGAACAATTGGACTGGTTTTTTACCTTCAGCTCTTGGCTTTGCAATTTCCTAGATATTTCGGTCAAACCCCTTGCCAGGCATGTCTCTGATCACATTCCCTGCATGATCTCAATTGGCTCTAGGATCCCTAAAGTTCTTTTCTTCAAATTTGAGAACTTTTGGGTGGAGCATCCTGATTTCCTAGAGGTGGTCAATAATCATTGGAGCCTGCCTTGGTCTAGTCAATCTGGTATCAAGCGCAGCAGTTCTAAGTTGAAGATTTTAAGGAGAGGTTTAAAAAAGTGGAGCAAGAATTGGTTAAATCTCAACTCCCTCATCACTCACAATAAGGTTGTGCATCACATTTTGGATGATCTGGAAGAATTGAGGCATCTCTGTGTCTTATGGAGCATAGTTTCAGAATCATTGTCAAAAGGCACATCACTAGACTTTACTACAAAAGGGAGAATTGGAGAAAATGGTGCACCATTAGTTGGTTTAAGTTTGGAGATGAAAATATTAAACTTTTCCATTCTATAGCTACTAAAACTTGTCGGCACAACACCATTCCACAGCTATTTGATGCGGATGGCAATCGAGTTGATGATCATGCGAGCAAAGTTGACTTTGCTACCCTTTGGCGATGTTTTTGTGACAAAATGGGGATGTCTCAAGAGCCCATCATGCTTTTCAACCTCGAAGACCTCTTACAGTGCATTGATGGCCCCAGATCCCTTTATGCTCTGGTCTCTTTTGATGAAATTGATGAGGTGGTTAGAGGAATGCTCGTTGATCGAGCCCCTAGGCCGGATGGTTTTAATGGGATGTTCATGAAAAAGTGCTGGCACATCATCAAGCAAGATTGTTATTACTTGTGCCACAATATCTTTGAAGAAATTGTTTCACTGCTTGGAAGCAATAACTCCTTTATCACGCTCATTCCCAAAGTCTTAAATCCTGAATCGGTTAGTGACTACAGGCCAATCTCTCTTTTGAACTCTGGTCTCAAGCTAATCACCAAGGTGCTGGCCAATCGTTTGCAAGGAGTCATGCCAAACCTTATTCACCAAAATCAATATGGCTTAATCAAGCATTGCTCCATTCAGGATTGTGTTGCTTGGGCGTTTGAATATCTTCATCAATGCAAGCGTGCTAAGAAGGAGATTGTGGTGCTCAAGTTAGATTTTGAAAAAGCCTTCGATATGATTGAACATTCAGCTATTCTTGAAGTCATGCGACACAAGGGTTTTGATGAGTGCTGGATTCGATGGATCTCCAACATTCTTGGAAGCGCTTCTTCAGCTGTTCTTCTCAATGTGGTCCTTGGAAAATTCATTCACTGCAAGCTGGGGGGTTCGACAGGGCGATCCTCTCTCCCTCCTTCTCTTTGTTCTTGCCACTGACTTACTTCAATCCATCATCAACAAAGCTCATGAGAGGGGTCTTCTTGATCTCCCGATCCCTTCTTCGGGTGCTGGCTTCCCTATAATTTAGTATGCAGATGATACCTTGTCATCTTGAAGGCCTCCAGCAAGCAACTCCTTTGTCTCAAGGGCCTTCTCAAGAGTTTTGGCCAGTCCACCGGTCTAAGGGTCAACTTTAACAAATCTTGCCTTATTCCCATCAACATCTTGGATGATACCCATCTTGCAAGGATCCTCATATGCAAGAAAGGATCTTTCCCTTTCACATATCTTGGCCTTTCCCTTGGGTTATCGTGTCCCTGGATTCAAGATTATGCCCCGCTTTTTGATTGCATTGATAGAAGGCTCTCCTCTTGCTCCGCTTTTCTTTCTTTTGGAGGACGGCTTCAAGTGATTCGGTCAGTCCTCAATGCTCTCCCCACATACTTCATAAGCTCTTTTCTTCTTCATGTGGGTGTTCGTAATTTCACTGAAAGCAAGCGCCGCTCTTGTCTTTGGCAGAAATCTAAGATCATTGGTAAACTCAAATGCCTTGCAGCTTGGAAGATGATTTGTTTACTACGCTCTAACGGGGGTCTTGGTGTGCTTGATTGGGTAGCTTTCAATGAAGCCTTGCTTCTGAAACACCTCCACAAGCCCTTTAATCATGCTGACATCCCTTGGGTTCAGCTCATATGGACCACTTACTACACAAGTGCCCCTCCCAGTAATTTCCCTAACAAGGGCTCTTTTTGGTGGAGGGATATCATGAAATTAAGTGCCAAAATTAAAAATATTGCTTCCTGCCAAATTGGCAATGGCTCCTCTATTGACTTCTAGAAGGATCATTGGAATGGTGCTTCGCTCGGCCAACAATTCCCTTGCCTTTTCTCCTTTGCCAAATCCTCTCGCATATCTCTCTTGGTCATACGCACAAGCTTTGAGCTGAATTCTCTGTTCCATCTCCCTCTTTCTGAGGAAGCTTTTGCTGAGCTCCAACAGGTTCGCTCTTTGATCACTTCAAATTCTTGGCATGCTCATGCTAATGATTCCTAGAAGTATTCTTGGGCAATGATACTTATTCTTCTTAGAAATTCTATAAGACCATCTTCGCCCTGACTCCCTCAATTCGTCACCACAATTGGATTTGGAAATCTAAATGCGCCCTGAAGTTGAAGGTCTCTGCTTGGCTCCTCCTTAAAGACAGACTTAACACCAAGGATACGATGTTCAGGAGGCACTGCTCTGATGATGAGGATGGATTATGTGTCTTATGTGATAAGCAATGTAAGGAAATGAGAGATCATCTCTTTTTCACTTGTGAATTTAGTAGTACTGCTGGCAGCGCATAGGGATCTCTTGGAATCTCACCATCTCTATCGCTAATCGCCTAAGTTCCCTAAGAAATTCAGATCTTCAGGCGTTCTTCATGGAGGTTTGCATTGTCACTGCTTGGCACATCTGGAAGGCTAGAAACAATTATATTTTTAATAATGTAAATCCTTCTTGTAGCTTTGGTCCTCTAGTTTCTATAGCGAGCTCTTGCTCCTTAGTCACAGATTCTTAGGATCTCATCAGGATAGTCAGTTATCTTGGCTTGCTTCTTTTAACAGCTAGAGCTAATTTTCTTCCCCCTCCCCCCTTGTTGTACAACCCTTTTGTATTTTATTTCTTTTTACATTAATATATTGCACTGTCGGAGCCTCTCCTACAATTTTTAGTCAAAAAGTAAGTTGTATTATCCCCTCGACCTTATTTGGATCTTATTGGAATTTATCTTGCATCGTTGACTTACTCAACGTCTTTTCAACATGTAGTTACCGACGTTCTAATATCTCGCGCGGAGGATCTCGGGCACTTGTTGTATCAAGAACAAGCTCGAGACAAGGCCAATACTTGCTAGGCAAGCTTTGAACATGTTGAGCCCATATGTTCAAACTCACTTATCTTGTTTGCCAACCTTGCATGCTATGTGATATGACCCATTATTTTATGTTAACGGTAGCTATGACCCATGTTGCATGAACCCTAGTATCGATAACATTCCTTGTCACCCTATGGATAGTATACAATAGTATTGCACTACTAGTGGTAGTATAAGATATACTATATGGATATACATGGCTTAGACCCGCAGTAGAAAATTTAGGTTTTTATCAGAGAATGGTGGATCACCGAAAAACATTTGGTGAGATGAGATTTTGGGGGACAGTGATTGTCCATGGATTGTTTCGAAAATGGTTTTATGACAAAACTCAAAAAAATTAAAATAAAATGGAGATGATTTGAATACGAGTTATAATTATAAGTGGGAGTATGGAGGGAATGGATGTAGCGATGATGTTGCCTTATGTGGCATGGTTCTGATCCATCCTTCATGGCTTGGGAATGATGATGGAATGTGGAGTCTTGCTTGGATCAATTAAGGACAGAATCTGATGATGAATAGTATGGTATCCCGCGTATTAGGGGTATCCGTGTACAGATCCCCGGGACTTTAGGAAGGTACGACGTATCCGGTAAGGATCCCTGGACGACAAGGTAACCCCTCTCATGAAGGAAAGACTCCCCTTAAACTAGGAAGTCAATCCCGACGTTTAAGGAGACCAGAGTCCTACCCAGCGTAAGTCCACGTCCAGTACGACCCTGGGAACCCCCTATATAAGGATCAGCAATCCCATAGGGGAGGACATGTCCTACAGGTCTTTCAAGTCGCAGCACAAGCAGCATAGGATCTCAGGAGGTGAAGCCCTAGAAGACCCGCTGCCTCGAAGGAGTCGAGCCCAGCGGTTTAGCTAGATTAGTCTACGATTAGGCCTAGGGTAGCCACTAACATACACCCCCTATTGTAAGCGTGTTCTCCATCAATATATAGCAACAGGACGTAGGGTTATTATCCTGAGGGAGGCCCGAACCTGTATAAAAACGGCTGTCCCCTGCTGTCAGAGCTCCTGGCACTTGGGCCCTAGAGGTCCCTACCCCCCAGTAATCATCACTCCACAAATACCGTAAGATCGCCGATTCACCGATCGTCGACAGATGGCGCCGACCGTGGGACCTCTCCGGACCAAGCCGTCCAGGAAGAGTCAGAGTCGGCAGGAAGCGCAACTAAGCACGATCAGATCCCAGCGCCGGTTGCACAGCCCTCACCAGTTTCGACCGAGGAGGAAGAAGCAAACCCGGCAGGAAAACCGATCGCAGTCTCGCCCCGTACCGGGTACTCGGACCAGGGTTTCTACGACAACTTTGGTCCTATGGACCCGTACCCGGTTACGGATCAAGTGAATTTCGGAGAGTACGCCCCTAGAGAGGACTCGGATGGCTAAGCAGATCACTTCAGAGCCGAGTGCGCCAGGGCCTTCAGCGGGAAGTTGGTCTTGAACGACGACTTCCCGGCAGGAACGACCAGCCCCATGGTTGGAATTTCTCCTGCAAACTCTGATCGCGAGAACGATTAAGATCGTACCCACATCACGTCCGATGAGGACAACGTGATGGAATACGTGTACACATCGTCCAGCCAAGGACCTCGGATGGTACTCGCGATCGACGATGGTCGAGAAGGCCTCGAAGATCAGAATCTGCCCGGGGGCTCGCAGCAGCGCAATGCAATGGCTGCCTCCCACATGAACGGGGGCTTACCCGCTTGGTGCTGTGGAGAGATCCCCCCCCCCGAGAACGAGGGAATACGTGTCCTGAACCGCTCGAAGACTTGCGAAAGTACGCAATCTGCTGTCACAGCCTCCCGTGGTGGATTTATCGACACCCGCGGGTGTGCGGTGGCTGCAATGGTTGGGGGTTGACCCCCAAGAGGCTCAGAACCAAGCCGAGTCTTCTCGAGCCCAATCGGTGACCCGTAGCTCTACTCGGGTAAACACCCCTCCTCCGCTAGAAGAACGCGATCAAGAGGGACGACACCCTAGGAACAGGTCTCCTCAGGAGGAGCCACCTGTCGACCTCTGAGAACAGCTCGACAAGCGCCGCCGCCAAAGGCGCCAGCAAGAGCAACAGCCTTCTCGGAGGGATCACGTGCAACACGCTAATACTCGCGGCCGAACCTCGACCTCACAGAGCAGCACCTGCCCTCTAACCAAGACGCCAGCGTGGCGGCTCCTGCCACCACGTTGTCAAGACCACCCCCGCGGCTACGAGCGACAACTTCGGAAAGTACCCCCTCCAAGTCGGAGAAAGAGTTCCATGACTAAGTCGGAACAGGGAGAAAACAGGGCCTTCCCCTAAACAGGACAACGGTTTCTCGGGAGAAGCCGCCCGATCCAGGTCGCTCGTGCCAACAGTAGAAAGGTCGCGTCCATTAGAGAGTCCCGTGCAAACACCTTCGATAAGATCGCACGACCGTCGCCTCCTCATCGGCAGATTCTAAAGTTACACTAGCTCCAGCCTTAAAGATCGTCAAGCTATGAACAAGTAGATGATAAGACGCTCCGGGCGCCGTCGCCCAGCACGCGCACTCAACAAAGTTTCGTCAGCGGGTCACGACAAAAGGACGAAAGTCTCTGGGGCAACCGGCGACAAGCTGAATGAGGAGGGGACGGCTTAGTTTTTCTTAGTTTTTCACAGAGTTTTTTTTCTTACAGTAGCCTGTAAAAGACATAGTTTTGAATTATACCAAGTCTCTAGTTCAATATTTTTTATCATTAATTATTTCAGACTGCCTATCCGAGATATCTCTCGAAAAGTCAGTCGGGGGCTGGATAAGAACACGGCAAGTTGATGTACGAGTACGAGTACCGACTTCTTCGACCCGCACAAGGGATAAGGGTTCTACGCTATAACTGTCAAGGACGCAAGGAAAACCCCTTAACGCGTTTGCAGGTGACAGGGGAGCCACTGAGCCCCCCACCTGACCAGACCTAAGGCCTGGTTGACTAAGCTCCCCAGTTCCATAGCAATGTCCCCTGATCCCGAGTAAAGGAAGGGAAAAAGGTACGAGTACGACTAGATCAACGGAACCCGTACGCTTATCCACGTCTTCGACTACTCGGAGCAGAAGATACCTCGGGTAGAGTGAAACTTTGTTAATCGGGCAAGTGTAGAATTTACTAGCCAAACACCGGAGTCTTCCCTCAACAGAGGAATACGGAGGTGCTGCCATGGCCATGACAAGCTGTACGAAAGACCCCTTATCGCGTTTACTGATGACGAGGAGCCACGGAGCCCTCCATCCGACTAAACCTAAGGACTGGTCAATCACAGCAAGAATGACCTACGATACTATTCGTATACCTACACCGAAGGGAGGCAAAGGGCACTGGTTCCGACTAAAGTCTACGCTTGCATCCGACAAGGTTTCACATAAGCAGATCAGACAAGGTTTCGGAAAACAAAACACACAGATTAAGCACAGTTACTAATCAAAAAGTGTTAAGTCAGTTTAGCAGGTTATCTACATTCAACCATTTGAGACCTCTTCGCCTCGCAGTTGGTTCCCCGCTGGTCACGGACGAAGCGAGCAAAAAGGCAAAAGGTTAGTTTCAGTAAAGGCAAATTATGACTAACGTTTTTAGTTGTTTATTGTATCTAGAAGCGCCGCGACCGGGGGGCTAGACCCTCGCTCAAGTCGGACAACAGGCGTCCTGAGCTGGGGGCTTGACAGTCGACTAGCCCCATGCCGAAACTGACTCCCCCAACCGGAGAATGCCTGCAGTATGCACTGCAGATTGACTTCTCGGCCACGAATAACGGGGCCGAGTATGAGGATTTGCTTGCCGGTCTCCGAGTCGTCTCCGCACTTGGTATCCGTTGCCTACTCGTGAGTGGGGACTCACAGCTGGTAGCAAGACGAGTGTCCAAGGAATATCAGACCTTAGACCAGAACATAGCAGCTACCTAGCAGAGGTGAGGAAGCTAGAGAAGAAATTCATCGGGCTCGAAGTACGGTACATCCTAAGGAAGGATAACCGCCGAGCCGATAGTCTTGCCCGCCTGGCGTCCTCATGATCTCTATGTCTATCCGAGACCTTTGCAAAAGGATTTCGACGCCATCCATAGCTTCTAGCGAACCTGTGGATGAAGGGATGGCTGACTTCGAGTCTAAGAGCTGTTCAAGGACGTCACCAGGTATTGACGCTCCAAGTGGAGTTACGGGTCAACTCGTAGCTCCCGTCGGTCTTGAGGATTCGTGGATAGAACCCATCCACATATACCTTCACGATCGAACAGTACCCGATGACGATGCACTATTTGAGCAGGTTGCCCGACGCGCCTAGACATACTTCCTGGGCGACGGGGCCCTCTATCGTCGAGGAGCTCATGGAGTGCTCATGAGGTATATCACTCGGACGCGGGGTAAAAAAACTACCCGAGGAAATCCATGGAGAGGTGTGCGGGGCACATGCATCTTTCCGAACCCTGGTCGGAAAGGCCTTTAGACAAGAATTTTATTGGCCAACAACTCTCCGTGACACGGGTGACTTGGTGAAGCGATGCCGTCAGTACCAATTTCACGGTAGACGTATTCACCAGCCCGTCCAAGCATTGCAGACGATTCCCTTGTCGTGGCCCTTCACGACATGGGGCCTGGACATTCTGAGGCCCTTCCCGGTCTCGCCCGGGGGGCTACAAGTTCCTGTTCATCGCAATTGACAAACGCGATGCGGTCTAACTGGCGTCAGCCAAGCAGTAGCATAGAAAAAGGAAAGATTCTTCATCACCACGCAAAAATTCCGCCACGACGGTTCGGTGTCTCAAAAATCTACCCAGCGAACGCGTGTCTGTGATCAATGGATCAGATTAAACCAAAGGTGCTTCACGGGCAAGCTAGCCCAGAAAAATGCCTTGGACTACTTGGAGGTTCATCCCGACCAAGGATATCACGACTACCCGGTAGAGATATTACCTACTCGGGAGCATTGTCAGCAAGAGTACTTGAAGTCGCCTACTCGGAGTTGCTTCCCAACAAGGGCAGATTTTCTACAGAACAGTCATGACCTCACTTCACGTACTGATGGGGGGCTTGATGATGAATAGTACGGTATCCCGCGTATTAGGGGTATCCGTGTACAGATCCCCGAGACTTTAGGAAGGTACGACGTATCTGGTAAGGATCCCTGGACGACAAGGTAACCCCTCTCATGAATGGAAGACTCCCCTTAAACTAAGAAGTCAATCCCGACGTTTAAGGAGACCAGAGTCCTACCCGGGCGTAAGTCCACGTCCAGTACGATCCTGGGAACCCCCTATATAAGGATCAGCAATCCCATAGGGGAGGACAGGTCCTACAGGTCTTTCAAGTCACAGCACAAGCAGCATAGGATCTCAGGAGGCGAAGCCCTAGAAGACCCGCTGCCTCGAAGGAGTCGAGCCCGGCGGTTTAGCTAGATTAGTCTACGATTAGGCCTAGGGTAGCCACTAACATACACCCCCTATTGTAAGCGTGTTCTCCATCAATATATAGCAACAAGACGTAGGGTTATTATCCTGAGGGAGGCCCGAACCTGTATAAAAACGGCTGTCCCCTGCTGTCAGAGCTCCTAGCACTTGGGCCCTAGAGGTCCCTACCCCCCAGTAATCATCACTCCATGAATACCGTAAGATCGCCAATTCACTGATCGTCGACAGAATCTAAATGCCGCTCACCCAAGTTCATATCGTACGTCCACCTGCCCTAGCGGGAAGGACTTGACCCAGTATTCTGTTTATTACTGACGTATAAACTCGTAAGCAAAAGGTGAAAAGTGCAAGGGAGTGATTTAGCTCCAGAGAGCCTTCTCATAGTTAGCATAGAAGGTTGCTCAACACAAATGTGAGTCTGTATTTTGTTGTGGTTTAGCGATGGGAAACAATTGTAGGGAATGGCTCATTTGGCGGGTTTATCGTTAGGGCTAGAAGGAGGAAAGTCTCATTGTGATAACCCTGCCAGCACACCTCGTGTAGTGTACTCATCGAGCTTTGGCAACAAGGGGGACTCGCATCTTGTAAGTAAAGCCGTACAACCTCTACAGAATGTTAAATCTATTCGAATAGCTATGTCCACGGTTATGGACACAACTTGGTTAAGCCACACCTTGGTTATACTATGTTTTCTTTTAAAACAAGGGGACATGGTTAAGGACATGAGCATGACGTGTTCATAGTGATGAGGACATTCCTACTAATGATACAACCACAGCTCCTACATCCGCCCCAAGTACTACGCCGAAAATACAAGGACCTATAACTAGGGCTCATGCTCGGCAACTTAATTATCAAGTATTGTCATTTCTTGGTACTTCGTTTGATATTTAAAAATATATGGTGCTGCCTAAAGGATATGTTCTTTTTCTTATTAGGAATGGAGGTACAAACCAAACTAAGTTGGACAAGTAATGGAGCATGAAGACAAGGAAGGATGAACAAGGCAGCTAATATACAAATACAAGTTTTCACTCAAGACTTCAAGTGCAAATGCAAGTGATGATTTGGTGTTGTTTAAGAAGGCTTCGCACGTCACTTTTGGGCCAAGAAGAGCTAGAGATCAAGTCCCACAAGATCTGGACTTTGATTCAGATTGCTGAGATAGTCCTAATTTCATGCGACTATATCTCGAGCATACGAACTCCGATTTGGGTGATCTTAGACTCTTTGGAAATCTTATCTCGTGCTCTTTTCAATCTGTCTAGCTGCACCTTCAAATTTCTCACAAGCACGATGCAATTGCCAAAACTGTTCGGGACTGTCTCTATAACAGAACACATCTTCTCTTTATATACCCCCTAGGAATCTCCCTTTAGTTTTTGGGTTTCATTGAGTTGTTTAGCTACTGCTACAATATTGCATCTACAAGTCGTGTAGGACTACCACCTTGTTTAGATCTCCAGTGGAATCCCAAACTTTTATTCTTCTTGCTCTTATGCTAATTTAATACTCGCAATTTCATATTGCAATTTATCATAGTTCTTGTTGGTTCCTCAATTGCTTGCGGGAAATCGAGCTTCGTTGTTCAGGTTGATCATGCCTACGGCAAGGTCAATAACCATCGGAGATTGGTTTAGCGATTGCTAAGGCATATCGTGCGTACGGTATAGTCGGATCGTCAAGGTCAAACTCCACCAAACCGTTAGTTACCTTCGTCGCACCGAAAGATGCTACACTGCATTCTTAGTTACACGTGCTGAAATTTCAGAATTAGTTGCTAGTTCTAATGCATGCTATGGACTGATTTGCAAAGAAGTTTTGATTCGAGGATATGCCTCCTTCTTTGCCTCCTGCTGTTGCTAACCTTTTGCAGGAATACATTGATGTGTTTCCAAAGGAAATGCCGCGGGGGCTGCCACCTATGAGAAGCATTGAACACCAAATTGACTTGATTCTCAGCGCCTCGCTGCCCAACCGTGCACCGTAACACACCAATCTAAAGAGACCAAGGAGATTACGTGACAAGTTCAAGAACTTCTTGATGAAGGTTATGTTCACGAATCCCTTAGTCTTTGTGCTGTTCCTGGTATTCTTGTTCCTAAGAAAGACGGTACTTGGCACATGTGCGTAGACTGTAGAGCCATTAATAATATTACAATTCGTTATCGTCATCCTATTCTTAGATTAGATGACATGCTTGATGAAATTAGTGGCTCAGTTATGTTATCTAAAGTAGACTTACGAAGTGGCTACCATCAAATTCGTATGAAATTGGGTGATGAATGGAAATTAGCTTTCAAAACTAAATTTGGCTTATATGAGTGGTTAGTTATGCCTTTTGGATTGACTAATGCACGCAGCACTTTCATGAGATTAATGAACGAGGTTTTGTGAGCTTTCATAGGATGATTTATGCTAGTATACTTTGATGATATTCTCATTTACAGCAAGTCATTAGATGAGCACCTAGACCATTTACATGCTATTTTTAATGCTCTACGTGATGCACAATTATTTGGCAACATCAAGAAGTGCACTTTTTGCACGGAATCGAGTCTCTTTTTTTGGCTATGTTGTGACCCCGCAGGGAATTGAAGTTGACAAAGCCAAGATCGAGGCAATACAGAGTTGGCCAACTTCTAAAACGGTCACACAAGTGCGTATTTTTCTCAGACTTGGTAGTTTCTATCGGTGATTCATGAAGGATTTCAGCACCATAGCAGCGCCGCTCAACGAGCTTACAAAGAAGGACGTACCTTTTGTTTGGAGCGACACACAGGAAGACGCCTTCGTGATATTAAAAGATAAGTTAACACACGCCCCCTTGCTGCAATTTCCTGATTTTAATAAGATGTTCCAGCTTGAATATTGATGCTAGCGGCATAGGGCTAGGTGGTGTTTTATTATAAGAAGGCAAACCTGTAAATTAATTTAGTGAAAAACTCAGTGGGTCTAATCTAAATTATTCAACTTATGAAAAAGAACTTTATGCTCTAGTTCGGACTTTAGAAACATAGCAACATTATTTGTGGCCCAAGGAGTTCATTATACATTCTTATCATGAATCTTTGAAGCATATTAGAAGTCAAGCTAAATTAAACCGTAGACATGCTAAGTGGGTTGAGTTCGAGTCTTTTCCTTATGTTATCAAACATAAAAAGGGTAAAGAAAATGTTATTGCTGATGCATTGTCACGTCGTTATACCATTCTTTCACAACTTGAAATTTTTTTGGTTTGGAGACAATCAAAGATCAATATGTGCATGATACTGAATTTAAAGATGTACTGCAGAATTATCGAGAAGGGAAAACATGGAACAAGTTCGTCATTAATGATAGATTTGTGTTTCGTGCTAACAAGCTATGCATCCCAGCTAGCTCCGTTCATCTTTTATTGTTACAGGAGACGCATGGAGGAGGATTGATGGGTCATTTTACCATTAAGAAGACAGAGGACGTATTGGTTGCCCACTTCTTTTGGCCAAAGATGAGACGAGACGTTGAGAGATTCGTTGCTCACTGCACTACATGTCAAAAAGCTAATTCACAATTTAATCCTCATGGTTTATACATGCCTCTACCTGTTCCTAGTGTGTCTTGGGAAGATATATCTATGGACTTTGTTTTGGGGCTACCAAGAACAAAGAAGGGGAGGGATAGTATATGTCAGGACCCCGGAATCACATATGATTTAAGGAACGAATGATCGCCAAGGACCGAGTAACCAGTCGACCTGGTGGTACGGTACCTGCGCCGTACACACTGAAGCGGGTGGTCCGACACCTGACCAACGCACCATACGCTTACCAATGTCGTATGCCTTCACCGTTGGTCAAGCCGGCCGGAAGCGATCAAACTTCCAAAAGCCACATACAATTCCCGAAGTCCAGTGAAGACCTAGCGTCTTTCTTGCATTCGATCAACACAACGACTTCGGCGGAGCCTGGCAATGATACCCTCACTCTAAACCAGTCCGGAGACTGGTGAGACACCCGTAGCCTGGTACCATTACCCACACCCTGCCCAGCCGGCCAACGCATCTCAGCTGGCGGGTCACGCAACCGAACATTGTCCCGCAAACCGAACCGGGAGAACAACAATAATTCTTCACGACTAACCCATACACTTCAATTCATACACGCACAGTGTATGGGCAGCCACAATAACAACTCAATATCACAACAAAACTCTACTAGAGAAGGATTACCAGATAATTATAACTCATCCCATACTCGGGGCAGTATTTATCTTACATACAACTTGACCCGAAAGTCGATAAACATCAAAATAGCAACAAGGGCAGCAGCGGAAACATATTAAAATACCCGAGATGGCTACCACAACCATCTCCACAAGTGTACCCATAACCCCTAGTTGACCTAAGGTGCAAACCTAAGCAAGCTAAGCATCAAAATCAGCATTTGCAGCATCAACGTAAGCTTCTACCAAGGTTCACCTGCAACAATTAGGAATCAAATTCCTTCAATACTTTCATACTGGCAAGATTCTTTGTAGGCTCATCCCAGCTTACTTAAGCATGGCAAAGAATAAGCTTTAACATAACATGCAGGCATGGCATCATTAATGAATTAAACATGGCATGAACATGAACATGAACGAGAAAGGTAATAACAACTCATGAGCATGATAAACGAATCATCTCGGATCAGCAAGAATAAGTAGATCATCTATGTATCATCCATCATAATCATCACAAGTTAACAAGACTTAAAGTCAATATCGAGCTAGTCAACTTAGACCTAGCCAATTGACAAAACTGAAGTCTGATCCGACTAGAGGACGACTGGGGTAGGACCTCTACCTCGACCTTCGAATCTAGACATATCCGAGAACAGTAACCGACTAGGGGTACGACTAGGGTACATATGTCACCTCGTCTTCGACCTCGCAGGCATCGACTAGAGACGACTAGGGTGCATATTACCTCGACCCTCGACTACCATGACCACAGGTAGTGTCACGCCCGGAATCGACTGGGGATACGACTAGGGTACATATGTCACCTCGCCTTCGGCCCTGCAGGAACCAACTAGAGACGACTGAGGTGCATATTACCTTGATCCTCGACTCATCCGTGACACCCCATCCCAACTTTAACTCGAACACATGGACCAGCCATCAACTCAACTCAGACTAGTGACCGACATCACAATCATGATCCGAAAGTAATGAACAACAATCACAACACTTATTCAAAACCAAAATTTAAGAAGTTAGGAATCTTAGCGAGCTTTTGCAGAGCTTGCCTTGGTGGTTGAAACCTTGATTATACTGAGGTTCACCTTCGTGATACTCCTCGTTGCCTAGTTCTATTGATAGGAACACCGAAAAGCAAGAAAATGATCGAAAGAAGTTTCAATCAATATCAGCAAGAAAAAAATATGAATTTATGTATGAAATGCATCTCAATATGTAGTAAATTTCATTACGGGGCTGATGTAATTTGAATCGGTTGATTTGGAGTTCTACAGCTTAAGTTATGATGGTTTAAGATTATATTTGGAAATGATCTATAAATTTCAGCATTATTCATAATGATGACATGTAAGATATGATTACATGATTATACTGGTTTTTAAGGGAATTAATATACTAAACATGGTTATTTTAACTGTTAAGCTAGATTCTCTATCATCTATATTCCAACATTAAGCATAAGCAGGAAAATTGATCATTTTCAACATTTTCAGTCATAAGCAGGAAAATTGATCATTTTCAACATTTTCAGCTATGACATGATGGATAACAGTGGTAGCATGACGTTCTACAATTAAAAGAGGAATTTTAGAAAAAGGAATCATTTTAGTTGGAGGTCATATGAAGTTTCTATAGATTCTTGAAGGTTTAATCAAATTTTAACCTTTCCTGTCCTCTTCTCAGTAAAGAATATCAGGTTAAATATTGTTATATCTAGTTGGAATTGATCTATGGGAGATGGCAGGTATACGTGATAATTAGTAGGATAAGCATTAGCGCTTAACTAGATTTTAAAAAGTGTGATCAGGAATTCAGGGGGGAGGGGTAGGTACAGTAGCCATGGGCTAGTTATAAAGAACTAGGTGACAATCACTTATGTCCTGGTATGTGACTCGAAGACAATGCCATTAAAATCCATTCATCGCCATATGACTAAAAACTAACCATAGTTTTCGAGTGACAGTTAAACAGCTAATAAGGTAATTAATTTAACTTTGGTTGGTGCTTAAATATGAACTTAGCATGTGAGCTTAATTGGTCATTCCTCTAGCAGTTAGAGCAAGGTTCCAAGCATGGTAAGTGAGTTTCATAGTTTAGTGGCTTATTTACTTGCTAAAATCTTACTTTAAGCAACTAGCTATTGTTTGGCACTGCTTATCCCAAATTCAGATATCACGGTAGGACTTATGACCAATTAACCTGAGTACTTGCTAATCGCTAGCACTCACGCGAGATTGGGTTTAACCATGGTGACCTACAGAGATTAATTTTATTCAGTTAGTAAACTACTTATATGATTAGCTACCACTACTCTCTAATTGCAGCTTAGCTAGCAACAACAGTTTATCAATTGGGCTAAATAACGACTTAGACCATGATTACCCAAAACATTTGGGTATATTGATTACAGTTGACGTTTGCCGATGCATCAATCGATTAGCCAAAACTTAACTAACAATTACAGAAAAGCAGTGCATCTAGTATACACCTAAAGGCTTAGACCTGCACTGACCAAATACAACAGCCCACGTTGCTTTGATTAATTTCCATTAGCAAGGTCTAACCGATTACTAATTCACCAGTGCAGTAATTATAGTAATGGATGCTAATCATCGCACATTATCCCAATTAGGTCTCCATTTAACGTGAACTTGTAACCCAAGCACGTTCACCTGATACTGAAATGTTGAGTTTTAACATATTTGAGTTCAGCAATTGAAATCTAGGTCATTACAGATGCCAATACAGAGGGGTGGCTTTTAGGGGAAAACGGCAGGGAAGTGAAGGGGGTGAAGGGTGCAGAGGGTTGCGGGCCTCACCTCGGTGGCGGCGGTGGCTCCGCTAATGATGGCGGAGGTCGGAGAAGACGTCTGGCAGAGGTGGCGCAGCGAGTAGCTCTCCAAGTTTGGCGGCGAGGGCGGCAGCAGGCGGTTGGGTCAGCGAGGAGAAGAGGCGACCGGTGGCGAGTAGCGGTGACCGCTGGTGGCGTGAATCCGAGAGCTCGCTGGGAGCTTTGGGAGGCGCACGGGGATGACCTGCAGTGGGGATGCCCGAGGGTAGCCGGCGACTTCAATGGCGATTGACGCGGGTGCAATTTCGAAGCTAGGGTGGTAGCAGCAAGGGCGACGAGAGGCCGAGCTCCAAGACGGCTGGCGTGCTGTAGAGTGAAGGAGACAGTCACGGCGGTGAGCCCCGGGCTTGGGATCCGGCGGGGTTGCTCATGGGCTCGGCAGGGAGCGGCAATGGCGGTTTGGTCTGACGCCGGCGCAGGGGATGCCGGAGCTTGGACGGCGGCCGCTGCAGTGGGTTAATCGACCAGCGGTGATGTCGTCTAAGGCGAGGTGGGGCTTCAAGGGCGGCCGGCGGAGCTTGCGGGCTCGGGTCCGGGAAGAAGCCAGGGGAGCCCAGGGAGCAGCAAGGGGCCCTCGGCAGCGGCGCTTGAGATTGGCGCTGAGCTGCGGCTGTTCCCGAGCTCGGCTCAGATGATGGGGTCGTGAGGAGGCGGTAAGCCGACGGCGCGGTGGAAGAAGACGAGCAGCCCGTCGGTGGCGCGAGCTTGGATGAGGGGCTCTGGCTGCTGGACACTGGAGAAGGAGCGGCTTGGCGAGCGGCGTGGGGCGCTAGGGTGGAAGCCAGGGGAGAGTGCCTCGGTGAGCCCGGTGTAAAGACCCTCTTGTTAAGGGATGATTTTAACTTGAGATCGGCAGGCTCAAGTGTTAAACAAAAACCATTTTTTTTCAACTCATGCATACATGTAGATTCTTGCATCTCACCATTAAAACCTTAAAAGGTTGCTCTGGCATCAACTCTACCAAGATTTAGAGAGCTAAGTACGAAAATATCTTAACCAATTTATTATAAGCTACTCAAAGTACCAGCTTAAACACCTTGGTGTTTCAATTAAAATTTACTTGTATACCTCAACCTAAAGATCTTTCTGAAACTCCTATTCTCGGGTAGGTCCAAAATCTATTAAAGTGAATAAGAACCAGGTTAAGTAGGAAATTTGGGCAAAGGTTGAGACCTACTCAAATGAATTTTAGCCCAAAGTTCCTTTTGATGTATTATTCTAGAGTCAAAAGTTAGAGTTTAAGTGTGATTAATTTAATTTTCAAAAGTTAGAGGAGTGCAGGTAACCTAAAGGTTCTGTACATACCCTTTCTAAATTTTTAGAATCTTTATTGAATTATTGTTTCCTCAAATTTTAGTTTGCAAATAATCAAACACAGAAAAACAAGAAAATAAGAATTTCTTCTTTTCCTCCCCGTGCTGGGCCGCCGGCCCAGCTTTTCCTTCTTCCATTCCCGAGCGGGCCTCGGGCCATCTCCCCTTCTTCCCCAGCACGCCCGCACGCTCGCCTCCTTCCCAGGCGCGTCGCCGTGCCGCTCCCTCTGCCGAGCGGGACCCGCCCGCAGCGCCCCGCCGCCGCGTGGCTGGGCACGCGTCCAGCGCCAGCAGCCCGCCGGCAGGCCATCTCCTCCACGTAGCAAGCCAGCGGCCTCTTTTCTTCTCTCCCCTATTCCCCAAATCGGTCTCTCCAAAGCTCCGCCAGCGGCCGCCCTAGCTCCTCCGCCGCGCCGTCCGTGCCTAACCCGACCGGCACCACCACCGCGGCCGACCCATCCGCCGTTGACGCCGCGGCCGCGCTGCTCGCCAACGCCGGCGGCACGCTTCCCGGAGCTCGCCGTCCGCCTCAGCGCCGCCCCCGATAGGGCCACTCCCTTTGCCACCTCGTCGGAGCAACCCCGACCCAAGTCCCTTCGCCGCCGCACGCCCAAGCCCCGGGCGCTCCTCTTTCCGTCCGCCTCGGTTGCTCCGCCGCTCCCTCACCGCATCTGGCGGCGCACCTGAGCCGCAGCACACCGGCCGCCATTGAAGCCCCGTCGCCGAACGTCCCCAATCCAGCGAGCCCAAGCCGTGCTCTCCCTCCGCCGTAGCGCATCGCCGCCACAGATGACGCCGTGGCCGCCCGTCGCCCCTCCGCACCCGCGCCAACCTCCGTGCGCCGCTCCTCTACTTCCTGTCGCAGCACGCGCCCTGCGGCTGTGGAGCTCTGCCGTGCTCCGCCGTGGGCATAGTTGTCCCGGTGATATTTCTTCAAACCATTCGCATCACTTCGCTCTACTCCTTCTCGCGAGCTCACCTGTGCAAGTAATTTGATTTTGATGCAGCATAGAAGGAGCTCGCCATCCTCTTCTCCATGTCCGGTGGCTCGTCGCGGTAGGCCACTCTGTTCCCATCTCCGGCAAACTTGGGGTTCTGTGTCACCACTTGAGTGCGCATTGCACCCAAAGAAACCAGATCCCAAGCCCAGCCTCTATCCTGGCCTTCCTCCTACAGCAACATTAGCTGCATTCGTTGGCGAACGCGTATGTGGCAACGGCAGCAGAAACAGAGTAGCTCGATGGTGCTGCTGCTAAGCCAGGTGCGTGCATGCAGATGCCTTGCTTCTACCCAGCTGTTGTTTGATCTCCGTCGATGTCTGTAGTGGCCCTGAAATCAGTAGTTTATTTAACAGTTAAGCTGATTCTAAACCGGAAGCTAGTCGCAGATAACATCAATTGAGGTTAACTCTGTAAGCACCCAATTTATTGTTGCTGTCTCATTTGCACGTAGACCCCACCAACCAGTTTTCACTAGAATAGAAGGTGTAAAATTTGTTAGTATGACATGCAGCCCACTAGTCGGTGGGTTAGTTTAGTGATTAAGCAAAGTCATGAGCTCAGTTAAATAAAATGTTGGGTCAGTAAATAACCAGTAGCACGTGTACAGCCCTGAGCTAATCCACTAGAATTTGTCTGAATGATTTAAGTCTATGACAAATAGGTTCCAGATGTTGGTAGGTTAATTGAAGAATTACTCACGAGTTAGTATTAGTGTTTTATATCTCCTTGCACGGGTGGACCACTGATCATGTGCCTAAGCTAAGCCTGGTATAACCTGGTTACAATGTTTGTGCACCACGGAACAATCTGTAATGCACAAATTAAAAATCTAGAAAACAGTTAGTCAAGTTCAGTTAGCTGCCAACCTTGTCATTGGTTTTATTAAGCTAAGAACTGAGTTCCAAGACCTCTAATCTCAATCCCATGTCCTATCTAGGTGTTAACTAAAATCCTGAGAACCTGCATGAGAGCTTGTGTACAAGTCACCTGGGTGCTATTCTTCAGCTAAACAACCATAATTCCTGATAAAGTGCTTGCAGGTCCAGCAACCATTGCCTCCCTACTCCTCTGTTTTCCTCTACCCTTGTCCATGTGCGTCAATCTGTGCCCAAGTTCAATCTGTAGCTGACTCTCGTGCAACTAGGTTTATGAATGATTAGTATCTCACTTAAGATCTGGACCCATGGTAATCCTGAGCCCCAGGTTGGGTTAGGTAGTCAGTAACTAATTGTCTGATTTAAAGTCTTGCTAAATTTACTAGACACTGATCCATGGTTCTTTCTTTGTGAACCAAGCTCACATGGACCTGATCAAAATAACCAGCATACAATTATTAGCTCGCAAGTTATTTATTAGCATGTTTAGCTAAAATAAGTTTTTCCTTGTGTCATGTCCTAGTGGTCATCTTCCTCCTTGGTCAGATCAATCTAAATATGATAAACTAGAACAGGTGAACTTGACCGGTAGATTATCTATATAGCTGAAACCTTCCGGGCAAGATTATGTGGTCTCCAGTTGTTTATCGTGTGTTAGTACCAAAATAAGAATTATAGTCCTTGGCAATAGCTCCATTTAGAGTACTCATTTGCCCAATTCTGACAAGCAGTTTGTGAGATAATGCCAATATACTCTTGCTGTCCAGAATTGATTACTTTAACTTACGCAATCTTAATCCATATAAGTTGTGGTAATTGAATCACAATTATCATACTGGAACCATGCATATTGTAGAAATTGAGAAGTTGACCCATGATGTGAAGTATAGCATTTTAATATTCCATCTATGCATGCAATTTGCATATAGAGACTATAATAAATCTGTAATTTCATTTTGGGAGCATACCACCTTGTTGATATTAAATCACCATTGGCGTCATAAAATGTATGATCTATCTCTTGCATCCTATTACTACAAGAATCCAAACCTTATGAGGATAAGCTAAGATTAATCAATTAAATTTGCATGTTAACCTTGCTTATAGGATGTTCACATCTATCTTAGTACATATCTCAGCAATTGAATGCATCCATGTCAATTGCATCCATACATCTCCGTCATTTTCAAATTAGCTTCTTAGGTTTGCTTTTCTCTTGTTGGAGGTCATTTGCTTTTACCGGTATTTCGGGTATTATTGGATTCTTGAGTGTGATCGCCATACTTCACCAAGCAACGAGGCAAGTTCACAAATACTCATTAAGATTCCCTTAATTCATATCATGTCTTGCTATTGGTTGAGATGAAATACTGTGTTGTATGTGACTTCTTGAACTGTGTTGTGATGGCGATATCACTAGCATGATTAGGGTTTGATTCTAAGATCAGCGTGGATCTTTTAATCGGACTAATTAAATTATGGAACCTTAATGGTGAGATGTGAGAGCCGGGGTTCTGTTACCTACTGATGGATCGAGGAAGGGGGTGATCTCGAGCACCATAGCTTTTCCTTCGATGCCGGTGTCGTAGGGCTTAAACCTTTCACCCACGTAGGGAGGCTTTGCGAGTCGACCGGATAGTAGGGGTCGGCCAACCTCGGACTAACGGTCTCTCGGAAGTGCTCCCTTTGGTCAAACTTTGTGGTTTGCTCAGAACATTTGATATAGTCTTTGTGGGCTATCTTTAAATCATCAAGCTTGGTTGTCTTGTGATGATATTGTGGAATCGTATGGTTGTTTCCCATGCTATTTCAGATCTGAAATTGGATGGGGATGAGTATATAAATGTGACTTGCAAGTACGAAAGTACTTACGGAATTCAATTCCGAACTTGTTGCAGGTGAGACTAGAATCGAAGGTTTCTAAAATGCTGATTTTGCACAAGAGGATATCTATTTGCAAGCTTGTCCTTCTCGGTCGCACGTGTGGGTTACGTGTTTCTATTAGGGATGGTTGGCTACCATTCCAAGGGTTTTCTAAGTTATTTCCGCTGCTGTTTTTGAGCTTTAGAAGCATGTAAAAGACCTTCGAGTCGTTATTTATGTGATGTGGAATCTCTCTCGAGCAAGAGGTGAATTATTTATCTCAATAACTCTTGTCTTGTAGAGTTTGACCTGTGATATGAAGTTGTTATCTGTGACCGAACCATATACAGTGCGTGTATGTTTGAAGTATATGGATTCGGTCGTAAAGAAGTGTCGTCTACTCTATTGCTCACTATGTGAAGTAACTCTCGGTTGAGTGACCCGCTAGCCGAGGTGCAGTGCCGGCTAGGCAGGGTGTGGGCTATCGTACCGGGCTCTCGAGCGACCCACTAGTCTCCGGACTAGGTTAGGGTGAGGGTACGATGGTCGGGCTCCTCCGAATTTACCTCGCTTAGTGACTTAAGAGTAACGCCAGTTCTTTACCGGGTTTGGGAATTGTATGTGGTTCTGGGAAGTGTAGTCGTTTCTGGCCGGCTTGACCCACGGTGATAGATACATACGACGTAAGCGCGTATGGTATGTGGGTCCGGTGTCGAGTTACCCAACGGTGATGGATACATACGACGTAGGTGCGTATGGTATGTTGGGCGACTCCTCGGTCTTTGGCGACTAGCCATTCCCCTAATCATATGGAATTCCCGGGGCCGTGACACCCGGACAGAGGGGGAAGAGGAGGACTGGGAAGGCGGCGCGTGTCCGAGGACGTGGCAGCGGGGAAGACAGAGCGGCCTTGGGTGCGGGCGTGCACAGTAGGGAAGAAGAGATGGGCCGCGGCCCATCTGATGGGGACAGGAGGAAGGACTGGGCCGGCAGGCCCAGTACGGTAAAGGAAGGTTTTTCTTTATTTTATTTTTCTTCTACTTTGCTGTAGAGTTAAGATGTAACAAAAATAAAAATGGGTTCAGATACCCTTTACAAAAATTTGTAGGACCTTATGAGAACATATACATACTCCCAAAATTTTACTAGAGTAAATGATTGCTATTTCAATATGTTTACCGTGTGATCCGAATTGGGAGTTGAACTACAAGTATTCCAAATCATTTTTAATATTTTCCAAATGCTCATATCCCAGCTCGACAATATAAATGAAGCTTAGATATGGAATTTTGCAAAATTTGAAGAGAAGTGTGTTCATTTGGATGATTCATTTCAATTTTGTCCAAAAGCGAAGAGTTTAGGAAAACCGTTGTTAATGCATACACGTCAACTTGAAAATTTTGTGAAGTTTCCTTGAGAATTTTGGAACTTAAAATAATCGCTAAGTTTGTTGTTGGTAAAGTTGGTTTCACTGAGCTCAGTTAAAGTTGTCTTAATGATAGAAATCTAGGGTTTTCGAGCTGAGCCAAAATACGTGACCTAAATGCATGCATGTATGGGAAGAAGTGTGATTTATTCATGATGATCTTCACTGATCTCGTGTGATTAAGATTTGGGTTACTACAGTATATTTATTGTCGTGGATAGATTTATAAGATGGCACACTTTATATCATGTCACAAATCTGATGATGCTACTGTTGTTGCTAATTTATTCTTTCGTGAAATTATACACATGCATGGTGTGCCTAATACTATTGTGTTAGATCGTGATACTAAATTCCTTAGCCATTTTTGGAGAACTTTATGGGCTAAATTGGGGACTAAGTTTTTATTTTACTACTTGTCATCCTCAAACTGATGGACAAACTGAGATTGTGGATAGAACATTGTCTACTATGCTTAGGGCTGTTTTGAAACAAAATGTGCGTATGTGGGAAGAATGTTTACCTCATATTGAGTTTGCTTATAATCATTCGTTGCATTCTACCACTAAGATGTGCCCCTTTGAGATTGTTTATGGCTTTATATCTTGTGTACCTATTGAGTTATTGCCTCTTCCATCTTCGAAGAAGGTTAATTTTGATGCTAAGCAACAAGCTGATTTGATACTAAAAATGCATGAGACAACTAGAGAGAATATTGAGCGCATGAATGCTAAATATAAGCTTGCTGGTAGTCAGGGTAGGAAACATATTATGTTTGAACTAGGTGACTTAGTTTGGTTACATTTAAGAAAAGATCGTTTCCTTGATTTGTGCAAGTCCAAACTAATGCCTCGTGCTGATGGTCCTTTCAAAGTGCTTGAAAATGCATATAAGCTTGATCTACTTGCAGACTTTGGGATTAATCCGACATTTAATGTTTCAGATTTGAAGTCCTATTTGGTCGAGGAAAATGAGATACTGATGCGGAGCATCCCGTGGATAACACGTCATCAAACTATTCAACTCCAAGTGACACGTGTATGGATCCATATGTTGCCAAGATATGGCATGAAAAGGTGAATCTTCTCCTTTACACGTGCCCATCTAATCCTACCTTGAATGGTATGCTACCTAATGCATTGACCCTATGCTTGCCAAGGTATGAAGGATCAAACAAGGGCAGGAGCGAAGCCAAGTGAAGGAAGAGCCCGGACTGCCTGGAATGTGTGTCCGGACATTTCGGCGGCAAAGGTCCAGATACTCTGGATGCACAAGCCAATGAGCACCTCTCGGGACGGCATCCGGATACTCCGGGTCCAAACTCGGACACTCCGGAGGGTCTACCCGAGAGTAGCACTTTCCAACTACACATCCGGACCTTCCGGGCCTCGTTTCCGGAGTCTCCGGACGTATACTCCGGGTGGATATCCAGAAGAACTGCAGTCCAACTCCACATCCGGACATTCCGGGCCTCGCCTCTGGAGCCTCCGGACATCCCCTGCCCGGAATGTCAGCTCCAACCCTCCAGATGTGCATTGATCAGCATCGCTAACACGTCCAGACATTCCCGATTAAGTACCCCGGAATGTCCGGGTGCACTGTCTACGCACAGTAACGAGCCTAGGCCCATGTAATGAGTTGGCTTGTCCCTCAAGGATTACGAGGTTAGGGCTATAAATACCGGTGCCCAAACCCTAGTTCCGTAGACTTGTTGTTAAGACTAAAGTAGAGCTAAGCTCCTTAATCTAGGGTTCATCCCTCTAGATTGGGGAATCCACCTTAGACCTTGCTTCCTTTGTGGATTGTAATGATCGGCGTGTGCCTCCGAGTGGAAATCATGGCATTCAATCAAGAGGGTAGTTGATTTGGTTTCCTGGTTCCCCAAAGGCCGGCTTTCTCATTGGAGTTTGTTGTTGGGGTGGGTTTTCCATTTAGGCTACCCTAGTTATCGTTCCAACCGTGAAGATCGGGAGCCCTCCGTATCAAGTGGTATCAGAGCTCAAGGTTTCCACAGTTTGGATTTGTATCCCCTCCTTTTCCCTACCCCCAATTGCTAGCTTGATTTTGGTTTTTCTTGCCTATTACGAAAATCCCACAAAAAGAACCCGATTTGAGATCTAGATGCAAGTTGGAGTTTTGGGTGAGCTTTGGTTGGTTTTGATCCATTAGATATTTGCTATACTTGTTGATCTAATCTTCTTTTGTGTTACCTTGGCCTAATTTCCAAATCTACTTTCTAATTTGTTGCTATCCGGGCCGCCCCGTGTCCAGATCTGTTTTCCCCCATAGCCCGAAGTGCCTAGGCTCATACTTCCGGAATCTCCGGCCATTCACAGCTGATTTCTCAGTGCTCTCAGGGCCTAACCCAGAGTATCTGGGAAATCGTATCCGGAATCTCCGGACTTTGAAATCAGACCTGGGCAGTGGACATGTTTCGACCGCAACTCTCGCTGCCGGCAACCATGCTGGGATCGTAAGCTTGAGGGAAGCTAACAACGAGCCCTAGATCATCATCATCTACAGCAACCTTTTCCCAAGCAAGGTACAATCTTCGAAAGTCCTTTTTTTCTTTGCATTTCCTTTGTGAGCCAATCTCTTCCTTGCGAAAACTTTGATCCTATCAAGACTAGCTCTTTGATGATTGCTAGGGTCTCGCACACTCGTGCTATCTAGAATACCCCTGTTCTAAGCAATTTGAAAACCGTTAGTCTTGTGAGGTCTTGGCACAAAGAAAAAGAGGAAGAAAAAGAGGAATAAAAAAGAGAGAAAAGAAACAAGCATGTGCCATGACCATCTTGTAGGAAAACACAAAGTGGCAGAAACTTAAGGTAGAGAAGTAGCCGAGTGTGCAAATCCTTAACTCTACATTGTGCAATCAAGCTAGCGTCTTTCCTAGCATTTGTGCAACACGAGCTTCTAGTCTTCATTAGGCAAATCTTGTGATAGCTCATTTCTTGGTTGCACAAATCCCATTATCTTTGTGTGTGCGTTGTTTGAGCTTCGCTTATCTCCTTTGAGATCAACTCTTATTGCATTGTTTCTATTATGGATTATTACTAATCTTTATAGTATCTCATTATCCAACTGCTTAGTGTGTGTTGTACTGACCTCTTTCGAGCTCCACATAAGCCTTTGAGTGTGGTAGCATTTATTGTGGTTCATTACTAATCATTGCAATATTTCAATTCCATTTCCTTAGTGTGTTGAGCTAACCCTTTCCGAGATCCACTGAAAGTTCTGGTTAAGATAGTGCTTTGGAACTTGGAACCGTTTCAACTACCTTTTGAGGGTCACCATTTCTCCCGGCAGGCTTCGATCCTTCATCCAAGGAAGGTAAAGGACTTTGGTGGTAAGGACCTTGGTTATACTATGTTTTCTTTTAAAACAAGGGGACATGGTTAAGGACATGAGCGTGATGTGTTCACAGTGATGAGGACATCCCTACTAATGATACAACCATAGCTCCTACATCCGCCCCAAGTACTATGCCGGAAATACAAGGACCTATAACTAGGGCTCGTGCTCGGCAACTTAATTATCAGGTATTGTCATTTCTTGGTACTTCATCTGATATTAAAGAACATATGGTGCTGCCTAAAGGATATGTTCTTTTTCTTGTTAGGAATGGAGGTACAAGTCAAACTAAGTTGGACAAGCAATGGAGCATGAAGACAAGGAAGGATGAACGTACAAGGCAGCCAATATACAAACAAGTTTTCACTCAAGACTCCAAGTGCAAATACAAGTGATGATTTGGTGTTGTTTAAGAAGGCTTCGCACATTAGTTTTGGGCCAATAAGAGCTAGAGATCAAGTCCCCAAAGATCTGGACTCTGATTCGGATTGCTGAGATAGTCCTAACTTCATGCGACTATATCTCGAGCACACGAACTCCAATTTGGGTAATCTTGGACTCTTTGAAAAGCTTATATCATGTCATTTCAAACCTGTCCAGCCCCACCTTCAAATTCCTCGCAAGCACGACGCAATTGCCAAAACCATTCGAGACTATCTCTGTAACAGAACACATCTTCTCTTTATATACCTCCTAGGATTCTCCCTTTAGTTTTTGGGTTTCATTGAGTTGTTTAGCTACTGCTACAATATTGCATCTACAAGTCGTGTAGGACTATTGCCTTTTTTAGATCCCTAGTGAAATCCCAAACTCTGTTCTTCTAGCTCTTGTGCCAATTTAATACTCGCAATTTCAGATTGCAATTTATCATAGTTCTTGCTGGTTCTTCGGTTGCTTGCAGGAACTCGAACTTCATTGTTCCGGTTGATCGTGCCTACGGCAAGGTCAATAACCATTGAAGATTGGTTTTGCGATTGCTAAGGCGTATCGTCACGTACGGTATAGTCGGATCATCAAGGTCAAACTCCACCAAATCGTTAGTTACCTTCCTCTCACTGAACGATCGAGGTCTCATCACACAGTGTGTAGTATGAGCTACGAGGGATTTAGCAGGAGCTACAGAAGTGTGACCTACCTCGGGCTACGGGGAAGTAGTCCGAGATGGTGGATAATGATGTGAGCTAATCGCCGGAGCTATCCGTGTTTTAATTGGTGAGACGTTAGCCGGGTGCTACTTGTTGATTGGAAACTAAGATGCTTTATGCTTACTTTACAACATTCTTTATCAAATGCTTATAACCTTGTTACTGGTGTTTCAAATGCAAACTTACATTCTCACAGAATGTGCAACAAAGGCTAGAGTCATTTTCTTATTACAGCTAAGCATGAGAAATAACTGTTATAATATCCTTGTGGGATGCTTGCGAGTACATTCAGTGTACTCACTTAGCTTGTTATGTGGCCAGACGAGGAATACTTCTACCCTGAAGAAATACGGTGTTAATGATTACAAAAGCTAGGTGTAACCCTAGTCGGTTGCCTATTGAGTATGGCATATTGGTAGACCACACCATTTCCTTTGTTTCCACTGCAGACTTATAGCCAATGGGCTCACTAGTGCAGAACCCCATTATAGATGAAAGCTTATTAGTGGCGTTCCACCAAAAAGCAACGCCACTGGTATCTGCTCAGATTATCAGTGGCGTGTCACCAGGAACGAACGCCACTAATAACAAAGTACTAGTAACGTGCTCCTCTATCCCACACGCCACTAGTAAGTGGGGCCCAGCCGTGGCCCGGGAGAACTTACTAGTGGCGTGGTCTGCATAGCGCACGCCACTAGTACCTGGCTTACTAGTGGCGTGCTCCGCCAGCCCACACGCCACTAGTAAGCGGGGCCCAGCCGTGGCCCGGGAGAACTTACTAGTGGCGTGGTCTGGATAGCGCACGCCACTAGTACCTGGCTTACTAGTGGCGTGCTCCTCTCGCCGACACGCCACTAGTAAGTGGGGCCCAGCCGTGGCCCGGGAGAACTTACTAGTGGCGTGGTCACAATATGACACGCCACTAGTACCTGGATTACTAGTGGCGTGCCTCTCTAGTGCACACGCCACTAGTAAGTGGGGCCTAGCCGTGGCCCGGGAGAAATTACTAGTGGCGTGGTCTCGAGAGCACACGCCACTAGTATCTAGCTTACTAGTGGCATGCCCCTCTAGCACACACGCCACTAGTAATTACGACCAATAATTGAGCTGTGCATACACGTGAGAGCCCCCCTCTCTCCTCCTTCCTCCTCACCACTTCTTCTCCCTTCTTCCTCCTCTCCCCTTGTTCTCTCCTCCAACACCTTGCACATTTTTTATCTACCTAATTAGCCCTAGGTAGATCTAGCTAATTAATAATTAAGCCCTAATTAACTAGCTAGATCTACTCTCTCTCCCTCCACCCTCTCCCATGAATTAAATTAACTATCTCTCTCTCCTCCATTGATGCTTAGCTAGCTCTCCCCCCAAATCCTCTCTCTCCCGCTCCATTCTTATCTCCTCTCCTTCCACCACCACCACCACCATACATATATAGCCGGCCTCACTAGCTCGATCGACATCTCGGTCCTCTCTTCGTCCCTAGGTGAGAATTAACTTTGGGGGCATCGTCGTCTATTTGAATGAAATGAAATGTATATTGTTGTGGACATGCATGTGAGATGATGAAAATTTGTGTTCGGCCATCGACTTTGTTATTGCTTGTGATACCGGTCATCGAGCCGAGGCAACAACTCATTGTAGTTGCTCCATGTGTTTTTTTCAGGGAATATATATGAGTTGCCAATGTTTTGACAAAATGTTGATTCGTCAACGTTTTGTCAAATTTCTGGCACACTCGATTTGTGTCATTTTTAGCAAAGGTCATGCCGAAATTTTCTATGACCTTGTTGATTTTAATCCTTTTTCTTAAATCTTATAGGGATTGATCGAACGATATCATGGATCGAAGTATGAATGGGTTCTTAAAGTTCACCGTGGAAGATATGGAGCGAAGGGGTGGCAAGGAGATATGTTGTCCGTGTCGTGATTGCAAAAACATGCATATGTTCACGCCCCGTTCTGGCTCTGTGAAGGCGCACTTGCTCCGACGGGGTTTCATGGATGGTTATACACGGTGGACAAGTCACGGTGAGGAGGATGAGGATGTTGCCGACGTCGAAGGGGTGATAGATGAAGAAGCGGGAAACGAATACCCGGAAGATGAAGGGGTGGAGCACCAAGAGGCGCCCGGACATGATGAAGAGGCCGGACATGACGACGATGCCGGACATGATGAAGATGCCGAAGCGGCGGACACCCAGGACACGCTGGCCGCAATGGTGCAGGACCCTCATGTTCAAGAGTTGATTGTGAAAAAGACGACTAACGAAAGAGCTGCTCTTAGAGAGGCTGCCAAGTTTGCAAAACTGGAGAAAGACTCAAAAACTCCATTGTATGATGGTTGCGATCCCCAGCACACCCGCCTCAACGTCACGCTCAAACTTTTAGACATCAAGGCAAAATA
Source organism: Stipa capillata (assembly GCA_019208055.1). NCBI lineage: Eukaryota > Viridiplantae > Streptophyta > Magnoliopsida > Poales > Poaceae > Stipa > Stipa capillata. Next base: position 226,533 of record JAGXJF010005514.1, on the reverse strand, counting down.
CAAGAGCACGGACGCAAGTCTCGATGCGACATTGGAGTTTCTACATAAAGTTTTTCCCGAGGGGAACGTGTTGCCTAGTAGTATCGATGAGGCCAAGAAGGTCGTGTGCCCTCTTGATTTGCCGCACATCAGATACCACGCGTGCGTCAATGACTGCATCGTTTATCGGAATGAGCAGGAGGACCTAACAGAGTTCCAGAGTGCGAGGAACCCCGATACAAGCGGGGAAAGAAAACTCCTCAGAAGGTTGTATGGTACTTTCCGCTCATTCCCCGTTTGCAGCGTCTATACGCAAACAAGAAGGAAGCAAAGCTCATGCGTTGGCACAAAGATAGGAAGATAGCGGATAAAGATACGAAGGGACCGGCCCGGGGGACCAGGCTGGAGAACCCAAGAAGCAGCGGAAGCCTAGGTCTCAAAACAGGATTGGCACTGATAGGATCGTGGTCAATCGAATGGGCGCCGACGGTCTACCTGTTAGTCCGAAGAAGGCCGCTCAACACTACAGTAACGCCCTAGGATGCATCCTCCGAGAAACCGTGAACATCAATGAAAGCAACCTGAGGGCGAATGACAAGAGGGAGGTGCGAACTCTCCTCATTGGGAAGCTCCACGGTAAATTCAAGTTCCCGGACGAGCACGAGTCCCAAGAGCATGACACCCTGGTAAACAATAGAGCCATCGGCAAGTTCTCCAAGCTTTTGAGTAATTGGAAATCAAAGGCCAAAAATAAATACCTTGACAAAGATTACGAAACCGAGGTCTGTAAGGTGTGGCCTTCGATTTCTGAAGGGGACTGGAACCTTTTCAAGCAGCACTGCCAAACCCCTCAAGTCAAGGAGTACGAGAAATGGAGGCACGATATGTGAGCAAAGAACTTAGGTAACCACACCCTCGGAAGCCGTGGTTACCCAGGTAAGAAGCCCATGTGGGAGAACCAGGATGCTTTAATGGTTGCGGCCAAACCCGTTCAGGGAATTCCAAGAACCGCGTGAACATGATTTCATCAGGGGCCGATACAAATTCAATAAAGAGACCGGGGAATGGGAAACGGATGACAAAACGAAGAAAGTCGAGAAACTCCCGGTAATTAATTAACCCGCTTAATTCTATTTATCCTAATTAAGTCAATTTTTTTCAAGTAGTCACGTTTCTATATGGTTCACGTTCCTATTGCAGCGAAAGCATCATGCGGAACCTCAAAGCTCCCAGGAGTCCTCGGCCAGGTGGGACGACCCTCTTAACCGGTCAATCAACGAGGCCTTCGGCAAGGATCCGTTAGCGAAGCCGGCTCATGGTCGTGTGAACGGCACCGGAGTCAATGCCAAATGGGAAACATATTATCCCGAAGACCGTGAGCTTGCAAGGCAGAGAAGGAGAGCCGGCCGGGCTACTTTAGAAACCAAAATAGCCGAAATGAGAGAAGAAATGGCGAAAGCCCAAGTCTAGGAAATGTGGCCCGAGCTAATTGAGACCGTCAAGCTCAGTTTAGCATCGGGGCAAACAGTACCACCACCAGGCGCCGTCACATCGGCGCCGGCTAATGTCAATTTAGAGAAAGAGCCACGGCCCGATGCACTTCATAGCAGCCCCTCTGTCTCTTTCATGGGCCACAGGTCGTCAACGGCTGATATCGACGCCCTCACGGTAAGCGTTGCCGGCTCAACAAACACCTTCTTCCATGCATGGTTTCGTTGTTCGGATCTCTAACATCGACGACGCGTACATGTTTCGCAGGAAGACACTCCGTGCACTCTCCACGCCATGGTGAACGGTGAAATGGCGCCGGTTGCAAAGGGCTTAGTCATTCTCCCCAAACAGAAGGTGATGCACACCGTGCGGTTGCCAAGCGATGTGGTTAGGGTTTCCGTGGTTAGGGTGACACCCGGTTACGAAGATGTGGATCCTCCTATACAACCTGAAGGGGCGGAGACACAGATGAAACTCGTAGATTGCAGGAATTGGACCCTCAGGTGGCCGAAGACGCAAATTTCTTTGGGCGGGACCACCCCACGCGAAATACCCTCGTCGTCGGCGATCCCTGCCAGCGTCACTGAACTAGGACCATCTCCTTTGGGTGATCATGGTGAGGCCGCGGAGGAATAGGAGGGGCAGGAGGACGTCGATCAGTACTTCAATGATGACTATGTCATGCCTCCTCCCGAAACAGAACGTGATGTTCCTTGCCAGAGGAGTCTATTTAATGAGACGCCGCCAGCCGACACAGAGGAGCAACTACCCAGAAAACCGAAGCTGACTCCGAACACAATCTTTAAAGCGACCAAAGACGCCTTGGGCGGTGATCCCCCGGCCCCGGAAACCAAAAAGAAGAGAAAGCGGCCTGCTAAGAAAGATTATAAGGGCGCTGCCAGCCAGCCGGTTGAGAAGATCTCGGTCCATGCTAATAAATCTTCGGGATCTAGCCAAGCAGAGGGTCGTCGTCCTAAATGGCGGGCGTTCCATATCCCTGGTGAACCCATCGTACCGACGGATATGTACAACACCCTCCCGTTCGAAATGAGGATTCTACATGACGACATCCTCGCTAGGGAGAGGCAGGCTCGTTCGCTTCGAGATCAAGATCTCCCAATTTTCACGGTGCAGGTGCCACCGGGTTTCGACTTCGTCGAAGATTACCTTGCTGATAAGTTCTATCTGCGTTTTGAGGAGATCTTCAACATGTTCAACCTCTTCCGTCTCGACGCATCCTTACTCCGCCTATGGGCGCTTCATGAAACCAGAGTGGCCAGACTCGAGAAGGAGCAGGATGTCGCGGTAGCGGACCCTTACCACATGCACGAGAACAACCTTCGCAACCCTCAGGGGTTTGAAACTGTGAAGAGGTACATTTCAGACTTCATGGTTGCGAATAAGGAGAAAGACTACCTTCTCGTGCCCTATCTTCCCCTGTAAGTCATTCGCTAGCCCCAATATGCCTTCGTAGACCTCCATTATGCTTGCACGTACCAAGGTTTGACTATATTGGTCTGTTCAACTGTTTGCGCAGGGACCACTGCATCCTCATCGTTGTATCCCCGAAGTATTCCCATACTTATTTCTTGGATTCGATGAGAAGCGAGAAGAAAGACTACACCTCCGTGAAGCAGCTTCTAGATGAAGCTTTCTTCGAGTATAATTACAGGGGAGGACGCACCATGGAGAAATACAGAGAGAAGAATAAACTTGGCCTGCCACACTTCGGCCACAACACAGACTTCTGTTGCATGCAGCAGCCGAAAAACAGTGTGACGTGCGGCTACTACGTCATCCACCACATGGAGCGGTATGTACGTGCACGAAAAACCTTCACAGACCACGCTGACATCACCAAGTGGGGGAAAAGCCTGCAGCAACTATCAGGAGATTTCAAAGACGAGTTCCGACGCATCCGGGAGAAGTTTGCGAGCATCATCAACCAGGATGTCGTCGACACCACTGGGATCTTCAACGGCGGCGCATCAACTCCGGAGGAGCGAGAGGCTCACTTAAAGGGACAGGCTAACGACATACCGCACTTATACAAGTCGGTAGCAGACGCTCGCCCCTCTAGTTCCGAATACAACCGAAGCGAGCGTTAGCTAAGTTTAACGAGAGTGATGATGATGGGGTTGTTGTCTATACATACATTGTCGTTATGTTAATGTTTTTCCAAACTTGACTATTTTCTTTTTAAGATGCATAGTTTGTATATTAATGAGAGTTTCGTTGTAATCGTCTTCTTTTTGTAAGATGCCTAGTGCCTATATTGATACTAGCTCCTGCCGAACTGCTGCCACGGCAGCAGAAACGGCGGTTTCTGCTGCCGCGGCACCAACTACACACCGTCATCCTGTCGCACTGCTGCCGTGGCAGCAGAAACGGCGGTTTTTTGCTGCCGCGGCAGCCTCTGAACTACCGTCGCCCTGCCGCACTGCTGCCGTGGCAGCAAAAATGGTGGTTTATGCTGCCGCGGCACCACCGTCGCCCTGCCGCACTGCTGCTGCGGCAGCCGAAACGGCGGTTTTTGCTGCCGCGGCAGCCTCTGCAGCACCGTCGCCATGCCACACTGCTGCTGCGGCAGCTGAAACGAAGGTTTCGGTTGCCGCGGCAGCAACGGCTTCGCACCTTCGCCCTGCCGCACTGCTGCCGCGGCAGCGGAAATGGTGGCTTTTGCTGCCACGGCAGCCTCTGCACCACTGTCGCCCTGTCGCAATGCTGCCGCGGCAGCTGAAACGGCGGTTTTTGCTGCCGCGGCAGCCAATTTTTTTTGGGACTGGAAAACTTACTAGTGGCGTGTGGTCCTAGAGGGGCGCCACTAGTATACGCATTACTAGTGGCGTGTGAGTCAGGGTGCACACCACTAGTAAGTACATGCAATATTTTTTTAAACTCCTCAATTTTCTATCAGTGGCGTGGTGGCCAAGAGGGGCGCCACTGGTATACGCATTACTAGTGGCGTGTGAGTCAGAGTGCACGCCACTAGTAAGTAGATGCAATATTTTTTAAACTCCAAAATTTTATATCAGTGGCGTGGTGGCCAAGAGGGGCGCCACTAATGAGTTGCCTTACTAGTGGCGTGGGGTATACGGCACACGCCACTAGTATATTAGTTACTAGTGGCGTGTGCGCGGGGGCACGCCACTAATATGTGTGTTACTAGTGGCGTGTGGACAGCACGCCACTAGTAACCAATTACCACCGGCGTGATACTAGTGGCGTGCTACCCACACGTCACTAATAAGGATTTTGGCACGCCACTAATAAGGGGTTCTGTACTAGTGGCTATAGGTATAAGACCTCGATCTCGATAGTCTATTTATATATCAAATTTTTGATAAGTACATGTGCAACAATGATAATCAAGCTAACTTGTGTGCACTGACTACTGATCATGGCACTAGTATAGGAAATATAAGGGTTATCTAAGCCTTAAAACCGGGTATGCCACACCTTTCAAGGAGAACGTAAAAAGGTGGCACAACAAGCGAATTCAAAAACGTAATTTTAGTCCTGGAGATAAATTTTTGCTTTTTAACTCATTTAAGATTGTTTTTAGGTAAGCTTAAATCCAAATAGGAAGGACCCTATGAGATTGATGAAGTCTATGCATCCAGAGCTATAAAGCTAAAGAGTGATAAGAAGGAATCATTGATCGTCAATGGCTAAAGACTCAAGCACTAACTATCCGGAGGATTACAAAAATTTGAACAAATTAATTTTTGCACTCCCGAGGAGGCCATTGTCGAAAGCTATAACCCACCGCCAAAAACATAGCTCGATGCTAGGCCGTAGCAACCTTGTGACGTATTTTTTTTGTTTTTCTATTATTTTCCTTTGTTTTCCTTATACAGATTGTAATACCCAAATTCAACGATTAGGGTTTTGCCCTGCATTCATGCATACATGTCATCATATTCATGCATGTAAACACCCACACACATACCCTATTTAAACTAAAACACAACAAACAGAAACTTTATAGAATACGTACATATCTCGTCCTCGGTGGTAAAATTTCACAAACACCAATCAACTTATTTGAAATTTTCAAATTTTCAAACTAGTATTAGCATGTGGGAGGGTGGAACCATTCCCCAACCTTCCATTCCCAAGATTGCTCCGAAAGTAGCATGAAATGATAGCTCAATCGGGACTCCGAATTCAAACCCTAAAGAGAGCTAGAATTAGGGTTGAGAGAATTTAGCAATTTCTAGTAGATGAAAAGTTCCCAAACTTCACAAATAATTTCAAAAGTGAAAACCCTAGTCCCATGTGAAATTTCAGAATTTTTCCATATACCTAGGGCCTAGTTGAAGTGTAAACCCTAAATTGAGCCCCAATTCGAATTTGAATACAAACATAGGTCAAACCTTGCCCAAATTGATCCAAATTCTTCCAGAAGCTCCCAAAGAATATATTAAAGCCCCTGTAAAAATTTCATAATTTTTGGAAATTAATTTACACATAAAATAACGTGGGGAATGACTCTGGAATAAAGAAAAACAAGAAAACCTAAAAAGAAAAAGGGGGGCCGAGGCCCACTCGGCAGCCCATCTAACCAGCCCGGCTCCGAACCCGCCTCCCTCTCAACATTTTCCGCCTCCCTCCTCTGAAAACGCCCCCGGGTATTATGCCTTTCCCCCTCTCTCCTACCGCCCGGGGCCCCGCCTGTCAGGCCGCTTCGCCCACGTCGCGCCCGACCACTCGCCGCCGTGGGCGGTGCCCCGCCCGACAGCGCCCTTCCGACCAGCGTGCCGCCCTTTTTAAAGTCCGTTCGGACCGGCCTCCCTTCCCTTTGCTTCCCCGCACCACTCAAAACCCTAGCGCCATCTCTTCCCCCTTCTTTCTCCCGTGGCGAAGCCCTCCGTGCCGTCGTCTTCCTCGTCTCCGGTCGGTGCTCCGACGAGAGATTCCCGAAGCTCCCGTGGCTCTCCGGCTCTGATTCCTTCCCCCTGACCAACCCCTTCCCCTCTCTAACCTCCCCCTCCTTGCCTTGTCGCAGGATCGAGCCCGGACAGCCCTCACCGACGAGCCCCGAGGTTCGCCGCCGTTCCCCTCACTGTCACGGACCCGGGAATTACATATGATTAAGGGAATGCGAAGTCGCCAAGGACCGAAGGACTCGTCAGCCAGGTGGCACGGTACCTGCGCCGTACACACCAAGGCAAGACGATCCGACACCCGACCAACGCGAGCCGGCCGGAAGCGACCAATCTTCCCAATACCACATATGATTCCCTGACCCGGTGGAGACCTTAGAGCCGTTCCCGGATTCTACTACGCAAAACAAGGTCGGAGGAGCCCGGCGATTTTACCCACACCCTAACCTAGCCCGGAGGCTAGTGGGTCGCTCGAAAGCCCGGTAGAACCCACCCACACCCTGCCTGGCCGGCACAGCATCTCAGCCAGCAGGTCACTCAACCGATTCCTGCTCGACATAGTAAAAAGGGGAACAACGGTAATTCTCCACGGCATGCCCACACACTTCATATCATACACACATTGCATATGGGCAGCCTGAATAACAACTCGTATACCATAAACAAGCAGTACAATACTATATTAACACTAGTTGTCCACGTGGGGAACTTTACATGCACTTCAGTCGGCGATAACCGTAGATTTAGGTGAACAGAGATATGTACAATGCAGCGGAAAATAACAAAAGCCCCGCAGTGGTGCATCAACCACTGCATAACACCCAAACCACTCCCACGAGTCGAACGCGGACCAAGGAAACCATTTGGATTAAGCTTCTTCACAAAACTCCGCAACAGTTGGCTCACCTGCAAAAGTCTAGGAATATCCTAGGTGAGTACAAAAGTACTCGCAAGACTTATTCGTGCTTGATTAGATGTCCTACACATGCTAGTTCAGCAGCAATTAAACATGAATGCAACTCCATCTACATAGTACATAATTGAAATAGTAACCAAGTCCACAGCATAATTATAGATGATAGAATCAGGGTGAGCTACAGGATTTACAATGAATACAAAGCAATCAAGATAATTGGAATATCACATTGGGGTAGCCCAAACCCATTAAATTCAATCAACCTCTTAGATCGTTGCCGGCAATACGACTACCCTGGACATGATGAGTGCATTTCACTCCAAGTGATATCGAGGCTTATCTCGTAACGAGTGCATTTCACTTGGACGTGATATCGAGGCTTATCCCAATCATTCCCGGCATCGATTCCGCTAACGTCCGCGAGGACTACCAATTCATTTTGCATCAATGTCAATCAATCTCTCGGATCGTTACCGACAATCGATCACCCTGAATATGGCGAGTGCATTTCCCTTGGAGGTTGCAAAGCTCCAAGTGATATCGAGGCTTACCTCAAACATACCCCAGCCTCGATCCTCGGTAACTTCCTGGACCATTCCGGCCATACGATCACCCGGGACATGATGAGTGCATTTCACTTCAAGTGATATCGAGGCTTACCTCAATCATTCCCGGTATCGATTCCGCTAACGTCCACGACTCTCCCAACTCACTTAAGCAATTTTAGTTAAAAGGGCAATAAGGACGTTCTCAACGCAACGATACACCCTACACATGCTAGAGAGTTCAACGCCAACATCCAATTCAACAAACATTCACACACAACCCGTTGATACGGAAAATAAAGGATGCAACAAGCTCTGCTTGCCTTCGTCGTAGGATTCGGAGACTTGAGTGAGCTCAACAAGTTGCGGTTCGTCTTCTTCGGGTTCTGTCGCAAGTAATACGAAGCATTGGCAAGGAAACGACAAAAGGAATGAGATTTCAGCATGTATGCATGATGGAATGCAATGTATGAGATGCTAGAACATTTGGTGGATGCTAGGGTTTTGCGACAAAACATGCCTCATATTGAATTTAAAGAACTGAAGTAATTTAATCAATTAGTTATATGCATGACTTATTGGTATTAAGTTGATATTAGGGTTTAAACAAATATTGGTTTGAGTATGAGTACAAATGAGAAACTATCTTTATGCAATAAAAGTTACTCATTGGTACTAACTCATTGGAACATTGAGGTTGAATTAAGCAATAGAGCATGTTATAAGATTTGGAAAAATAAGAACTTGAGCCAAAATAAATCATATACCTCTTTAACTAAACACCCAAGGTTTTGAAAATGAAGCAACAGCCACTTGCTCTCAACCCTAGACACCAACTTCACTCACTTTCTTCCTCCAACAGCCCTTCTTCTTGCTAAGACTCAGCTCAAGCTAAGGAAAAAAAAAGAAGAAGAAAGAAGTAAGGAAGGAAAAAGGGGCTTGAGGAAGAAAAGGAGGAAGAGAGGAAGGGAGCTTGGGGAAGAAGGAGGGGAAGGGAGGGAGGAGAAAGAGGGTCACCGGAGTGGCGGCGCTGGCTCGCCGGAGCTGGCCACCGGAGTTGAGGAAGATGAGCACTTGTGGAGGAAGAGCTACTTGGGAGAGAGAGAAAAAGAGAAGAAAAACTAGGGATTTTGATGGGGAGGAGAAAAAGAGGAAGGAGGGAGCCTGGGGAAGGCTGTTATAGGAGTTCCCGACGAGCCCTCCACGCAAACACCACCGCCCACCGCCCCCACACGGCGGTGGCAACGTGGCAACTCCGAGCTGACAGCCGGATCGGAACTTCCGATGTTGAATATCGGAGGTTCCGACCTAACCGGAACTTCCGATGTCACCCCTGGTTTGGAGGTTCGGGAAAAATCAGAACTTCCGGTTCCTGGATCGGAGGTTCCGACCTAACCGGAGGTTCCGGGGTCACCCCTGATTTGGAGGTTCGGGAAAAATCGGAACTTCCGATTTAGGGATCGGAACTTCCGATGTGGATCGGAACTTCCGGAGTAAGAAAATCGGAACTTCCGGTTTTGCAAAAACAGCAGACTGTCGCTCGATCAAACGTTCGTAGATTTCGATCTACCCAACGGAATTGGATGAAATTTTGCACAGAGATAGATAAAAGACTTACGGAGCTGTTCCCATTGGAAACACCTCAAAAACTCATCTACTGACAGACAACCCCAAATCTAAACCCTTCTTTTCCGACGTTTGCCTTCCGACTCAAAAGAGGCACTTGAATTTTTAGGAAGAGATATGCACATATTCTATAAAACTTAACTAGAAAATATTCAAGTTTATACAAGGTTGTGCAAGGATGATGCCATGTATGCATGAGACAAATCAACCATTTATTTATATAGATTAGAAAGGGTGTTACACTCACCGCCACGCTCCCTCCGGCTTCCCAAGCTTCCCCGAGCAACTGCATCGGCACCAGGGTGAGCGTCTCGGCATTTTTGCCATCTCCCCGAGTGTAGCCGGGCACTGGAGCTAGCTCCGGTGAGCCCTCCGGCGAAGCTCCGCCGTCTGACCCGCCGCCGACCTCGGTACAGAAGAGTGAGAGGAGAGATCGGGGTAAGAAAGAGAGTAAGCGGGAGAGAGAAAAAGGAGAGGACGCGTGTCGCCCTCGGGTTGGCTCCCGAGCCTGAGCCATCGACAGTGGGGGCCCACGCGTCAGCTGAGATGTTTAGGGTTAGGATCTTTGGGTTGCATCTCGGGTGAGTTTAGTGTTTGAGCCACTGCAGCAGAGAGAGAGAGGGTTGGTTTTCCGGGTGCACATAGCATTTTGATATTCGTAGGTTTAGGGTTAGAATTGTATAAAATTTCAAACTTGCATATCTTTTAAACCATAACTCCAAAATTGCTAAATTTTATATATTTGGAAAGCTCTCGAGATTCTCTACAACCTAGATGAATCAAAATTTCAATTTGAACGCATGCACAGTAGGGTAATTTGGGGTTGCCGTTTCTCCACTGTCGCGAATCGGCAAACCCTAACTCGACGATCGTAACCCTAAATTACACCATTCCAATGACATTGAACTCGTATTTCGTATTGTCATCCTGATATTAACATATTTAACCTATTTGCCATGCCCCGCCGCTAACGGCGTTAACCCTAACTCACCAATACACCCTAACCTATTATGCATGCATGTATCGTCGCATATAGTCTCGACAAGTCAAACTTAAGCCATGCAAGTAGTCTTAGTTCCTCGGCATCACCCATCATGCTTTCAAAATGCATACCTTTGGAGTATAGTAGTCAACTAAAAACTACCACCTTACTCCTAACTTAGGACTAAAACGACTTTAACGCACACACACGTTAGGTCAGCATCATAGCTCTAACCCGTCCTCGCATGAACTATAACACACCCCTTGAGTATAACCAGTACCTAGGTTCAACATGTGTCACCCCATACCACACTCGATAGTCCTTTTTGTCGTGGGTCGGCACAAACCCTAATCCGATGATCGTAACTCCGAATCAGACGATTCCCATTGTGTTGAACTCATGCTTCGGCTTACCTTCACCCTACCAACCCCATTAGCATTAGTACCATGCGCCGCCACCTGCGGCGTCAACCCCAACTCATCGGAGCACCTTAACGAGTCATGCATGCATTCTAGCTACCACACGAGCCTCCGATGAGCTAACCTAGGGTCATGCACGTAATAATAACTCCTCGGTACCCACTAGTCACCCTAGACACCTGCATCCTTCATCAGACATTCATGCATACATGCTGGTTGTTAAGTGTTTCTTTACTGTTATTTTCTGGTATCGCTCGCTTCAGAGCCCGAAGAAGGAGACCACCAGGCTCACGACCTCATGCAAGATCAGGAACCCTACGACCAAGGCAAGCAGAGCTTGTTGCATTTCTTATATTCTATTACATGCTTGACTACTAGTAATGTGTGGATGTTTGATTTGCGATTATGATTGGAACTGCTTAGGATGGTTCTTAGAAGTTATTTCTCTGTGATGGTTGAGAATTTTAACTTGACGCCCTATCAATTTGGAACCATTAAAAGTGAGATTTGAGAGCCGAAGAGGGAAGGTGCACGATGGATACGATGGGTATATCTGATGTTGAATGCGACCCAGGTGTAAGGAGAATTTGTCGCTATACCCCTCTGAGGACAGCTCCATCGTTGTACTACTCTTGTCACGCGTGGACATCAGCGGAAGTCGCCGCTATGGGTATATCTGATGGTAAGTCTCGGTCACTCGGAGCTTTGCAACCTCTGAGTGAGGAGCACTCGTTATATCCATGGTAGTGGTACGGCCGGTGACGGACCGAGAGATTGATTGGAATGAATATGTGTTAGGATTGAGAACACCCATGGTCGTCGCCGGACTCCTCCCTATGGGCTATCTGATGGCAAGTCTCGCTCACTAGAGCTTTGAAACCTCTGAGTAGGGAGCACTCGATACTTCCCATAGTAGTTGGAGTTGCCGGGACGATCCAAAGGGCCTAATTAAATTAGATGGGCGTGGGCTGCCCCCAAACAACTTGGAATGTTATGGTTGATGTGCTCAGGCTCGTATTGGGAATTATTTGAGACCTGGTCTGTAAGTGGAGTTGCTGTGTTCCCCCTTTGTTGCTATTCATACCATGTTTTGCTGTAATCTCGTTAGCTCAATTTGCACCATGTTTAATTATTGTTATACTAGCATGTGTAGGACATTTAATCAAGCACGGATAAGTCTTGCGAGTACCTTCGTACTCACCTAGGATATTCCTAGATCATTGCAGGTGAGCCAGTGGTCGAGGATTACTTCAATACCGCCTAGCTTCCGGTTTCCTTGGTTGGCTATCGAAGCATGGGACTTTTGTGGCTTTGGTCAGCGGTCAACGCGCCACTGTGGGACTCATTTACTTTTTCTTCTGCTGTTGTTTAATTACTCCGTACTCGGATATGTTTCCGGTTATGACCGATTGATGTAATCGTTTAGTCCGTCGTGGACAGCTAGTTTACTATTAATGTAGTGCTTTGTTGTGATATACAAGTTGTTATTCAGGCTGCTCATGCACAGTGCGTGAATGATATGAAGTGTATGGGTATGCCGTGAAGGGTTATAGCCGTTCCTCTTTTTACTAAGTCGAGCAGGAATCGGTTGAGTGACCCGCTGGCTGAGATGCAGTGCCGGCCAGGCAGGGTGTGGGCGCGTTCTACCGGGCTTTCGAGCGACCCACTAGCTTTCGAGCTAAGTTAGGGTGTGGGTAGAATCGCCGGGCTCCTCCGATCTTGCTTTGCGTGGTAGAGTTCGGGAACGACTCTAAACCTTCACCGGATCAGGGAATTATATGTGGTTCTGGGAAGTTTAGTCGCTTCCGGCCGGCTTGTGTTGGGCAGGTGTCGGATCACTCCACCTCGGTGAGTATGGCGCAGGTACTGTGCCACCAGGTCGATTGGTCCTTCGGCCCTTGGCGATCACTCGTTCCCTTAATCATATGTGATTCCCGGGTCCGTGACACAGGTATGACCGAGAGCCAATCCTTACACTTCTGTACGATCGATATATAACGGGATAGGCAGCCGTACAGCAAGTGTACCTTCTGTCTCTAACTCGTTTTGTAGGTAATAAAATACCGAGGGGGAGTTTCACCACCTGACCGGTACAACGTACCTGTACGAGTTAGGCTACAAGTCATCGGTCGTTCTATTCTTTTCCACCCGCGAGGTAAGAGTTGGTATGACCCAGCGATACGGGCTAGCTGCCCATACCTCTAGTCATCCCACATGATGATAAGTCCAATTCACTCCAAATTTCATGTGGATCTCTGATTTTGATTCTAATTTAAGATTCCATAATTTGTCACCATGTAACCCACCTGTTGGACGTCTTTATGTACAAATTTATTGCCCTATTACTCTTGTGCCTATTTGCTTGGTTAATTATAGGGTTTCTAGCCATTGAAAGTTCAAGACCAAATCACTCCATCTACATTAAGCCATGAGTCGTTCTCCAAATATGTGGGGAAGGATCCACCTTAGAGTCAAAGGAGCCCAAGAGGAAACCGCCATGCATCATCCACTTGCCTGAGTGGGAGGAGATGATCCCTAATAATTGGACATGGATCCAGGAGTTGAGTGCAAGAACCAAAGGTAAGAGCAAACAAGTTAATCAGATGTATCCGCCTAACCCTTACAAGCTAGAGACTTTAGGATCACACCCTGAGGCAACTCCCAATGGTCAAGTTAGCGCGAAACTGAAGACATCAATCGTGAGCCCTAGAGAATTAACAAAGAGTCACAGATTTAGATGCTACCTCTAAAGCATGCGTTGACACTGTAGGGTGAGGGATTGATGCCTTGGATGATGAGAAAATATTTTGAGAAGAAAGTGGAAGATCTAGAGGAAAAGTTCCACTTCAATCACTTTGGAAAAAGAGAAGATTGATATCCTTTGTGGAGCAAGCCTAGTTTTATGAATGAGATTATTGCAAATTATGACTTCTTATTAGATATGTGAACTAGTTTGGTTTGAGACTTCTTGAACTCTTAATTTACTAATGGTCATGACTAATCCACACCTTCAATTTTTAACTTGAGAATCAATTAGATGAGATTTAATTTGTAGACCTTAGGTAGTTAACTTGTGTTTATTGCTTAAAAGAAATGCATTTTTACAAAAGATGCCTTTATAACATTTTAGTGTTCTCTGCTTAACTACTTGAGCGGGTTGCTTTAGAAAAAGCTAAAACTTCTAGTCCAACTCTTGTTAGCACAATAAATTTAGATGATCTTTTATAAGAAATTTAATTAGACTCTAGAACATGCTTGATTTCTAGAAACTGTGGCCTTGCTAATGCAATATATGGAAACCAAGTTAAGAGCAACCGACCACTCCAATGACCCATGAGCGGATGTGCCATGAGTATCACTTCAAGGAGGGGAACGCACATCTCAATCACGAGTGATACGAGGGGTGTAGTGGCAACGCTATCTCAAGCAAGATAATTTGTTGGTACTCAATTTAATAACCTTGGCTGCTCCAACGATCTTCGGATTACCAGCATTTTGCTAACATGGGGGACCTCCTCGCATGTGCCAACCGTTAGCACTGAGAACCAATTAGCCAATTTGCTGTAAACTCTTCCTTAATCCCCATTGATCATAAACAAAGAAACATGCTCCCTAGTTTAATTAAGTTCCTTAGAAGACCATATAGAGTTTGAGAACTTAAGAATCAAGTGGAGGCACCTCCTAATGATAATGATAATCATGCAACCTTCTCACTGAGTATTTGGTGGTCATGCTAAATCGTGCTAACTTGTGAGCATCTTTGTTGCTTCATGAACATGAGGAACATGAGGATCTTGTTCCTTTAGCTTGTATTTGCACGACGACGAGCAAATGTCTAAGCTTGGGAAGGTTGATGGATGCATTTTGCATACATGTTTCCTTACTTTTTTTTGTATTTACTTTAGCCTGATTATTACTTTTTACTGCCAAAGCTGCCAACCATATGCATATTTTCTCCAAAACTTAGCAATCAGAGTTTTGGAGGATAAACTCAATTTTTGGAGGCCTTTTTGGGAAAATAATTGCACAACACTTTCTACACAAAAAGATGAAGCTAATAGAAGAAACCACAAACCACGTCGCAAAAGGAGATTCCAGAGCTCCAGATGTGATACTGTACGGGCCAGCTCACCCATACCGCTCACCCATACCTAGTACCAGGGGCTTCATGCCGTCAAATATAACCTCGTGGCAACGGTGGATTTGACAAAGGCCACTCCTACAAACTCTCAAAGAAGGCAGAACAATGAAAAGAGCTCCTAGATTGGATCTAGGGGGAGTAGACCATCTTCACCAAGGCCGCAACCATCTTCACCAATAATCAACAGGAGATTCCAAGGGAGATGGAAGATCCATCCATCCACACCCCCTTCATCATCTTTGACTTCCCTGACAGTTAATCTCCGAACTTTTCCATTCTGTATTTTATTCATTCTGGATTTTTTTAGGATTATACGTACCCACCACTCCATGTGTCATACTATTACTTCATTATGTCTTTCATTTCGAATCTTGAGTAATCCATTTAGTTCTTGAGGCTATGGAAGAATCCTTGCCTAGCTACGATTGAGGTGTGTTAATTTATTTGAGTTATGTTATATGATGATGTTCTTCATGATGGTTGTGCGAATGTCGACTACGCACCATTTTTCCCTAGGGGACATGGTGGATGTCAATACCTTGGAGGATCTAGATAAGAGGTACTACGGTGACAGAAGCTACCTCGAACCCTTGAACTGCCTTAGTGTGAGGATCACGGAGACCCACATGCTTTACGCCGTAAGCATGGGTAAAAACTTAATTGCTATCGTATGAAAATTAGACATTGGGTGAGGAGGTGGTTGCAAGGGATATCATGACACTGTGGCCCGATCTTTCGATGAGACGAAGATAACTAACGGTTTGGTGGAGTTTGATCTTGACGATCCGACTATACCGTACACGACGATACGCCTTAGCAATAGCTAAACCAATCTCTGATGGTTATTGAACTTGCCGTAGGCACGATCAACCTGAACAATGAAGTTTGAATTCCTGCAAACAACCGAAGAACCAACAAGAACTATGATAAATTGCAATCTGAAATTGCAAGTATTAAATTGGCACAAGATAGAAGAAAGTGTATTGGGATTCCATGGACGATCTAAACAAGGCGGTAGTCCTACACGACTTATAGATGCGATAATGTAGCTGTAACTAAACAACTCAATAAAATCCAAAAACTAAAGAGAGAATCTTAGGGGTATATAAAGACAAGAGGTGCTCTATTACAGAGGCAGTTTCGAATTGTTTTGGCTATTGCGATCGGCTCATACGGAATTTGGATATGCAGTTGGACAGGTTGGAAATTAAGAGCACGAAATAAGCTTTCCAGAGAGTACAAGATCATCCAAATCGGAGTCTGTATGCTCGAGATAAAGACGTTTGAAGTCAGGGTTATCTCAGCAATCCAAATCAGAGTCCAGATCTTGTGGGACTCTATCTCTAACTCTTCTTGGACCCAAAGTGATGTGGGAAGACTCCTTGTACAGCACCAATTCATGTGGGACATCTTCACGAACACATGAACTTCATTCCTTCCTCTTCCCGAGAGCTTAAACTTGAATCCAGATCTTGTTCTTGATGATCTTGACGAACCTCCGTTTGTTTTTTATAGCTTGAGCAGCGGATGTAGTTGAAGTAGTGGAAGTAGAGGTGGCAGCGGGTATATCCATGGGTGGCATGTCCTCATCAGGATATGTACACGATGTTCAAGGCATATCTGTTTTAGGATCCTCTCTCATATATGCATATGAAAATCTCAAATATTTCCCATCTACTATCTAAGTATGGTTAGTGGAGATTATGTACCCCTCAAAAATGCCTTAGCCATTGATCGTACTCCGAGTTAGCTTTTCAATATTTTTTATTATTTTAATATAAATTTATGCAATTTTATTTCACCCTACTTGATCACCCAATTGCTCTTTCATAAGGATATTTGCAGTGATAGCGACAAGATTCTACAAGAGATAAAATGAGTTCCTTCTGCTCCTCATGGATTCAATACTCTTATTTCACAAACTAGCTACAACTAACCATGTGCCCTTGCAGGACATCAGTAATCAATTATTTGTTTGGAATTAATCTTACGCATGATATATCTTTAATATTTTTACTTTATTGTCTATCACTTAGTGACGTGATTTGTTGGTAAGCTCGGGGGATGGGGTAGAACAGTCAACCATGTGGTCCTCTTTCATATTTTGCTAGCAAATTTATTAGTATTGTTTTAGTTTATGCCTTAATGTACGCCTCAAATCGGTGGTTGGACAAGGGGTAGATTTATTTCTACTTGTCACTAATGATACTAGCTCTCATTTAAGTCTTGCATATTCATAGTTGATACTTTAATGTTGAATACTCCGTAGTACTTGCTTGAGAATTGCAACTAGTGAACCTATATACCTCATGACTCATTTTTTGCTATTAGAACACCTCCAGCACTTTTAGTATTTATCATATTTCCTTTTTCTATTTATTATAAAAATATTTTTTATTTCCTAGTTCAAGTAATTGCTCATTTTAATTGTTCATTGCACCCAAGAGCTTCACAACTATTTGAGAGATGTAGTTGTGCACCTCAACCCTTGATTTTTAATATTTTTAGTGTAATTTCAGATTTGGAACAAATGAGATTAAGCACAGCCTACCCATGGGTTCGACACACTTTCTTATCGAAAAAGCTACAATTGATCATATGAACTAGCAGATCACCAGTGACTGCGGAATTTGGTCACGGGGTTGTGTATAGTGAATCAATTTGATGGACTATGTGACAACTTCAATTTTAGTTAAAAGATATTCGATTTTCCTCTATAGAGGTAGAGTTTGTCACTCCTTATATCTCATCTTAATTATATGGCTATATGGGAGATGGTATGATCACATTTTATGTAACTTCCATGCTACACATCTACACTTGATCCATGTCGTTCATTTTGTTAATATATGTGACCATTGATGGGCCGAGTTATTCTTATGGTAAAAAAACCGCTTTGATCCTTTATTGGTATAATTGATGGACATAATTGTTTGGAGATACTTCAAATATGATAGCATTTTTGAGCTCATAAAGATTGTAATATGCATTTTCTCACGTGGTCCAAGTGGGAGGAGTATTTTCCTATTAGCTAGACCTACATGTGCACACATATTATAGCTATCATATAAGTTGGCTCACAAATTAATTGATCAACTAAAATTGTTGTTTCCTGGGGCACAAGCATCTAATTGTGATAAGTGTGGACTCTATATGGTTAGAGACTGGACATTAGTTTCTATTATGTGATGGCTTAGAATAGGAAAGTGGCACCTAAGTTCACCTATAAATACGGAGTTAGATCCCCAAAGTAGGGTACGACCAATCCACCGTCAATAGTTGGACATACATGGTCTGCCTCTTGCTTTGGAAGACCAAACCTTAGCTAGATGGGCTAATGATCGAATTTGCAGTCATGGCTTCCGTCTTAGTACACTTTCACATCTTTAGTTTATTGCAATTTACATCATGTCTTAATTCTTGTTTGTACGATCTGTGGTTAGATCAAGTTTGGATCTAACAAAATCCAATAGGCTCTCGCTGTCTTGGCTCTGACAAGACTCAGATGCCCATAAGATCTAGTGGTCTTGAGACCGAACTTGGATCGGTGGCCTCAACTATGACGGGTGCAAGATCTGGCAGCTATTGAGGGGGTGCATGTTGGCATTCCGCACCCCGAAAGTCC
Source organism: Stipa capillata (assembly GCA_019208055.1). Taxonomy (NCBI): domain Eukaryota; kingdom Viridiplantae; phylum Streptophyta; class Magnoliopsida; order Poales; family Poaceae; genus Stipa; species Stipa capillata. The sequence continues at coordinate 207,920 of JAGXJF010005514.1, read as the reverse complement.
ATGTATTCACTGGGGTAGTTGAGAGGCTCATTTCTTCATCCCCAATTTTTGGACGTGCATCGTGCTTGTAGCTAGCACTACTGCAAAACAAACCATCATAAACGGGCCAAAAACGTCCTCACAGATAGGCACGGCTGGCGTCTCTGACTAGTAGTTTGTGATGACAACACATCACAGACGGGCCAATATCATACCGCCCGTCTGTGATGACCTAGCTTCGAGATCACCTGTCCATCCGAGCTACTGTCTGTGATGACCCAAGAGCCAGTTGTTACAGACAGGCCAAATGACCGGCTCATCTGTGATGAATACATCCCCTGGACAGGGATTGCCTCAGCAGTCCCTGCCCCCTCCCACCTGAAACAAAACAAAGCAAGATTGATCCCTGTCCCCCCCCCAAACCATACCACACATACACAGACATAGTTCACATCATATTTCACTAAGTAAAGATATAACCATTAGCTAATTATCATCAATATATACGATTTATAATATGCACAAATTATAGTGCTATATGAACATGACCTCAAAAAATTAAATAACCCTAACATTGCATTCACATCACATTTCATTCACAAATGAACTCTCAAATAGATAGAAATTTAAAAATTAAACAAGTATATCACATTACAGTGAAATTAGTCCTTGCTTTTGTCAAAAACGTCAATTTAGTTTGAAAGATGATGAAAAAGATAGAATCAGACTATAGCCACTAAGAGGTAACACTTATGTAGTGAAGCAAGTTCTTGTAAAATGAGTTATGGATTTAAGCAAATCCTTAATACTAGAACTATTTCACTGCATATTAATTAGTGGTCTTTTTCATCATTGTCATAAACCTTCTCCTAATTGACTCTATATGTGCGATCAATTACAAACAAACCAATCAACATCAAGGAGAACTACACGTGATCGCCCCACGAGCATTATGACTGCACTGCAAGCCTTGGTTTCTGCATCAACCAAGACCTGCAGTGAAGGCATGACACTTATTGGGGGATCGCGTGTAGTTCTTCTTGATGTTGTGTGGAACCCATGTATTATTGGTTATTGGTGACGACATAAATTCGGTGAGAAGGAGATACCTTAGATTCTAAATTTTGAAAGAATGCCTTAGAATATTGCCCATTTTAAATAATCGCACATCAGTCCGTAAGGGTTCAGTGGTGCAGGGTATAGGCTTAGGGTTAATGCAATTTAACCTTACCCCAAACCCTGGACCCTTGTAATCCATGATACTATTAGTGGGTTTTTTTCATCATTGGCATAATCAAGGAGACACAAATTCTAATATAGCACTTGAGAAAATATTAAGCAAAAATTGAGCAAACTACTACAATTGACAAAACTTGTACCACATCACGCGATTGTGTCAAATAAATCTCTTCTAAAGTGTCCATCTCACATGAGAATGATCGATCATTCTGACATGAAATGGACACACTAGAATAGGTTGATTTCATAGAACCATCTTAAATGATAGAAATTTTACACCCTAAACCACTGATTGCACTGTCCGCAAAAACTTATAATTCATGTCAGTCAATCTACAACTGTGACATCCTTTATGAGACCATATATTATAAATTTTACAAACAACACATGCATATCATAGGCCTCAGATTCTAACTCGCTCTTAATATATGTAATGTGTGCTTGCTTTTCTAGGATGATGTAAAGATTTTTAGTCATTCCTTACCTCACACTAGAAAAGCGAAACACACACTCATTATAACAAAGTCTTATCATCATTGGTCTAATCATGTAAAAAACTTATACCAGATCACGCAGTTGTGTCAAATAAATCCCTTCTAAGGTGTCCTCACATCGATCGTTCTATATGAAATGGACATTGGAACTGATTGATTTCACAGAACGTCTAAAATGATATAAATTTTACATGCTAATTAATAGTAGAAAGTTGTCTCATAATTACGTGTGCCGACACATTGTACAAGAGCTCAAGTGGTTTAGGTTTTAGGGTATCGAGTTCAATCAAATTAAAATCAAGTCATGAACCCTATACCACTAAGCCCTTGTAAAATATTAAGTATGCGGTCTTTTTAATCATTGGCTAATTACCATATTTCACATTATTTTGCTAAATAACCTAACATTAATAAATAAATAAACATGAAAAGAGCAACTAAAAACAGATAACAAAAACAATTACATTTAACAAAACAATGCTCAAATAGGCTAATTTTGGATTTATCAATCATCCATACATAATAATCATCAATATATCATTAATTCATCAAAATATTGAATTGCATAAGCAAAATACAGAAGTTAGCCTACATAAAAAAAACTAAACAAAATAAAACTTTTGGTCACCACCCAATAAGTTCCATTAAGTAAAGGTTTGAAAGCAGAGCACATAACACCACGGGTAAACTATCGTCAAACTTTCACTCTAGGTTATATAGTCCATCAGTTTTTTCTATATATTGCAGGTGCCACATGACTGAACCCCATATCAATTTGTAGCCAGGAAAATAGAAATCATATTCCTAGTCACTTGTGAGATGCATAACAAACACGATATTTTCATAAACAAAATATCCTCCAACATGCATTTTAACTTCATTTTATAACATGCATTTAATTTTAGCCACAATTGATAGGTGATGTAACATGTATCTAATTTCAGCCACAATTGACAAGTAAGTCAACTAAATTATATATTTTTCTTTCAGAATGCATTTCAATGTCATAAACAGTAGCATATGAATCTAGTTTCATAAACAGTAACATTTGAATCTAATTTCATCCATCTAATTTGGACAATATGATCATAATCACATTCGACACCATGATCATAATCTAATATCATAAATAGTAACACAAACTAAAAAATAGAGGAAGATAGAGGGCTCGGCTTCACCAATGAGGAGAGGAAGGCGGCGGCTTGGAGAGGAGAGAGATGGGGGTTCAGAGAGGAGGCATCGAGAGAGAGGAGGGCAGCGACCGACATCAAGGGCGACGAGGACGTGGCAGCTAGCATCGAGGGCGACGACAGCGTGGCGGCCGCTACCGAGGACGGTGGTGCGGGCTCGATCGGTGGAGGAGGTGGCGGCAACAAGTAGGCACGACCGGATCTCCTCTCGGATTCGGCCAGCATGTGCGGGTCCCCCTCCTCCCCCTCCTCCTTCTCCTCCTTCTTCTCCTCCCAAACATGCGATGGTGGGCACGACCGGATCTCCTCTTGAATCTAGACAATGCGGATCTAGCATGGATCCGGCCAGGCTGAGCCAGCGCTGTCATAGTGAAGGAGGACGAGGTAGTGTCATCGTCTTGGAGGAAGAGGAGGTGGCGCTGTTGTCGAGTGGGGAGCGTGAAAGGAAGTTAGGGATTGTTAGGGTTAGAGGTGGGCGATGTAGGGGTTATATAAAATACTCATCATAGACGGGGCAGGATTTGTGCCCCGTCTCTGATGAGTCATCACAAACGGGGCTTTACCCCGCCTGTCTGTGATGATTCCATTACAGAACACACGCAAGCAGAACAAAAGCACAAGAATAGAAACAGAACATAGATGGCTGTGCAATTAAGCATCAATGGCTTTGAAATCAAGTATCTAAGCATCAATAGCCTTACAATCAAGTATTTAAGCATCAATGGCTTTGCAATCAAGTATTTAAGCATGACAAAATTTACTTTTACATATAAATGGTACATAGAAGCCAATTTTATCATCAAAGTTGCTAAAATTTGACTTTTACACTTAAATCGAATGTAGCGGCAACTCTCATCCTTGCATAAGTACGGAGCTTCCTCATCATGTTGGCCTTCCTCCATATCATCCAATATCCTGTCGGGAGGCTCCTCATCAAATCGGTTGTAGTCATCCTCATCCACGACATCTCAGCTCCTACAATGCTCCTTCTTCCATTCCTGACTACGTGGAGCTTTAGGTCTGTGGGGTCAATTAAATAGAAGACTTGGACAACTTGCTTGGCCAAGAACAATAGTTCGTCTCTGTACCCAATACTTCCGAGGTCCACAGTTGTGACGCCATACTTGCCGACATTCACATCTCTAAGCCTAACCCAACATCATTTAAAGGAACCTTGAAATGTACGCAGTCGAGCTCCCAAATCTCCTCTATGAAACCATAGTAGTTGTCCTTTGACCCATTGATATTCGAGGCTTCTATGTGGACACTATCGTTCTGATATGTGCTCTTCACGTCCCGAGCCTTCGTATAAAATGTGTACCCATTTATCTCATATGCTTGCCATCTCGCGACTCTCCCTTACCAACCATGTCAGCGTGTCATCAACACCTACCAGTTCAGGTTTGAACCATTGGTTGAACCTTGTGTTGTGCATTTCGTGATCCAAGTATCCGTTGCTTTCGGATTCTTTTGCCACAGCATTTGATTGTGCACCTCGATGTATGGAGACACGAAAATTGTGTGTTGCAAGATTGTGAAATGGGCTAAAGTATAGTCATGCTTAGTAGGAATGATTGTTCTCTTTCCGAGTGTCCCTTGACCCTTGAGTCTCTCCTCATGCCAAGATTGAGAAACACCTATCGGCTGCTTAGGCACATGAGACATATAGTACACACAGAATCAACAACCTATTCGGTTGCATAGTCTTCGATCATGCTACCCTCTGGTCGAGATTGGTTACACACGTAGTGCTTTAGAATTCCCATGTATCTCTCCAATGGGTACATGCTGCATAGGAATGCGGGCCCACACATCAACATCTCATTCACAAGGTGAACAATAAGATGGACCATGTTACCAAAAATGACGGAGGGAATATATCTCCATTTGACATAGTCTCATCACCACCTCTTCCTGCATAAGTTTTAGGCGTAGAGATTGATAACCTTCTAAGAAATTAGGTTGAAGAAGGTACACAGGCTCGTGATTGTCTCTCGAACCTTTGGTGGCAGAATTCCTCTAATTGCAACAGGGAGGATTTGTGCCATCATTACATGGCAATCATGAGACTTCATGCCAATTAGTTTCAAATTTGTCATCAAAACAAGCTTATTGATGCTGGCACGGTAACTAGATGGAACTTTCACAGCATGAAAGAGCTCGCAATTCTTAAGAGCTAGCATGAACTAGCTGGTGGAAGCCTAACTCGGCCTTTACCCTTATCTTTTAGTGCTAACTCAAGTCTGATGCCTATTTCTACAATGTCAAGCCGTACCTTCACACCATCCTTTGTTTTTCTCGGAATGTTCAGTAAGAAACATACCAGGCTTTCACATACATTCTTCTTTACGTGCATTAGATGGATGTAATGACGCACATGTAGGTTAGGCCAATAAGGTAAGTCTCAAAATATTAATTTCTTCTTCCAGATGCCCTCTCTCGATTTTTGTCCCTTTCCAAACACAACACTAATATCTTTGACAGTATCATATGCTTCTTGGCTGGTTTTTAGTTTTGGACATGTACCATCACTAGTACATAATGGTCTATACGAGGCGGCTTATCCGAGGCGGTTAAGTAAAAGCGCCACGAATAACACATGTCGGAAGCGGTTAGTACGAAAAACTCGCTTCCGATGCTCCCGAGCTCGGAAAACGACCTCATCCGAGGCGGTTAGAAATAAGTAACCGTCTCCAATGTTATCCGAGGCGGTTTCTTATTTCTGATCTGTAACACTCATTCTACTCTATAAATAAGTTCTTGCGTTCGTCATGCATACATGGCATCATCCATGCATAACCCTTGCATAAACTTGAATATTGAAAAGTTATGTTTTATAGAATATGTACATATCTCATTCTTAAAACTCAATTTTTATAAATTAACACCAATCAACTTATTTGGATAACTACCAAAACCCAAACGTATTTTGGCCTTATTTTCTAACAATAATTTTATGTACAAGTTTTAGCTCTCTGTGTTCATCCGGAAGTTGGTTCGGAACCTCCGGGCGGAGCCTCCGGGGTGCTCGGATTTTTCTGGGTGGCCTCCGAGTTAATTTCCGGATGAGTCCAGAGAGGGTTGAGCGAGAGTTGTCCGGCCGGAGGTTCGATCCGGAACCTCCGAGCTGAATCTCCGAGCTGTCCGGAAATTCCGAATGGTCTCCGAGCTATTTTTCGAGGGAGTCCAGAGAGCATGTGGGCGATCCCGGTGCAACCGGAGGTCCCATCCGGAGCCTCCGGGATGAACCTCCGGGTGAGCCCGGATTCCGGCTGAACTCCGGATTGATTTCTGGGAGAGTCCAGAGGGGGTGAGCGGTCGTTTTGTGAAGGCCGGAGGTTCACTCCGGAACCTCCGGGTGGTACGTCCGGGTTGCCCGACTCCGGGCCATTTCCGGGCTATTTCCGGGTGAGCACCCGAATGTCAGGGCTTGGCCGCCACGTTGCCACCGCAGGTTGGGGGCGGTGGACGGTGGAGCCTCCGTGGAGAGCTCGCCGGCCTCCCTATAAAAGCCCGCCAGGACCCCCCTTTTCCTCTTTTTCTCCTCCCGGCCAAATCTCCTCTTTCTTTTCTTTTTTTCCCGAGCTCATCTTCTCCAACCGGCGCCTTCTTCTCCAGCTCTGGCCGCGGCTCCGGCGAGCCCGAGCCGCCACTCCGGTGAGCCAGCCCCTCTCCTTTCCCTCCTCCTTCCCGCATTCTTCTTCTTCTCCCCTCACCCCTCCTCCTTCTCTCCTTTTTCCCAGGTCCAGCCGAGCTCCCAGCTGCAGCTAGTCCGGTCCATCCAGAGCCTCTTCCGGGCTGCACCACCTTAGCAAGAAGAAGGGCAGTTTGGGGGTAGAAAGTGGGTGAAGCTAGCATTTAGGGTTGGGGCAGAGTTAGCAGTTGAGGATATTCCATTTGTTTTGGGTAAATTTATAACAAAAATTGTATCTTCTTGTTTGTGTTTTCAACTAAAGCAAGGTCTATATGTTTGAAACCTTGATAGCATTTCCCATAACTTGATGCAAATGTATTCTTCAAAAGCTGCAGCTAATCCTCAATTAAATTCCCTTTATGTAATGTCAATCTCCATTTGATACCAATTTCCAAATTTTTAGCGAACATCCACATGAACCCAAACCAACTAACCCCAACTGTAGTAATTGTATTCTTTGAAACAATGTCTTCATGAAATACCTAGGACAAAACCACTTGTCGTAAATAACAATGTTTAACCCTAACATCCACAAAATACCATAGCATCTCATGTCTAGCATTTTCCATCATGCATACATGCTGGAGCTTATTTCTTTCGTTGTTTCCTTTCCGGTGCCTCGTGTTGCTTGTGACAGAGCCCGAAGAGGAAGAACCGCAGACTGTTGGGCTCACCCAAGTCTCCGAATCCTACGACCAAGGCAAGCAGAGCTTGTTGCATTCCTTTATTCTCCGTAATTACGTATACGTGTGAATGCTTGTTTGAATCGTACGTTGGAATTGAGCACACTAGCATGTGTAGGAGGTATCGCTATGTTGAAGAACTTCAATTGTTGCCCGATTAACTCAACCTGTTAAGGTGAGATGTATTGATTCAATGGAAACGCATCATGTTTAATTACTGTGGTAGTGAGCATCTGTAGGGCATGAAATCAAGCACGAATAAGTCTTGCGAGTACTTTTGTACTCACCTAGGATATTCCTAGACATTTGCAAGTGAGCCAACCATTGCGGAGTTTTATGATGATGCTTAGTCCGATGGTTTCCTTGGTCCGCATTCGACTCATGGGAATGGGTTGACTTTTGTGCAGCAGTTGATGCACCGCTGCGGGGCTTTTGTTTTGTTATCCGCTGCATTGTAAATATTTCAGTCTCGACTAAATTTACGGTTATCGCCGAATGATGTATCTTTAAAGTTCACTAAGTGGGCAGCTAGTTCTATTATCATATTGTAGAGTTTGTGTGATGATATTTCTTGCTGTCCAACATATGCCCCCACCTCCCGTCTGTCATGCGTGTATGTTGAATGGGGAGTGTGGATGGTTGCATATGGAGGAACTCATTATTTTCTTTTGATTCAAGTGAAGTGCAAAGTAAACGTACGGTCCATTGCCAAAGTGAGTCATACGCGTGAGGCGTATGTGTTTGGAATCGTGATCCCTCAATCAGGCCGTGGTGATCCATACGCATTGTGTCGTATGCTGGTCGCACGGGGCAGGGGTGGGCCATAGTCCGTCGCAGGTAGCGGCTATGGTCACCGTCTTCACTAGTTGTGAATTCCTTGAATTGAATTAAAATGCCGGGTCCCTCACATGATCGCCCCGGATAAGTCCAATATCCGAGGCGGTCATATATTATCAACCGCCTCGGATAAGTCAGCACATATGAGAGGCGATTGATGATATATAACCGCCTCCTTATAATTGATATTCGAGGCGCTTGTTTGGATTTAACCGCCTCCAATATGGTTCACAGTATTAATTGTGCTGCGCGAGCAGACATACGACCATGTCTTAAATGTGGCGATATGCTGGCGATTTTTTGAGCGATTTGCTGGCGATTTTTCGGTGGAGAAGCTACATTTGGAAGAGTAGTTGGAGATAATACTTCCTTGTTGATTAGCAAAGGTTAGTATTTAGTTTTTGAATCATTTATCCAATAATTTTGTGATATTGCTTTGTTTCTTGGACATTGAGAATATTGAATTATATGATCACATTTAGATTCATGGGGATAATTATTCATTATTGTATGTTCGAATGCGTAGTAATTATGAGTTAAGATATGCAAATTTTAGAGGAATTTTGTGGCTAAAATGGAAAAGGCAAAGAATGATGGCTTAATTTTTATATGCAAAAAATGGTACTTTGGTTAGTTAGTAGTTGAAGAGAGTCGACACGTATATAAAGGTTAGTTATATTAGTCAATTAGTATGGTTAGTTAATTATATTAATTAGTTAGGTTAGTGATATTATTTTTAGAATTTAGTTAGGTTAATTAGTAATTGAAGAAATGTTGAACTCATGTCACGAAGTCGATGCACTTCATATTTTTAACTAAAATTTGAACTTTCCATATGCATGGCTTAGATGGATTGATCGTGGATGTATGGAGCTCGCAACACAGAGGCGTATAGAGATGGAGTGAGAGTATTTATGGCAGCTGCCGAGGCGGACATGTTGAGAGAGGGTAGAGCTGACACATATTGTCCATGCGTAGACTGTGGTAACTTAAGGATTTTTGAGCTCCATCATATTGAGTACCACATCTTCAAGAGAGGTTTTACGGAAGGGTATTCAACTTGGACCAAGCACGGTGAAGATCAAGCCGTAGTATCAGATGATGATATTTTTGCCGATGAAGAAGCAACCGATATGCCCTTTGATATCGGTTGTGATTTAGACCATGAGATGTCCGATGATCCCGACTCGATGCCTGAGCTGGAACAGATGTTGCGTGATTTTGAAGGGCATGAAACCGAGAAAGAGTACCAACAATTCCTAGGCTTGATGGGGGCCTCGGAGAAACCGCTATTCGCAGGATGCAAGGCTAAGTTCACTCTGTTATATGCCGGGCTTGAACTATTGAAGCTGAAGGCGAGCAACAGCTGGTCCGACAAGAGCTTCAACAAGTTGTTAGGCCTCCTAGGTGACATGCTTCCGGAGGGGAATGAGTTACCCATAAACACATACAGAGTGAAGAAGGTGCTTTGTCTGTTGGGACTAGAAGTTGAAAAGATACATGCATGTCGGAACGACTGTATCCTATACCGAAAAGAATTTGCGAAGCTACATTCATGCCTTGTGTGCAAGGCTTCTCGGTACAAGGGTAAGATTGGAGTAGAAGGAGCAGAGGAATCCATCGAGGTGATGAAGAGGACTCCTGTGAAGGTTGCTTGGTACCTGCCTCTAATCCCGCGCCTGAAGTGTTTGTTTGCAAACCTGAAGGAAGCAAAACTGTTTCGCTGGCATGCGGACGAGCGGAAGACATCCGATGGAAAGCTAAGACACCCTGCCGATGCTATCCAGTGGAGAAACTTCGATAGGAAGTATCCTCTTTTTGCTGCGGAAACCAGGAACGTAAGGTTTGCACTGAGTACGGATGGAATGAACCCATTTGGCAACATGAGCAGCCGACACAGCACCTGGCCCGTACTTCTCAGTATGTACAACCTACCTCCCTGGTTTTGTATGAAAAGGAAGTACATTATGATGTCCATACTTATCGAAGGGCCTAAGCAACCTGGAAACGACATCGACGTGTATTTCCAACTGTTGATGGATGATCTACAAACACTGTGGAACACAGGAGTGCAGGTATGGGATGCGGACAAAAGACAATACTTCACTCTGCGGGCCATGCTGTTCTGCACGATCCAAGACTTTCCCGCTCTCAGCAACACCTCCGGTCAGACGGTGAAAGGACACAAAGGTTGTGTCATATGCATGGAGAATACCGTGAGCCTAAGTCTCAGGAATTACGGGAAAGTGGTGTACATGGGTCACCGGCGGTTCCTGCCTATAAGGCACCGTTACCAGAGGTGGAAGTCACAGTTCAACGGGAGAACAGAGAACGGTGCGAAACCAATGACATTAAGTGGTGCAGAGATATTCGAGAAGGTTAGCGATGCTAATGTCGTGCCTAGAAAGGGTCAAAAAAAAGGCCACAGATGAGTCCGCATACTGGAAGAAGCGATCGGTGTTCTGGGACCTACCATACTGAAAGGATCTAGACATCCGGCACTGCATCAATGTGATGCACATAGAGAAGAATGTCTGTGACAGCGTGCTGAGTCTACTGCTAAACATGAAGGACAAGACGAAGGATGGCATTAAGGCCCGACTTGACATGGTTGATATGGGAATCAGGCCCGAGCTGGCACCCGTACTTCTGCCTAACGGGAAGACATACATCCCCCTGCCTGTTACATTTTATCGAAGGCTGAGAGAACTGAGTTTTGCAAGTTCTTGCATGGTGTGAAGGTTCCGTCGGGCTACTCCGTCAACATCAAGAGGCTCGTCTCGATGCAGGACTTGAAACTAGTCGGCATGAAGTCTCATGACTGTCATGTTATGATGACACAGATGCTCCCAATTGCAATCAGGAATATTCTGCCACCTAACGTCTGAGAATCTATCACCAACCTGTGCTTCTTCTTTAACAAGATTTCACAGAAGGTGATAGACGTGTTCGAACTAGATGATCTGAAGTTAGCGGTGGCAGAGACTGTATGTCAGCTAGAGATGTATTTTCCCCCGTCTTTCTTTGATATAATGGTGCATCTCATCGTCCACATTGTGCACGAAACAAAGATGTGAGGGCCTGTATTCCTTCGGAGCATGTACCCGTTCGAAAGATTCATGGGAATCTTGAAGCACTACGTGCGAAACAGGTATCGACCGGAGGGAAGTATTGTCGAAGGTTACACTGCAGAAGAGGTTGTCGAGTTCTGTGTTGACTACATGGAGTCGAACCAACCGATTGAAATCTACAACGGCCGATCAAGCTGAACACGCTCTTGCCCATTTCACGGTGTTGCAACACACGACCACCGTTGCCCCGTACATGGACGAGCACAGGGCAAAGTTAAGGCAAGAGCACCCAGATAGAACCGATGCGTGGAGGACGAGAGAGCATAACAAAGAATTTAACAAGTGGTTCAAGGAGCGTCTTCGTTTAGGTGCCTCTAGCGACATGCTAACCTGGTATGCGAAGGGCCCAACATTCGAAGTCGTCACTTGGCAAGGATATGACATTAATGGATACACATTCTACACGAGAGATCAAGATAAGAAAAGCACATCTCAAAATAGTGGGGTCCGCATAGAGGCTTCTGACTTGAGTGGGAAACGGAGCTGGTACTACAGGTTCATCGAGAATATTTGGGAGTTGGACTATGTGTACTTCAAATTTCCATTGTTCCGGTGCCGATGGGTCAATCTTCAATCTACTAAGGTCGACAAGTACGGCTTCACAACAGTAGACTTTGAACGTGTTGGATTCAAAGATGACCCATTCATTCTAGCCAATCAAGCTCACCAGGTGTTTTATGTGACCGACCCGGCGAAGAAGAATCTTCATATTGCCCTACAGGGTAAAAGGAAGATTGTCGGAGTTCAGGGTGTGGTGGATGAGGACGAATACAAGATCTTCGAAGATGCACCTCCGATGCAACATACCATAAGAGACACGATTACCGATGAATCTAACGAAGCATGGTACGTACGGGAAGATCATCAAGAAGGACTAGAGTTCGAAGAGGAAATGCCTATCAAAAAGAAAAAGAAACGCAAGCAAAGGTGATGAAAAAATTTGAGATGTTTATTTCCATTTTTGAGAAGTGTTGATTTTGTTTTCTAAACTTGATAGAAATATTTATGTGCAAATGATGATACAATTGAGATGGTCATGTTCAAAGGGCATCTAAGCTCCTTAGGACATTTATCTTATGAATCTTTCATCCACAACCCATGTTCGAGAAAAACCCGAAGAGAGAGTAAGTGAGAAGCCCAAATGATTACCCTGCTGTTTGTTCTCTGTGTGCACCCGGAGTCTTGGTCCGGAGGCTCCGGACATGACCTCCGGGATACCCGAAATCCGGATGGAATTCTGGACCAGTGCACCCGGAGTATCGGAGGCGGTTGGATTTCAAAAACCGCCTCCGATTTGGACATATCTGAGGCGGTTATAACTACGCAACTGCCTCCGATATTCATATATCCGAGGCAGTTATAACTACGCAACCGCCTCCGATATGGACATATTCGAGGCGGTCAGATCCACGGAACCGCCTCCTTTATCTATAATCAGAGGCGGTCAGATCCACGCAACCGCCTCCAATATCGCCCCATATAAAACTCAAACTGCCTTACCCGCGTGCATTAACTCAAAACTGCCGCCGCCTCCTCCACCCGACCAGCGCCGCCTCCTCCACCCGACTAGCACCGTCGCCCCCCGACCTGCAACGGAGCCTCCTCCCACAAGGCCGGCCTCCCCGAGCACCGGCCCTCACCGACCCGACCACCGCCGCCTCCCCGAGCACTAGCGCCTCCTCCCCGAGCACCGGCGCCTCCTCCCCCACCGCCGCCTCCTCGAGCACCGGCGCCTCCTCCCCGACCGGTGGCATGGCGTGAATCTTTATTTAGATGTTCTATGAATTGTGATTGTTAGCTAGTGATTGCATGACGTGAATCTTTATTTAGATGTTCTATGAATTGTTTCTAAATCTTTGTGCACTATTGAAATCAACAACCATTGTGGCTTAGTAGTTAGAAGTTGATTGAACTAAGTGGACGATAAATACTAAAAAACATAAACAAGTACCAAACTGGATATTTTAGTTTAGATATTTGGCATTTATTTGCTTTCAAATGGTAACAACTTAGCTTCCAATTGATGAACAATTGCTTTCAAATAGTGCTAAAACTAAATTTCACATGTTCTTCCTGTTAGATCAAGATTTCAATTAGTTCGCATACGCTCTACTAACTTCATAGTAGAACTTGTTTAGTTACTCCTCAATACAATGGAGACGAACTCCCCATCACCGTCCCCTGCGATATCGCCGTCGGGGTCACCAAGACCTTCGACATCGTCAGGAAAGGGCTCTCGCAAAGCAAGGAAGCCATCGGGGAGGCCGAAGGGCAGATGGGTAGTTTAGAGCTTGGATCTAGTGACCAGAGTTCCTGAGTCGGAAGAAACCTAGAAGAAGTGGCAGACGTTATGCGGGGTGGTCGCCCGTTCTAGGGTTAGGATCACCCTCGCCGATTGGGGCGAGCTGACACGGGAGGAGCGAAGGTCCCTGTTCGACGAAGTCAAGGGCTCCTTCATGTACCCGGAAGAGGTTGAAGCCGATTTCTACCGAGCAACTATACTGACGGCTGGGAAGTGCTGGAGGAATTTCAAGCACAGACTGGTGAGGGACTATCTCAAGCAAGATAAGTCGCCTTGCCAGGCATACCTGGATGTATCCGAAGAAGATTGGGCGGAATTCTGCGCCTTGAAGTCTTCTGAAGAGTTCCAAGTAGATAACCAGAAGGGGCAGGAGCTAGCCAGGAGGAACAAGCACCCGCACTATCTTGGCACCTCAGGGTACATCGGTGCTAAGAAGAAATGGGCGAAGGAGGACGAGGAAGTGGAGAAGTACGGACAGCAGCCGGTGTTCTCGGATTTCAGCGACAGCCGCATCCGGGACTGGTGCAGGGCGAGGTCGAAGGTGGATCCTCGTGGTCAACACGTCTGGCGAAACCCAGAAGACGAGGAGGTCTATCAGAGAATGGTAGGGCTGAATGAGCAGGCTTCTCAAGGCTCGTTTGTGCCAAGTTGGGAGAAAGACATACTCTCTGAGGCCATCGGCACCAAGGAGCCCTTTGGACGCACCAGGGGTTTCGGAAATCTGGCAACATGGGGCAAAGCCTTCACCGGCAATACGTAGGAGGCACGTCGATAGAGGAAGAAAGCTAGAGCCGAGCAGATGAAAGCGGAGATACAATCGTCCCTTGAGGCGCAATTTGAAGAAAGGCTGAGAGCCATGGAGGAGAGGCTTTCAGCACAGTACCTACAAGACAGGGTGCAAGCCGCAAGCCCGGGTGCCCGCCGGAGTAGCTGCGCCTCGGGTGCGGACGATGTTTCTCCCATCGACCAAATTGGGGGTCCGGCGCGGTGCAAGATGCAGATACAGTTTGCTACGACGAACTTCTCAATGGACGCCGCGTACGGTCAGGTGTGGCCATCTCCTCTTGGAACGGTGATGCACGGTGTCTTGTTAACGGCAGGCTTCGCGCGGGTGCAGGTCGAGTCAATCAACCCAACCTTCGCTAATTGTCCCTTGCCGAACGCGCGAGAAGCTGATGAGATGCAATTGCTAAGCGAGGCGGTCGGGTCGTTCGTCCAGTGGCCGAAGAAGGACATAGTCCTCGAATCAGCACCGACCGCACCGTCCTATCCTTTATGGTCGCCGGATGAAGGGATGATGAGGTTTTCACCGGTGGTTGATCCATCTCCACCGGAGGTTTCGAAGCAGCTCACCTTTCCTCAGCCAATACCGACAGCCCCTGAACTCCCGGCAGTACCACAAGTGGAGAGCTCACGGCCAAGTCATGTTCGAACGAGGAGTCAAAGGGCCACATCCAAGCTGAAAGTAGTCAGAGGCAAGAAGTCAGGTTCGAAACGGGCGGATGATGTTGAATATCCTATGGCAGAGCTAGCTCGCCAACACGTGCCGGGACAACCTATGGTGGACGCTTACGTGAACCTGGGCATCGCCTGCTGGAAGCTTCATGATCATTACCTCGAGATGTCGAACAGGCCGTTCCCAAATACAGAAGTCGGCGTCGTAGTTTGCTTCAAGGAGGACGATTTCAAGCACCGTCAAGGAAACATGTTTCCCGTGGACTTCTCTGACATCTTCGACATGTTCCACTACCGTGAGCTGGACGCCGGGCTCATGCGATGCTTCACGCTATAAGTCCTTACAACACAGCACCGTTTTGTTTTATCACCGCTAAGTGCCTGCAATTGAACTCATTCTTCTCCTATACTCAGATACATGATTGATCTGACCGATAAAAGGAAGATGAGCAACTCTGTGGGGTTCGGCGACCCACATTTGATCTCGGCCCAAAGCATCGCGGAAAATAGGAACCTGATGCGGGATTACGTCGTGCATTTACTCCATCAATACTCCGCATGAGATTCCATCCAGGTTGCCTATAACATCGTGTAAGCCACATCCTTTGCAAATTCTCATCATTCGATGGCTAAACATGTAATAACTTCGCATCGTATAACCAGGGGCCATTGGATCCTCCTCGTGATCGTGCCGAAGTGGAATAAGGTATATTACCTTGATTCCATGAGGCGTAGTGCTGACCACCGCAAGCAAGCTACATGGACATCATGCGTCTACTTGACGAGTAAGTACCAAAACTTTCAACTTCGTCCATGCCTATTCTTTTTTCGTCCCAAAGGAAAAGACAGTTCGATGCTAATTGTTTTCAATCACGTAGAGCGTTCGGCACATACGTCCAACAAGGAGGGAGACACAAGGAGGGAGTGGCCGTTGAGTTACGCCATGACTCCAAGTTTAAGGTATTTCGTAATGTCCTTGACTCCTCGAACTAATGCCATCATACTTCTGCCCTCTATACCTAATCGATATCCCTTTTGTAGTGCCAGCAACAACCCGAAGGGTCCGACGTCTGTGGGTATTACGTGTGTTTCCACATGCTAGCCCTTTGCAGCAACCCAAAGTACAGTGATCTAGCGGTACGAAACCATCGCCACTACTAATGTCTAATGTTTAATCATGCTATTCGCCCTGAGCGTAAGCTTCATGTTTGCAGGAAAGGGCGAAAATCATGGCAATCAAACAGTTAGAAGACATGGACATGGCCCAGATCCGGTCACACATCGCTAGCTTCCTAAACAACGAGGTCATTAGTGCCCAAGGACGCTTCAGTATCTCGGCGGCAAGCTAGGAACTTAGGATTGTGATTAGTTAGATCATTACTTAGGTTTCTAGTTAGGTCATTAGTTAGGTTTCTAGTTCGGAAGCTTCAAACTTTGTAGTTATCTTTCGAACTTGTGGTCTCCAATGATAAGTGCACTTGGAGTTTGTAAATGTCATTTACTTTTTCTCTCGGTGCTAACGTATATATGGGTGTCAAATAATTCTATCTTTTTCTTATGAATGTCACTATTTAACAAATGAGACTTTTTTATCAACAGATATCGTGTACGGAGGCTGCGGCGAGTGGTTCTATTCATGTGAAGAACTTAAGAGATGTTTACTTTTTTGAATTTGATCAATATCATTGCTGTGAATTGAGTATATGTCACAAATGAACAAGTTTTGTAATATTACTTATATGTGTATGTATGTGAATGTTTGAAGTTTATGTCTTGTGATTGATCTGAGAATGAATGATTGAATAGTGTGCTATATAAATCTGTTGTATACGTGCTGTGCTATAGAAAATTCATATGAACTGTTTGCTTTTTCAGGGAGGCTAGTAAATCAGGCAAAATAATGCCTGTTTAAAAATATATCCGAGGCGGTTGCAACTTAACAACCGTCTCGGATATCTCCTAATGGAGGCGATTAAGTGACCGCCTCGGATAACTCCTTATCCGAGGCGATTAATAAAATGTAACCCCCTCCGATTACTCATTATCCGTGCGGTTGCCGCGTTTCAACCGCCTCGGATAAGTCTAATCCGAGGCGGATGCATAACCGCCTCCGAGGCATGCCCCCATATCCGCAACCACTCCGTGGAGACGGCTGCTATAACTGCCTCGGATGTGCTATTTCAACCGCCTCGGATATGGATTTCTGTACTAGTGCATGCTCCTTTTCTCTATTGAAGGCCTTCTTCATCTTTCGGTATACATGTTTTCTTGGCAGGAACCTACAGTGCCCCACATACACAGTTTTGCAATAGTTGTTTAGCCACAAACTCAAGGTTTCATCCATGCTGAAGCAGGCGTGGAATCCTTTTATAGTCTGGCCAGACATGTTACCGTAGGCAGGATAACCATGTCACAAACATACATTTCAGATGGGGAATGATAAGCAAATGCCACGCCACCTTAGCTAGAAGTCCTTTCGCCGCCTCCTCATCGTCGACATCACCATCATCTCCTTTCTGATTCTTGTATCGAGATGCCTTGCACACCGAACATCGATGCAAGTTTGTATACTCTTAACTGAATAGGATACAATCGTTCTGACAGCCATATATATTTTCTACTTCTAATCCCAGCGCGTAGAGAATCTTCTTGGCTTTGTACGTGCTTGTGGGCAACACGTTACCTATGGGAAGCATGTCCTCAAAGAGAACTAATATTGACATGAAAATCTTGTTGAACCAACTGCTGCTTGCCTTTCTTTTAGCAATTCAAGCACGGATGACAACGATGTGTATTTCGGCTTGCATCCCACCCACAAAGGTTTCTCCACATCCTCTATCAAGCTCAGGAATTTAGCATACTCCTTCCCACCAAGGTCCTTCCTTTCTACATCCTGCAACATCTGGTCTAGATCATTGCTGTCATCAAGAAGCATATCCTCATTGCCCATATCGGAATCAAAATCAGATTCGATGACATCCAGCATATCATTGACTTCCTATTCTTCACTGTGATGAGTCCAACGTGTGTAATTCCCCATGAAACCACTCCAAATCAAGTGTTTCTGGATTTGGTATGGATGCTTATATATCTTCTCATCCTTGCAGTCAATGCATGGACAAAACATAAATTTCACACTCTTTCTCAACTTATCATCCGAGACGGTTCTTATGAATTCAGACACAACCCTCAAGTACCCTGGGTCCATATGATTTTCACCGTACATCCAACTTTGATCCATCAACATAAACATTAAATTTCTAAGCGTACCACCATACCATCTAAGTTATAAAGCTAGAAGATGAGAGGGAATGCCCCATACAAGAAGAAGAGGGATGAGTTAGAGGGAAACACAAATTACTAACCTTGGGGAAACAACAGCTTCAAAATCGCCTCAAAATCGCAGTAGCAACTCCTTCCTCCAATAGATTAGCTAGGTCGTCGAAATAGATCCGGGCTCGCTCCTGTCTAAAAGATAAGACTCATCATAGACAGGCATCCACTTATGGCGTCTGTGATAACATGTCTCAATCTGCACGTCTGTGTTGGAAAACCCATGACAGACGGGCTGATACCTGCACGTTTGTGTTGTCACCACACATCATAGACAGGCTAATGTGGCCCGTCTGTGATGACTCATCACATGCACCCGTCTATCATGACTATTCAAGACTGACCAGTCTACTCCGGGATAAGTCATCACAGACGGTTTGTTTTCTGGACTGTCTGTGATGTTGTTATCATAGGTGCGCTCCCATTGCTTGTTTTTGATGAGGTGTTTACTATTAGGGTTTCTATAGTAGTGTGGCCATATGTGAACTTTTGGGGTTTTTCGTCTTGTATTTGTCTAGTCAGAAGAAAAAAATGTGTGTAAAATTGCACTCGTAAAGGCAAAGTTTAATTCTGCAACTTCAAAACATTTAGAGCATCTCCAACCAACTATCCTAATTTTATTCCCTATTTCTCCATTTAGGGAGTCATCCCAAAAGATTCCCTCCCCAAATCTCTTCGCGTTCCAACCGACTCCCCAGATCTCACTCCCTATATTCCACTCTCCTATATTTTACTAATATCCTATGACTACCATATTATTTGTAACAGCTATATTTCTAACATGCATAATGTAACAGCTATATTTCTAACGGGTTAGTTGTAACGACTATATTTCTGATGGCTATATTGATAACAGTTATATTTCTAACAGTTGTATTTCTAATGGCTATGTTTTTCTGGTCTGTATATGCGTAGGCATTTGCTATTCCTGGCAGTTCCTCCTCTAACACATCACAATGAGTTATCGTAGCTCACTCATGCAAGCTCTCTTGGATTAGTCGTCATTAGATGATGATGACAAACTCTTTCTTGCTACAATCGTAACACATAAGCACTGTGAGCTACGGAATGCTCCACCCCATGGTCGCCTAGACATCAGGTAATCTATCGCAACAGAGAAGCAGGGCATTTTAGATTATACCAAGATTACTTTTCAGATGCTTCTACCTAAGGCCCAAGTATCTTTCACTGTAGTTATGCAACCGTTACCATATGTTTTTATTTACCTTTTCTGTTGATCCTCCTATGTAGTACTCATTTTTATTTTCTGCGTGGGTTTAGAATAGCTCGTTCTCTATTTTTCCGCATAGTGGATGCTATAGAAAGCCATGATGACTATTTTGTGCAAAGAAGAGATAGAATTGGATGTCTTGGGGTATCTTCTTTGCAAAAGATTATAGCAGCATTTCAAATGCTAACCTATGGAGTACCTGCGGATCCTATAGATGATTATCTCTGAATTGGAGAAAGTACTGCTACAGAGAGTCTTAGAAGATCTATGAAAGCTATTATTGAAGTATTTGGAGATGAGTATTTGAGGTCTCCAAATAATAATGATATTGCTAGGCTACTTGCTATTGGAGAGGAAAGATGTTTTACCGGAATGCTACGGAGCATAGATTGCATGCATTGGTGGTGGAAAAATTATCCTGTGACATGGTAAGGTATGTATACTGGTCATGTGTACGAGGCTACAATAATTCTAGAAGTCATTGCTTCACAAGATCTTTAGATTTGACATGCGTTTTTTGGTTTACCATAGTCTCACAAGGATATTAGTGTTCTTCACCGATCCCCTCTTTTTGCAAAGCTAGTTGAAGGGCAAACTTTTGAAGTGAATTATGGCACTAATGGTCATGATTATACAATGAAGTATTACATTGCAGACCGCATATATCCTAGTTGGGCAACATTTGTGAAGATTATACCATCTCCACAAGGGAATAAGAAAAATTATTTGCCCAAACTCAAAAAGCAGTTAGGAAGGACATCGAACAAGCCTTTGGAGTCCTACAAGCTCGTTTTGCCATTGTTCGTGGACCAGCTCAATTTTGGGATCAAGACACACTCGGAGATATCATGACAGTCTATGTCATTATGCATATAACATAATTATTGAAGATGAGCATGACGAAGGCCCAGAAGATTTCAACTATGGTGGAGTGGGAGAAAAATGTGACAGTTTCACATGAACATACTCTTGAACTTTTTGAGTTCATTGAAATTCATCATTCTATTAAAAGCAGACAAGCTCATTTTTAACTTCGAGATGATCTAATCGAGCACCTATGGCAATATTTTTGAGATATAATTTTTTAAGTTATATATGTAGTTACCGCTGTTTTTATGATATATCGTTCGAGTGCAGCAGTTAGCTGGATGCAGAGCGAGGTTCATTCCCTAGATATGAAGTGCAAGCTTAGAGAATAGGGAATCAAGATAGGATAGGGCGATGAATGGGGATTTAGTTGAGGGGAGGTTTTGGACAAGACTTCTCAAAATTAGAGATAGCGAGGGGGAAAAGCACCCGGTTGGAAATGCTTGTCGGGAAATACCACGCAGAGAGTTAAAATTAGGGAGATGCCACTCAAGAATAGCTTGACTTTGACAAATGCTATTTACTTCTATTTATGTTTTTTCTTGTTCTCGTTTCTCTTGACTTGGTTTTCCATTATTTCGTGCCTTTGGATTAAGGGCCTGTTTGGTTGGGCTGTGGCTGTTAACAAAGCTGCTGTTAGCTGACTGTTTAGAAAAGCTGATGTGGCTGTGGGAAAGTGAACATATGACTTTTGCTTGATCCAAACCATCTATAATATTTTAGAAAATGAGCACAGAAGCTTTAGCACATTGCAAAAAGCTGACAGAAGGCAGCTTTTCCAAACAGCTGAATTTGCACTGCAAAGCCCACAGCTACCGTTGGAAAAAGCTGCTGAAAAGCTGGCTGTTTGGTTGGGCTGCAGCTTTTTCCAGTGAAAAGCTGCTGAAAAACCCAACCAAACACCCCCTAAACTAGACTTGACATCGACATGAGCCCTAGCCCCACGCTTTTATCAATCTCGTCTACTCGGTCACCAACAGGGGCTCCACGCGTGCACCTCTTCATCTCTCGATGCCAGTCTGCCACCAGGCAAAATAGCCAACCTAGACAGGGTTTTACGGCTTGCTCGCACAGGCGCATAAAAACCTCAAACCCCAGAGAGAAAGAGAAGGAAAAAAGCGAAACCCTCCTCCCACGCCACCAATGGCTACGCCGCCGGCGCCGTCGCCAGTTAGGCTTCGGCTAGTGTTCGACAACCGCCGCCTTCTCCGGCGGGCGCAACGAGAGGACGGCCTACGCCGCTGCTGGCTCCTCCTCCGCCCGGAGCTCGCCACTGTCGCCGACCTCTCCGCCCACATCGCCGCTTGCTTCCACCTCCGCCGGTCCTGCCCCCGTGGCGTCGTCCTCTCGGTGCGACCCACTCCCCTCTCCTCCCCCGTGGCTTTTCCCCCCTTCTCTTCCTTCCATTTCTTTCTTCCCCATTTGTGTGCTGGTTTTAATCGGAAACCCCCAAAGTTTGGTGATTGATTTACGTGGTTGTTCTCCAAGTGTGACGACCTCACACACCAATGCCTGAGGGTTTCTGGGTTGTACTTAGATTCTTGTATGATTTTTCATTTTTTTTCTTGATCTTATCTATCTGTACATACAAGCTGAGCTTTGTGTATTACTGATGGACGGATGGATTGTGTCTCTGTGCAGATGGATGGATTTGCCTTGCCACCATTCGAGTCCACTTGCATCTTCAGGGATAAGGATATCATAAGGTAATTGTTCGTGAATTGAATTGTTCGTTGGATTTACTGTGGTATATGGAACGTGGTGTGCATGAACGCGCTAATTGGCTGTTGTGGCGTCTTTATCTTAGGGTTTCATTTGTAATGCTTAACAAGAGCAATCGTTGGGTTTGTGGGCTTGTGGCTATGCAGAACATGAATGTGAAATTTACGGGGTGCTAATGATATGCTCATTGTAATGTATCTCTTCCATTTTGTTCTAGAAAAATAAATATCCGGCCAAATATCATACATAGTCAATCTTCTGCATGGCGGTTAACTGATATTGTGGATGTTAGCATGATATAGATAATGGTTATTATCCACAAGAATAAAAGAGATAAAACAATGTTCAAGCAGTAATATAGGGCTAGAGTGTCACATGAATGATGGGATTGCGGAAGTAGAAACACTCTCTTGTGATGTGGGACGTAACAAGTCTGATTGACTGTAACGTGTTGAGTTATATGGGGATCATGATGAGAGTTATGTTGGTTGCCATGTACACCTTTTCTTAGCTAACAAAAGAAAACCTTTTCCGTTTAGTATTTCTTTTTGCGTGCAACCGTGTGTAACTCTTCTGGAAATGATTTTATTTACAACAAAGCCCCCCCTGCCTTGTATTGCAGGGTTAAACAGAAAGCTTGCAAGAATATAGTACGACATACTGATATACACTCCATTCAAGATCCTGAGATAGTAGAGAAGCGACCACTTCCAATGGGTGATAAAATCCTTGTAATCGAGCATCAAATGGACTATAGTAAGCACCAAGAAGAAGAGGTACATTGTGATGATCAGCCTGAAGAAAATGCAGCTGCTATCCACAATCTGGAAAATGAGGATACAAGTTCGAAGAGGAAATTGCGAGATGGAGATGCAGGAACACCTGAAAGCTCAAAGTATCCTCCTTTCTTAGTCTTGTTTTTTCACTTTCCTTTTGCCAACTAAGGATTACCACTTAATATATTTTCTTTTTAACAAGAAAGACATCAAAATAGCTGATTTTATGCTCCCATTTAAATAATGTCGTTTGGTTTCCTGTTTGATCCCAAAACAGCTACCTTTCCATCTAAGTTTATGCCGGCTTCTCCCATCCTATGTTCTGTTCAAGTGATCCTGTTATCTATCTGTTGATACAGGAGAAAGAAACTGAAGGTGACAAACCCTGGAAAACACTTGGGTTGCAGCAAGGAAGATAATGTTCACCAAGACCAGGGTCGGTGTGGATCCAAAAAGTTGAAGACATCATCTACCAATATTGAAGCAAAGAAGGTGACGATACAAGCTGAAGGTACTGTTACGTTGGAGGAAAAGCAAAAGACTGACAGGTACTATATCAAGTCCTATACCAGATATCTTTCTTGTGCCACTCAATCTGATAAACAAGTTTTCTTTGTCCTGGTACTACCATGGACCATGGCTAACAAGGTACCAATCCAATCAATAAAACTAGTACTAGTAATTGTTGGTAAATTGGCTTGCAGGATAGCATATTGGGTATGTCACCAAGGTACTTTGGATCTGTCTATTGAGTCTAACAGCTCCGTGGACTACAATTGTTTGATAGGACTTTACTACAGATTTGCAAATTTGGAATTAGGATAATCTTAATGTCGTCATGGTTCATGATTCTAACGAAAATTCCCATTTCAGCAATATGTTGATTTCTTATATCAGATGCCATATTGATAACACTGTTATCACTTTAAGGACATGTTAATTTATTGCAATGCTGTGGTCACATTGGTTACAAATATAAGACATGTCATTTCGTATATTTCAATTTACTGTTTCAACATAGTATTAATTGTACAGTTTGATTGCTACCATTTCATTAATAGAAATAGTACAACGATGTTGCAAAAACTTTTACATTTGCGCTACTACAAAGTAATAGTGATTCTGGGATAAGGCTACTCCATCTATGACTAGGTATATTACATTTTTGGCTTTTCACAGTCTTCAATGCCACTTTGACTATGTTTTTTTTAATAATAACGTAGTAGTAAATAGTATAAAACTTATATTACGAAAGCATTTTTCAAGTACTGGCATTATTTCCATGTTGCCATTCTATTTGTTTTACATATACGTGGTCAAAATTACAAAAAGAAAACTGCATTTAGTGACACAGGAAGTAGCACTGTAAAATACATGGTAGCTTGGTAAACAAAAACCAGACAACCAGTTCAAAATTATATATGTAATGTTAAATTACTGTTCTTTTGATATTCCTCTCATGTAATAGCAAATGGTCTGTATGTTAAAATAAATCTGTTAGTAAAGGTCTAAAAGATATAAACTACAGCATTCCTGTTCAGTTATCCCTGCTCTTCATGTCACCAAGAGATAATGTGACATGTTATGATATTTTGCATAAATAATGAGAGGCTTCTTGAACATGTCATTTCTATTTTAATTAATAATATGGCATTCATCTCTGTTATACCATTTTAAAGATTGTTTTTGGAACTGCAGTTTAGCTATATATTCAATTAAACAGAATGTTAACATCAACTGCCAAGTGCATCCTAATTATTTTTTTGTTTGACAGAAATAGTAGAAGGACGCCCTAGTGACAATTATATATAAATTAAAGGTATAAAAGTTACAGATTACTGAGAAAGGATCCATACGATCCAAACTGTAAACAGCTAAAGATAAAAGCAAATTAAGCACTATCCAACCACTTGCTTAAAGTATTTGACATGAGGAGCTCCTGCCTGTAAGCCAATTCAAGTCCAAAATGAACATTCATTTCCGCCTGTGCTTACTTGGAGGAATTTTTTCAAGGTTGCATGCTAACCATACCATTTCACTTCCCCTGCTACTAAATATAGTGCAACGTGTCATAATCATTTTTTAATTCAATTTTCTGTATTAGTCTTTGTTTGTTCTATTACGTCACTGCGGAAAATTCATGTCAGATGTCTTTTAGGTGCAACCAAACCAAGTTGAATTGCGAAAAAGAGGTGGCTGGCCATAACACTCAATGTGATAATAAAAAGGTTTGTGTAAGTCGCAATTCTGCTTCCAGATATATCCAGTGTTTGCACTCTATGCATGTTAGTTTGTGTGTTGTTACCTGTTGGTTGCTGTTAATATCTTTTCACCAACTTTCATGTTTCTTATAATTGGTAAAAACATTGTTTTTAATGTAATTGTATTGTATGTTGTGAAGCTCAAAGCTCTCAAAGTGAACCATTTAAATCTCATTAAAAAAGATACTGCCATGGCAAACATCTTTGGTTTTTTCTTGTTATTTTGCTCTTATTTGACGTATGTATCAGTTTTTTCTAATGAATCTGTAAGTACCATAATTTTCAACATATTCTATTGTTTTCATTTAAGAAAGAAGGGAAGTTCTTCTTTTGGTAATCTAAAGCAACATTACTTGTTTCTAGTAAAAGTGATTAGAGCTTTTCTCTTACCTAAGGTCATGCTGGGCATTGCTGCACTGTGTTGCTGAACCTAGTTATAGTGAAATATCTGTTTTGGCTAAAAGAAGACCTTTTCAACTATTTGTTATATCCTAATGGCGCAGTGCCAACTCACCTTAAATTATCCGCTAGTGGACTTTGTTTATGATTTGTACTGCTCTGCAATCAGTTTTTTACAATTTAGTTGGTTACAAGTTACATAGAAATTTAACAAATGTGGTCTGCTAATTAATCAATGTGTCCAAAATAGTGTGATAAATGTGCTTCTTAAAAAAGCAACCGCAGTGGACAATGCCAACCACCGCTATCTATGTTAATAGTTGTTCACTTGTGCACCATCATCCATCAACATTTCCTGGATCTACCAGAGCACAGCTCGTGTTATTTGAGTGAGTTTCCATCTGGATGCTTCTGTTGTTCCCTCCAAATGGGTTGTATTCTAAGCTGCATTTGAGTTCCAATACCCTTCCACATGATCTAATATTTGTCCATTGGATTATATATGATTAATCATATCCTCTGTTTGGTGCATTGCTGTTTCCTGGCCCTTGTAGATGGTTCATACCTGGAAAACCTCTTGTGGCAGTGACTAATGCACAACCAGATGTTACTATTATAGACATTTGAATCATATTTATGCTTCCTTCTTTTAATCGTATTTATGCTTCCAGCTTTTATAAGACAGCAGATTGGACTGAATTGGGCTCCTTTATTTCCTCTTTATTTTGATATGCTAACAAACATTGTAAAATTTTGAAACAGAAGCTATGATGTAATGATTTTTCTGTCTGTACATTTTGGTTTAATTATCACATTTATCTTTCTAATTGCTTTGTCTTGTGTCTTGTCAGAGTCGAAGTGCTCATCGTAAGAAAATCAAAAGACAACTTAGGCAGAAAACCAAAGAACAACTGAAAGAGGTATTGTGTTAATGGAATTTTTTTTTGTATCTCCTTTCTGGCTTCCATAGGGTATCTTTATATCTACAAGGGCATTTCTGCTCATAATGTGGATTTGCGAACCACTGTCAAGGGCTGCTGGATTGTTGGCAACAGAAGATATAAATTGTTTCCATAAACTCACAAGTTGCAACCCCGTGTGGACTTTTTCGAAGCAAGCTCTGCCCTTTTCTTAGATTGCACTTTTTCCCAAGCCTCCCATGAGAACTGTTGGTGAGTGTAGTAGGAGGTTTGTTCTCTAGGAGTCTGTATTAGAGTCTAATTATTATCTTAGCAAGCACTGCTCAATAAAGGATGTGGGGGTTGCTGACTCCTGTGTGACAACACACAATTATTTGCGAATTTCCACAAAACTAACCCTCAATTGCCCATTTCTTCTCTTCAAGCTCGACGTCACCTCTGTGGCACTCTTTTTGTTGCCGCCTTGCTGGTATCTCTCCCTGTGGCAGGAAAGCTATTCCATTGCCTGCTATCTCCAGAAGCGCCTCTTCACTATTGTTGACCTACTTCATTGCTTTTGTGAAGGTAGGATGGCTTGTGGTTTTTGCTAGCGGTGAAGAGGTTGTAGGAGTATCATACATGTGGGATAATGTTGATGTGGGGGTTGGGGGGTAAAGCCCTGGCGTTGAAGGAAGAATTGGTGTAAAAATAGCTGCAATTTAGGAAAACAAGAGTGCTTATTCTAAAAGTCCATGTGAGGCTGCTAGTAAAAAGAAAACCTTCCTGTATCTCAATCGGTCCCTACTCCAGCAGACTCTCAATCTCTCATGAGTTGCATATTCGCACTTTGAACAGAGTTGCTATCTGATATGGTCTCATATCTATGATAAGCATAAATGGTGTTAGCCAAATATATTAATCCACAATGTATATTTGTAGAATGTGAAATGCCAGGAATCACCCACTGCTGCTGATTGTCCGTCTTCAAGCAACCAAGACGATCTTCCTTGCCCATCAAGCAATCAGAATGACCTGCACGTAAAATTTCCAAGCCATGTAGCACAGGAGGAAGAATCTGACACATCAGATGATATTGTTCCAGTTGTGGTTCGGCCTGGTCACATTCGCTTTGAGCCAGCAGGTATTGCTCAGCTTATAAAGACCCTAATATTTGTTGATATGATTTTCTGCATTGCAACGCTTCATTTATCAATTAGCGCAGATAGCATGTCTGTTCATCGTCCCTATTGAGAAAGAAAGATTGTGTGAATTGGAGTACCCCTCTGTCTACAGTGTGCATGTGTGCTTACACACATGTCATCATGCATGTCCAAGTAGATTATATGCGTGCATGAGCACATGTTTATGTTCTGTACGATCAACTGGAAAAATATATTGTTTTCTTTTCTGGTTGATTTGTGTGCACTACTTGTGTCCTGCATCTGAAATTGAAGCTCATCTTTTTTCAAGTCTTCAGTCATACTTGAAGCTGAAAATTTAGTGAAATTACTACAGAAATTACTTTCTTTTTTTAGAGAACGTGCAAACAAACGCTTGCACATCTTTGCATTAAGAGGAGAAGCAATTAGTTAAGCCAACACCACGTAAGGCCTAAACAGGGGCTAAGACTTAAACAAGAACTCCTCACGGGGGCTCATGCAACCGGAGATTGTACGCTTGACGCCAACGCTCAGCCTCCGCCTTGATGTCATACGCTAGTGATGGAAGATCCTTGCTTGAACCCTGGAAGACCCTACTATTCCTTTCTTGCCAAACCAACCACACAATAAGGGCGACCAAAGCATCAAAATCCTTCCTCCTCTGCTTCTGGATACGCTTGTGCTTATCCAGCCACCAATCCTCTAGAGTATCCTCGGCAGGAACCGGGCAAGTGTGGCCAGCCCAAGAAAGGATGAGACGCCAAAGTCGCTGAGTCTAGGGGCAACGGATGAAGAGGTGGTCTGCCGACTCCACTTCCTGTAAGCAAAGCGGATTGAACGAGTGACCGGGGAGGTTGTGGCACTCAAGCCTGTTAGCCTTCCAGCAGCGATGTTGTAGTGCTAGCCAAAGGAAGAAGCGGCACTTCAATGGCGCACGGGCTTTCCAAATGATCTTATGGCACGGGAACCCGATTCACCCAAAAATATAGCGCGATAGGCTGACTGGGCTGAGTACTGCAGGTTAGGGGACCAACACCAAAGGATCGTATCCTCCTGATTGGCAAACAAGGGAGATATTGCAAACTCGATACCACAACGCTAGATAGTCCACCAAGATAGGGGCCGTGAGCGCACCAACAATGTCACTAATCCAAGCTCGATTGACGAGAGCCTGGGCGACCATCCTAGTGGCACGACTATGTGGCTGGATGAAAGACTAGAGGGAAGGCGCAAAGGATTGCACCGACTCGCCATCAAGCCAAGCGTCGGTCCAGAAAAGGGTTAGCTGGCCATTTCCTACCACTTTAGTAGCGGCCTGGAACATTTGCTGCACCACCTCCTCATGCTGCATAGGAAGCCCGGCCCAAGTCCTCGAGGGGTTTGTTCGCTGAAACCACATCCAACGAATACGGAGGGCATAGCCAAGCAATCTAAGGTCTAAGACACCCAATCCACCATAGCGAAGAGGGGTGTAAACCAAACTCCAAGCAATTAGGCAGTGACCGCCTCAGTGCCTCTCCAAATGAAAGCTCTGCAGCGGCGGCTGTTGCTGCAGGAGTCGAGGCTAGCCACGAGGCAGAGGGCCAACTGGTGGCGGGGGCAACGTTGCAGCTGAGGGCTAGGCAGAGGGGGAGTAGGGAGTTGGGTACCTATTCACCGACGCCACAAAAGGACGAGCCGCAGCACTAAGCCAAGAAGATGAAGACGATGATTGCATTGCTGGCGCCGGAGGGGAAGGGGAGGATGCCATCGCCAGGTAGGAGGGCCGCTCCATAGCCACGGAGCGCTCCGACCACACTAGTGAGAGGCTCGCTACGCAAGGCGATGGGGAGGGCAACCGGTCCATCCACCGGAGCTCCTTGGTGGAGGGCCGTGTCGAGGGGGGATGACCACCTTGCCATGGCAGGATGCCAGGGAAAGAGAGGGGGGTGGTGGCTGGTGGCTCCGGGGCGGAGGTTGCCGTGGGGGGCTCGGGCTCTCCTCTCACCATTTTTCTCTGAGAGGGTTTCTTGATAGAAATTACTTTCATACTTTGCTAGAATAATAGTTATTATGTGCAATTGGATATTAAGAAAAGAGGCAAATTATTTGTGTTGGAAATGTTGTTATGTTTTTAGGACAATACAATACCAATAGGTTGCATCATCGACCAGTTAGTCTATATATACCTGTAAAAGGGTTGGATCCTGTGTGTTGAGTTAAAAAAATAAAACCGTGCTGCTCCCTAGCCGAAGAAAAATAATTTGCGGAATTGATGGTCAGGGAGAGAAAATAGCTAAGAGGGATAGTCTTACAGCTGACAGTGGGTTGCAAAGCAGCACTGCTGGTAGATGGTGCTGTTCACTTGGTCCGCCGGTGCACCATTAGTTGGAAAGTTAAGAATAGTTAGTCCCTTGTTAATTACTTAGTTTGGTTTATTTTCTTATAGATGTTTTTGGTGTATTAAAGATAAGTTCGCCTGGCATTAGAGATTGTCTCTTGGGATCGAGGTAAGTTGTCCCTATAAAAGGGATGGCATTGTATCTTTGCTTTTCAAGCAAGAATAATGAATTAGTTTATCTAAAAAGATCTGTCATCTTAGCCTATGTCTAACCTTCTCCTCTAGAAACCCTAATCCCCTTCAAGCAATGTCATCTGCCCTCCTCTACATAGTAGGTATCCCGATGTGAGCCAAGGTTTGGATCAGTATGAGACTGAGTTCACTAATTTGATGAAAGATATTTGTTTATATGCCTATGGAGCTATAACTATTTTATGTGTGAACAAGTAGAATTGCAGTTCCAATTTCCCTTCATGACTTGTATGTTTTGCTGATTTATTTCCTTTCATAATTTTAGTTAGGAAACAACACTGTCATGTTATACACATCACTGTAAAAACTTCAATTTTGACCCACATATTCATTTATTGTGTTTCACACAGAATACTTTGTGTTTTTAGGTGAACCAAATACATCATCGGCGAAGGAAATACAGGTTTATCGTTGTTTCTCTTTTGTCTTTTCTATTATTCATCATGGAATTGCACCATTTCTTCTGCAATAACTAAAATTTGAGGCCTATGCATATATTTACTTAAACTTGTTTTTGTCCTAACTTCAATTGAATTTTTTGTTCTGCTCAAATATGCATTAACAGATATGAATGAAGACTTAAATTTTGAGTTGTGCAGGATTAACTTCTAATTTATTGGCACATGGTAGACGTTTCTTTTTTTTATTATCTTAGACTCAAAATTGCTATCTGGCTTGTTACCACGATAATTGGTACTACAGATTGCCACTTGCCTTTAGAAGAAATTCAGGGGAGCGGTAGCCTTTGATGGTTTGTGAGGTGGATTTGGTCTGGATGGGGTGCAACATTCAGTCAGGAACCACCCACTCTGTGAAAACTCTGTGGAAACGACATGTAAATTTTTTTAGAAGTCTCAAAAAATATCATAGGAGAGGTGATGTTCTATAAGCCTGTAAAATTTCAAAATCAAACTCGATCATATTTGGGAGATACGGAAGTGACAAGCAGCAAACTGAATATTGATGTAGAGTGGATTTTCTTTTTCATATCTTCCAATTTGGACTGAGTTTGATCCTGAAATGATGTTTGTTTACAGAATATCATCTCCCCTACATACAGTAAAAAAAAATTGAGAATTTTTTAAAACTTTTACATGTGGTTTCCACAGAGTTTTTGCGGAGGGTTGTTTCCAGTATCCACCTTGTATTTAGCCTTGTATGGGATCTAAGAAATATCATGGCGTATCCAAAAAATATATGCAGAAGAGATATATAAAGCACATTGCTAAAATTTAAGAAGATAGATGGAAATTTGAATTATGAATTAGCGAAATAAGCATGGCATCTTCTTCCATACATGCAAATAGGAAATAGGAAAGTGATTATTTAAATTGATTAATAGCAGCTTCAACTTGCTTTCCCATTGATGTTGTGCTTGTGGTTCTAGGCAACTTTTGAGTGGAGTGGAACTATGAGCAAAAAGAAGGGTCAGAAGTGGGGAATGAACAACTCAAACAAGAGAAGCGCTGATATCAGCAATCATGGGAGGATAGCTGGAAGTAATACTGAAGTTAACCACCTTGTGGTAGACAGTAAGACTGAGGAAAATGGTTTTTGTGGGGTCAGTAATCAAAAGGTTGATGGGAGCACTCATGATGGATTGGCGAAGGAAAAGACTGTTGCTGAGAAAGGAAAGTCTAGCAACGAACCTTTGGATTTTGATAGCCTTTACCCACTAACACGACTTCCAAAGGTATTTCTTTATCCTATTAGAATAGGAAAGGAAGCCTCTCAAATGATAGAATTGGGATGGAAGAGAGTACTGGTTGTATCTGTTCCGTTTAGCATTCCAAAATGATGATATATTATGAAAAAGATTAGCTCTATCCTAAAAGATATTAATACAGATATGGTTTTCTTATATGTGTATGGATGCGTGTAAGGGGACCTATGAGTTGCAATTCTGCTTCCATGTTTTCTTTTTGACAGGAACATTATGGGAGAGCCCTAATGACTATATTTAATAAATGAAATAATGTACAAAGGATCCACAAGATCCAAAAGAAAAAAAAATACAAATGAGGGTTTCAAAGAATCACCCAAAAAACAGGAGCCAAAGAAAAATGCTGCTTCCATGTTAACAATGTCTCAAATCAAACTATTCAACTTCTTGAGAATCAACTTCTCTATCATACAAATATTAGATGAGAACTCGTAACTTGGGAGGGAACAACACAGATTGTGTTCTATAATGAATTATAATAGTCACTAAAATGGATAACTAATAATTTGAAGGAATAGAGGTTCGTAAGCTCTGTCTTTGCTTGTTCTTGGAGAAGTTTGTGCTGGATCAAGGCATAGGAGCAGAATGGCTGCCGCTGCCAACCACTTGCAGCCCAGTAGATAGGCTGGGCAGATGGTACGAATAAGGTCAGAGAACTATGGGCCATAGGTGGGATCTAAACTATAGTATTTAAAAATTTTGGGGGATCTTCTCATAGATGACCGAAAACAAATTGAGCTGAAGAGAACTAGTGGTCTAATTGTGCTTAAAAAGTGTCAACAAGCTAGCAAATAGCGTTGGCTTGCTACTATTTCTATTGGACAAGACCCTGAGGCAAACCAAACTCCAACCCTAGTCCGAGCAATTTGCTATTCTGAGCTTTTGGTGCTCCCCTATATATGTTTTCTATTTAAGTGAGTAAAATACTTATCTTCCAAGTAATTACTATTGAAAAAACATTTCTGCATAACTATTGTTCTTTAATAAGTAATTATACTCAGTTACATACTATAATAAAACCATGGACATGATATAGATATGTACCAATCAAAATTGTTATGATGCCTTTTTTCTAAATCCTGGTATGTGTTGGGATATGTTTTACCTCAAATCCTTGTCTGTTCAGGTAAGTTTTATACCTGGCGCAGTGTCTATGCAAATTCGTATTATTCAGTTAAGATTTGTACCTGATGCAGTGTCTATCCAGATTTGTATGGACTTTTTGTCATAAATGTGGATTTGATTTTCCACTCCATATCCGATCCTTATATATCCTTAAGAAAGCAAACGGTTGGCTTGTATGCTTTGTGCCCTTGCATAGTTGTGTACCATTTCTGCACCACATCAGGCATTCGAAGCTCTTGTTAGTAGTTTTGCAAACAGTTCCTTATTCTTATGCTGTATTTGACTCCATGGTCGTCCTCAATGTGTGGCCTGTGTGGCATGAGCGGAACAGCAGGGTGTTCCAAGGGGAGAGTAAGGACCTCCTCTTGGCTGCCAACGACATCAAGGCAGAGGCAGAGAGATGGTGCCAGGCATGCAACTACCAGTCACATGAACACCACCGTGAGGAGGAGCGTTGGGTGTTTGTGTTGCTTGTGTATCGTGTGTGTTCTGTATTGCATGGCTTTGGCACTTTGTTGCCTAACTCTTGTATCTATTTTGCTTCTCCTCTTAATGAAAAGATGTGCAGACGTTTGTTTGCACGTTCCCTAAAGAAATAAATTCTTATGCTGTATTTTCTTTCGTCTAGTTTAATCATCTTTTATGAGCTTACCTTTTTTTTTCTTACAGGAGGGAGATCTGATTGTCTATCGATTAGTTGAGCTGTCTTCCTCGTGGTGTCCGGAGATTTCTTCGTACCGGGTATGAAATAATTACCAATACAATGCTGTATAAAACCTTTCTTGCCTGTGTCGTTTGTTGTTTGAAACACATGGGAGCAAGCATGAAGGAATTTGATGTTGGAGTCATTGGCAGTGTTTAATTTGGGCACTCTGATGCATTTTTCCTGCTGTTTCAGGTCGGTAAAGTTCTTATATATGATCTGATATCAATGCGAATCATCCTCTTACCTGTTTCGGAGTATCCAATCATCGTGGAGGAAAAGACAGGTGAGGATGAGTCAGATATGCCAGTGAACATGTCAGCCTACAATGAAGATGGCTCCTTGGAGGTAATCGCTCGTGTTCCATTTTTCATCTTACCAGTTAATGAAACCTGGTAACACATCACACGCAACATCTATGCAGATTGAGTACTCTTCCCTTCTTGATGTAAGATTACTGAAGGGTAATGAATCAGTACCAGAAGCTATTAGTACTCCCATTAGAGAAACAGGCAAGAAAGGTGGATCACTGGTCGGAAAACCAGTTACCTTAGACAAAGACAAAATTGGCAGCCAGACAGGATTCTTGGCGACTAATAACAATAAAGATCCGGAAGCCATACCAGGTATCGACCTAGACATTTGTAAGCATTTCTCTTTCTGTACCTAACCTTTCTGGTTATATGGTAATTTAGAAAAAAAAACATTTTCTGCAGAAAAGATACAGAATAAGGTTTGGGAGGAAAGCCACGAGGCCCCAGACAAGCCTGATGAAGTTCAGGAGAATGGATGGGGAGCTTGGAAACCAAATGCCAGCACGTCAGCCTGGTCACATAGAG
Source organism: Stipa capillata (assembly GCA_019208055.1). NCBI lineage: Eukaryota > Viridiplantae > Streptophyta > Magnoliopsida > Poales > Poaceae > Stipa > Stipa capillata. Next base: position 173,306 of record JAGXJF010005514.1, on the reverse strand, counting down.
CGCAAAGAAGCAGTGCCCTTGGTCCAACACTTGCATTTTTGAGAGGAAAAAATGGCAAGGGAGGTAAACCTAAACCTCCCAATCGTAAGTATGGCAAGTGAGATATGAGCACGGCGTAGCACCGATAGCTGATTATTTTGTATGTGATGTTTGGCAGAAGATAAACCTGTGACTGCCATTCTAGTCAATTCGGGATATAAACAACTGAACCATGATCATGTACGTACGTAGAACTGAAGCTGAATGTTTCTATTGCGAGGAATGGATACCAACCGTACTTTTAGATAAAGAGCTTGTCCAATGCTGTTTGATGGTAGTCTGGTGCTTCGAGTTGTTCAGGGTCTAATGTAGATCAGATATTTGCAATGCACTATCTAACCCAGATGGTCTACATCGGCTACATGCTCGGTACTTGCTGACTGTTCGAATTGAAACTGATCAGTACAGATAGGTCAAGGACAAACAATTTCCCAACCTCGTTGAACAAATGGAAAATCGAATCTGCTGTTTATTACGCACTTGATAGCATTTCATATTTGGTTGAATCATACTTCGAATTTTCATAGGTTAAATAAGATCTTTTAAGTTTCGTTTTCTTTTGAGATGGAAACCGTATTCCCTTAAACTTAGGCCTCAGCCGAATTCCATTAACTAACTAGAACATGGTTTCGGTAAATCATAGTATTGCGATAGGTATGAAGAACATGTAGCTTTGTGACAACTATTCTTGAAAAGTGTGGTCTATTACATTTTGGTCAAAGTAGGTATAATTCTATGAAATTTACACTTTCCCTAACTTGCTAAACTAATATCGGAGAGAGAAAGAAAAAGGCACAATCAAACTCCCTGAGAGAATCTTGTCATAATTCCCTATGTCTAGACCAAAAGGTTAGGAGCTTTGTTGACACACAAAGTTCCGAAACCCTAGCTAGTCTTAGTAAAAACTTGCCCAAACGTACCATGGCAAACTTTGATTTCCAAACACACGCCCATCGCACCGCCGGTCATGGTGACTGGTGAGCACCAAATTCGATAAGTGTACCCCAAAACTTTTAACCGTCATCTTCTCCAGTCGCTTTCAGGATTCAGTTAACCACTCATCCTCCAAGCCAGCTAGCCACCCCTACCTACTTTGCTCACCACGGACCGCTAACCTAGTAGCACTAGAGTCAGCAGAGTGAAACAAAGAAGACCGATTGCCATGTGCTGTGCACCGTTGCATCTCACACGTGTAAATGTTACTAATCCAACAAGAGATAAATAAGGTCGCTTAACTGCTGCCAACTCCCCATAAAGTCATAACCAATATTCAATAACGTTTATGCATCTCTCAAGTATCAAAACCGGTCAAATCAGTTCCTAAAGTTGTTTTTGTGGGTAGTTTAGGTGATGTGTCACCATATAAGCTGACGTGGTAAGCGCCAAATCAGTGAGCAAAATTTTGAAAATACTGAGACCCGCATCTCGTCCTCTAATATCTGCCTTCCCTTGTTCACCTGGAAAAAGAAAGAAATCCCTTCCCCTGTCTCTTCTCACTCTCCCGGTCGTCCTTAATCTCCCCACTTGTTTCAATCGTTAGATTAAAGGTTAGGCCTGCTCCGTTTGCTCGACTCGGTTCCATGGCCGGCCTTCAAGCACGCTGCCCGGAGTGGCGACGGCACGCCCTCCTTTCTCGTTGTTGCTCATGTCCATCCTGTCCTGTGCACGAGTTTGCTAGGTCTGCTGCGTACCATGGCTGACTGTTAATGGCGAAAACACCACGAAAATGTGAAGCACGACGCGCTCACTCCCGCACCTGCGTCCATGAAAAAGTGTCTCCATCACTCAAAGAGGAGACTGGGTGCTAGGGGCAAAGAGGAGATGAAACCACTGAGGTCCGGGTAATGGACCCATGGGGTGGTTTATGTGCTCGTCCTCCTAGACGATCTTGGTCGTCCAAAAGCATGTGAGGCCCATTGCTAAATGAGTGATGGCGTGGCAATATTATCGACATTGCATCCACAATACACACCACCCTTAGGATCTGATTTTTTAGGTTTTGCTATTATCAAGTGTGCAAATTAGACTGCGTTAGAGTTTCGTGTATAAATTAAACTGAGACATTAGTTGATGTTTCGGAAAATGCCTCTTTGGTTTGTCAGAAATTATCTCGATTACTTTAGAGATTAAACTGTTTCACGCAAAATCTCCACAAAATTCATGTGTAACTCCTGGGATCAAAGAGGCATTTGAAGGAATTTTATAGGATTTCAGATTGTTTTTTCCTATAAAAGTTGTTTGATTTGTAGGAACAGAAATGTTAAATTTTGCGATCAAACCTGCTGTCGAGATAGAAAAAACTCCCCGTTAGGGTTTCTATCTCCTCTGGCGGTGGCAACCGGGAGTCCTTTGTCTCATCGTCGGATTGATCTGGTTTCGATCCGGGTTCGGTCTCTCCGTTCCCCGGCGAGTATATATAACAGAGGGTTGTGTCCTCGCCTCGCCCATCGGAACGTTTCATTTGCACCATGGTGAGCTCGTCTGAATCTGGAGTTGGAGGTGTGCTACGCTCATCCTCGCTGGACAAGATGCTGAAACATCTTGACTTGAAAGAGGAAAAGGAAGAGGAGGTTGTGTTGGAAGAGGACTTTGAGGAATTGCAGGCGGATGCTCGGTGGATGGCAGTGGCTAGGGTTTTCTCCCGAAGACCTTTAGCCATGCAGTGCTTTTTGCGAATATGCGTTCTGCATGGAGGCTTGCTAAGGATATTCGTTTTTGGGCGATCGATTTGAATCTGTTTGTGGCTCAATTCCAATGTCTGGGCGATTGGGAGCACGTCATGAATGATGGTCCTTGGCTATTCCGTGGGAGCACGGTGCTAATGGAAGAATATGATGGCTTCTCGGAGGCAATGGCAGTGAATCTTCAACGCCTGGCTGTCTAGATCAGGATCTGTGGAGTCCCTGAAGGCCTTCGCACTCCGAACATCGCGAAGCAACTAGGGAGACGTATTGGTGACTTTGTTTATGCTGATGATATGGGGAAGACCTTGGGGAACTATCTGCGGGTTCGTGTGAAGCTTGATATTGGCAAACCTTTCATGCGAGTTCTCAATCTGGTCTTGAGAAAGAATGAACCTCGCAGACAATTTCGCATTCAGTATGAAAACCTGCCACACTTTTGTGGGGTGTGCGGCATGCTAGATCATGTGTCTAAAGAGTGTGGTGATGGTGTGTTTGAAGAAGCAGATCTTCAGTACGGCGATTGGCTCTTGGCAGAACCAGAGAGACGTTCTTACCTGCAGGCGGGGAGTAGGGGATGGTCAGGAAGGAGTGAAGGGCGCGGCCAGGGCGCTGGGTTTCCTTCTCAAGATGACTTGGCTGATGCCTCTGCATAGTGCAATGATGAGACAAAGGACTTTGCATCTAGCCCGGCTAAGAACAAGGAGATGATGCTCTTTGAACCTGGGAAAGTGGTGAGGAAGCGTCTGGTTATTGAGGGTTCTGCTAGTGCTAGAAACACTCTGGTGCTTTCTAGTTCGAATGGTGGGGCAGATACAGTAAATGCTCTTGCTGAGTTTGCTACAGATACTCTGAGGAGTCCGGCGAGGGATGGCATGAAGGCACTTCTGGGTTACGAGAGACAAAAGAAGAGTGGTGCTTCCTCCTCAATCTCGACTTCATCTATGAAATTAGCCGACTCCCGTGGGGAGGGTCACCGGACGCAATGAAAGTTCTAAGTGGAAACTGCCAGGGGTTGGGGTGCCCTTGGACAGTTCAGGAGCTGATCTGCCTTGTGCAGGCTCATGAGCCAAAGCTTGTTTTCCTGTCAGAGACTAAACGGGATGATGAATTGTGTGCACTCTCTGCATTGGAGATTGGGTCTTAAACATTGCTTTGCTGTGAATGGGAATGGTAAAGGTGGGGGGCTAGTCCATTCTGTGGGATTGGGATGAATCTATTCTGTGGAACTCCTATCGTTTGGCAAACACCACATTGATGTTCGGATCAAAGAAGGAAGGGATGGGAAGCTTTGGCGAGCGACTTTTGTTTATGGTGAAGCTTGTACTCAAAATCGTCATCTCATGCGGACACTGAAGAGGCGCATCAAGGATCACGCTGCTGAGCCATGGCTTATGTTGGGTAATTTCAATGAAGCTATGTGGCAAGGGGAACATTTCTCTGGTTCTCGGAGAGGCGAGCTACAGATGTTGGACTTTCGCGAAGTGTTGTCCCATTGCGATCTTCATGACATCAGTTTTATAGGAACGCCGTGGACTTTTGAGAACAAACAGAGGGGAGCAAGAAATGTCCGAGTTCAGCTCAATCATGGGGTTGCTAGCCCGAGCTGGTCTCATGCCTTCCTAGATGCACGTCTCTTCCATATTGTCTCCCCACGTGAAAGTGCATCTAGGCGCCTAAACGAGTTTTGGTGGTTAATGACAAACGATTAGAGGACTAATAACCACTTGTAAGCATGTAAACAGGTTTAGTCCTCAACGGATGCAATAGAGGAGCATCGGTGACTCCTCAAAAGAAAAAGGGAGAAGAAGAAGGCGGTAAATCTCCTAGATATAGATTTCATTGTTTAAGTGACGAAAGCCACATTGAGTCTAGGAACACCGTATATTAAGATGAGCTTGTTGAACATGGTCGAGGAGTACATTGGCCGAGTGAAAATCTTTGTCGCCAAAAGCTCCCACAGAAAAACCCTAAACCTACCTCCCTGAAGAAATCCAGACCCCAGCCTAGACAGTCCGACTGGAGGTCCAGGCTTTCCAGAGAAGATCCGGACCTCAGCCCAGACAGTCCGGCTGAGGGTTCGGCCAGTTCAGAGGAGATCCGGACCTCAGTCCGGATAGTCCGGCTGAGGGTCCGGATCAGTACTGGACTGCCCAGACCCTGAGCCCGCACAGTCCGGACCAGTACTGGAAAGTCCGGACACTAGCTCGGCCACCCGGAGGGTCCGGGTAAAATCCGGACAGTCCGGGTGTGAAATTTCCTCTGCCACCCAAAAGATTTCCTCTGCCACCTCGACTGATAGCTGTTGGATTTGAAAATTCGGAGGGTCCGGCCCAAATCCCGACAGTCCGGATTTTGGCAGATTCCCTCAAACGACTAGTTTTTTAGGGAGCCTCTATATAAGCCCCCTTGCTCCAAGCAAGGGGAACTCTTTGCCCACTTCATTTCTTGCATTCTCTAGAGCATTTCTCCAAGCACCAAGAGAGAAACATTGTGAGGAAGAGAAAGATTTGAGCGAGTTGAGAATCAATCCAAGCGACGCGTTGAGTTCATCTCCAAGTGTTCATCAAGCTCATTTGTCTTGGAGATTGGGGTCTTCTAAATGGTTAGGAGTCCTTCAGAGCTCCCATCCTTGTGGTGAGCCTCAAGAAGTTTGTGAAGACCGGGATTCGCTTCCGCGAAGAAAGAAACACCAAGAAAAAGTTGAGGATACGCAAGAGCGTCCTCGAGGGATAAAGGCTTGAGAGGAAGCCGGCTCTTGATCACGTGTGATCGAGCTTCCCAAACGGAGACGTAGGATTCCCCTAAGGATCCGAACTTTGGCAACAAATCATTGTCTCCCTCGTTCATTCAATTCCGCACTTACTTTCTAAGTATCTTTGTATTGCTCATATTTGTCTTGCTTAATATATTTGATTACACATACTAGATGTAGTCATCCTTGCTAATCAATCAAGCTTAATTCTGCAAAATTGAAAGAATTGATTAAAGTTGTATAAATTTGTTTAGTCGCCTATTCACCCCTCCCCTCTAGGCCAACATCTTGATCCTTTAATTGGTATCAGAGCAAGGTCTCTCTTGTTGGGGCTTCACCGCTGAGAGAGCCCAAGATGTCGCACGAAGATTCGGGTGTGGATAGTGGGCGTGCTAGTGGTAGTGCTCATTCATATCAAAATGTTCCTCCTCCAAATGTTTATAATACTCATTCTTATGGTGGATCATCCGGTAGAGCACTCTATTTTGATGGAACCCACTATGCCTTATGGAAACATAAATGAAAATACATTTGATATCTCTTAACCCCACCATTTGGTGAATAGTACAAAATGGCTACATTGTAGGAAAATAAGGACAACTCTACGGCCGATGAAGATAGACTTATTCACTACAATGCTCAAGCCGTCAATGCCATTTTTGGAGCATTGAGTGGAGATGATTTTAACCGGGTGTGCTCTCTTGAGAGTGCCAAAGAAATTTGGACTACCCTCATGGAAATTCATGAAGGTACTTTCATCGTCCGCGAGTTAAGGCTAGAGTTGTCGAAAGGGAAGCTTGATCTGTTCGTGATGGGAGATCAAGAGACACCTAGTGAGATGTACACCCATCTCAACAATCTAGTCAATGAGATCAAGGGTCTTGGAAGCAAAGAAATGACTAACAACTACGTCGTCAAGAAGATGCTCCGAGCTATTGCTCCCAAGAATCGGACTTTGGTCACACTCATTCGGGAGAATGAAAACTTCAATGAGCTAACTCCACATGATGTTCTTGGGCGCATCCTTGCTCATGATCTAATGGACGAGGAAGCTCATGAGATCCGTGCCCTCACAAAGTCAAGCTCAAACTCAAAGAAAAATGACATAGCTTTGAAGGCCAAGCAAGTTGTTGAAGAAAGCTCAAGTGAAGATGAAGAAGAAAATCAAATGGAGCAACTTCAACAAGGAATGCAAGAGATGGCTCTCTTCGTCAAAAGGTTTGGAAAAGTCTTGAAGAAGCGGCTTTGGTCATAGAGGCGACAAAGGGAAGGGTTTCGGCAAGACCAAGACAAGAAGGCCAAAGAGAGCTTGCTTTGAATGTGGTGAATTCGGTCACTTCATTGTAAGCTGTCCCAACAAGAAAGGAGACAAGAATGAGGAGAAAGAGAAGAGGTTCAAGAAAAAGGAACTCCACAAGAAGAGCAAGTTCTCCAAGAGGGACTACAAGGCTCAAGCACATATTTGTGAAGAGTGGAATTCCGACTCCGGCTCCTCCTCAAGTGAAGACGATGATGGTATCGCCAGGATAGCCATTGAAGCCTCTCTACCACCAAAGTCACTCTTCGATAATTTGAGTGATGACGAATCGCCTATTTGTCTTATGGCAAAAGGGTCCAAGGTATCACCTCTCAAGAAATCCTCTCTTGCATTATTGAATCTTGGTAGTGATATCGATGATGTAGTGAGGATGATTTGCTTGATGATGATATGATTACCTCTCTTGATAAAAACACTATGACTAAAATATTTTATTTGTTAACAACCACTGAAGCTCTTGAAGAAACAATATAAAAGCAAATGGATACTCTAGATAAACAAGAAGAATTGCTTATTTATGAAAAAGAGAAGAATATTAATCTTGAGAATGAGCTAACTAAAGAAAGGTTGAAAAGTGATGCCATGATAAAGATTGTTAATGATAACAAATCTACTGTAATACCCGAATTCGACGATTAGGTCTTTGCCTTGCATTCATGCATACATGTCATCATCCACGCACACACACCTTATTTAAACTTAAATGTGATATGATTGTATTTTATAGAATACGTACATATCTCATCCTCGGTGGATAAATCTACAAACACCAATCAACTTATTCGGGTTATCAAACCAAGGCTTTCGTAATGTTAAGTGAGTAAGGACTAGGGTTCCTTGGTTGGAACCATTCACCAACATTTCCTTTCCAAGATTGATCCAAAAGTTACATGAAATGTAAGCTCAACCGAAGCGTCCGATTTCAAACCCTAAAATGGCGAAAACTAGGGTTAGGGGAAAGGACAAGATATTGTGGGTAAGATTTCACCAAATTTTGGGAAAGGCCATGAATATGACAACACTAGCTCCATGTCAATTTTCAAAATTTTTGGAATAATCTAGGGCCTAGTTGTAGTTCAAACTCAATTTTGGACCATATTTGAATTTAAATTCAAAACCAGGTCAAACAGTGTCCAAATAACCTCAAATTTTTATAGTAGGTCCCAAATGTTATTTTAAAGGTCCTGTAAAAATTTCATAACATTTGGAGCTCGTTTGGATGCTCAAAACATTTAAATAGTGGTGCTGTTATTAGAGAAAGAAAAGAAATGCCAAATTAAAAAGAAAATGGGCCGAGGCCCATTCGGCCAGGCCCACAGGTCGGCCCGCTAACCCTGCCGGCTTCCCGCTCCCCCTCTTTCTCTCTCTGTCATGCGGGCCCGCCTCGTCAGCCTCTCCTCCCCTCTCTCTCTGCCGCGCGAGGGACCCACCCGTCAGGATCCCTCCGCCACGCCTTCGCCGCCGGTAGGCCGGGGTGGGCGGTGGATCCACCACCGTTCCGACCGGCGCCGCCCCATAAATCCCCCCCTCCGTTCGGACAGCTCTCCCCATGCCTCTCGGAACCCTAGCCACTCCACTCCCCCTTGCTTTTCCCCCGTGCCCGAGCTCCTTCTTCCGCTTCGGCCATCGGCTCTGGCGGGCTCCTCCACCGCAACCGACCGTCCCCGAGCGCCATTGCCTCCCTCCCGAGCTAACCCACCTTCCCCCGCACCTCCTCCACCTTTTCTCTTGCAGATCTGACCCGAGCTCCACCGATTGCGCCGTCTTCCTCTCCAACGCCGGCCGTTGCTCCGACGAGAAATCGACGTCGCTCCGGTCCTCCCCTCCTTCCATTCCTCTGCTCCCTAGCTAGCCCTCGCTCTCCCTAACACCCTAGCTCCTTTTCCTTTTTAGATCAGTGTCCGAGGACCTCCGACGCCGTAGCTCCGGTCGCCGTCGCCGTTTGCCCTGTCGCCGGCCTCGCTCCGCCCTCCCCAGCTCCCCCGCGGCCGCGCGTTGAGCTCGGGGTAAGCTCCCGGTGCCCTCACTGCCTTCCCCTAGCCCGTCGTGCCCCCGAGCCCGTTTTCGGCCAGCTCCGACGAGGTCCCCGCCGCCGGTTCCAAGAGAGAGAGGCGAGAGAGAGAGGGATTGAGTGAGAGAGAGGGAGAAGGGGCGAAGTGGCAGGCTTTGATTGGCTGGGCATGCCCGGTCAGCTGCTGACTGTGCCGCCCGTGCCCAGTCAGCACTGCCACCCGAGGGCCCACGCGTAAGTTGGGTGCGGTTATGTGTAGGGATCTTGGGGTAGGTTAGTTGGGTGCGCGTAGAAATTTAGGTTTTCGCAGATTAGGGTTAGGGTTTCCGACAATCTTCGAAGTGCGATAACTTTTGATCCGTAGCTCGGATTTTAGCAAATTTTATATCGTTAGAAAGCTCATGAAATTTCCTACAACTTGGCTGGAACAAAACTTCAAAATTCGAAATATAAAATCTTGATTACATTAAGTTTAGATGCATTCGTCTCTTCCGAGCGTCGTTCCTCGACGATTCATAACTTGGCGCTCGTAGCTCCAAATTAAGTAATTCCAGTTGCGTTAACCTTATATCGTTGAATATTTTTAGAATATCCACATTTTGAAGTAGGACTGTACCATGTACATAGCCACCTTAACCTTACATGTGATTAAACGAAATCGACATTTCATGCAGCATTAGGGTCATACCTAAAACTACTATCACCAATTGTAACTTCTTATTGCCCTAGATTTCTAATATCAATAAGTCACCTTAGAATTGCATATCTACACTCATTCACCGTGCATACATGCTGAATCTCATTGCTTCTTTTCTCGTTTGTTTCCAGTAACCACGTATTGCTCGAAATAGAGCCCGAAGAAGGAGACCACTCGGCTTTCACTTCCGATCAAGATCCGGAACCATGTGACCAAGGCAAGCAGAGCTTGTTGCACCTTGTTATTGTCATTTCATATGCTCACTTAATTGTGTTTGGAGTAGGATGGTTTGATTCTATATGATGGTCGAAATATTTGCAACTAGCATGTTAGGTGGGGTGACGTGTCCTGTTCAGGTGTGGCTGAAACTTAATCGGATTGCTCTATCTAACTGAACTTAATTAAGTGAGATGTGAGAGCCGAGGGTTTTGCACGATGAATACGATTGGTATTTATTGAAGTGTCAGAATGCGACCGGGTGTTTTGAAGTGTGCTTGTCGCTATACCAATCTGAGGTAACTTCATCGTGCACCTCCCTTATCACCGCGTGGACGTTAGTGGAATCGATGCTGGGATATGATTGAGGTAAGTCTCGATATCACTTGGAGCCTTGCAACCTCCAAGGGAAATGCACTCGTCATATCCAGGGTGATCGGATTGCCGGTAACGATCCGAGAGAATGAATAAATATGTGGTCTTGTTGAATTGAGGCTAAGGTTGTGTTGTGGACTGTCCCCAAATGGTCGGGGAGTCATCTGGGATTGCCATGATGATCGGTTATGGAATGGTATGAAATCTGGAATGCGAGTCACTTCCTGGTAGATCTTCCTCTGTATCGTTATTGCCATGCCATAATCTGTAGATTCAGTTGACTTGGATCGTACCACGTTTTGTTTCTGTCATAGTTATGCATGTGTAGGACATTTAATCAAGCATGAATAAGTCTTGCGAGTACGTTTGTACTCACCTAGGACATTCCTAGATCTTGCAGGTGAGCCAGTGGTCGAGGATTACTTCGAGGATGCCTAATTCCTTGGTTTTCTTAGTTGGCTATCGACTCGTGGGTTTTTGTTGGTTTTTGGTCAGCGGCCGACACGCCGTTGTGGGACTCCCTTAACTTCCTTCCGCTGTTGTTTAAATACTTCATATTCGAATATGTTTCCGGTTATCACCGAAGGATGTAAACTGAATAGTTCACAAAGTGGACAGCTAGTAGTATTATCGTATTGTAGTGGTTCGTGTGATGATATGCTCGCTGTCCAACATATGCCCCCACCTCCCATCTGTCATGCGTGTATGTTGAAATGGGGAGTGTGGTTGGATGCATATGGAGGAACTTGTTGTTTTATTTCGAATCAAGTGAAGTGCAAAGTGAATGTACGGTCCATTGCCAAAGTGAGTCATACGCATTGTGGCGTATGTTTTTGAAATCGTGATCCCTCAATCAGGCCGTGGTGAGTCATACGTATCGTGTCGTATGCATATCGCACGGGGCGAGGGTGGGCCATAGTCCGTCGCAGGTAGCGGCTATGGTTACCGTCTTCACTTGTTGTGAATTCCTTGATTCGGATTAAAATACCGGGTCCTTCACAGCTTGGTATCAGAGCCAAGCTAACTGTAAGAAGCCAATTGCAGGTGGTCGTTAGATAGGACTTGGCGTTGCCGGGAAAACTAATTGAAAAAGTTAAACCCTATGTTTAAAATTAGCAAGTAGATTGCTTTTTATTCCTTACCCCCATCGATCTTAGTTCTGAATGTTCTCCCTTATTGCATTTGTTTTTGCTTGTGAATAATCTTGACCTATTCCTTTGTTTTGTTAGATGGAATTTCCTCAGTTGGTGCATGCCACCCATGCCTTGGATGTTGATGGGTTTCCGGAGGTACTCTTGTACATGCTCCGGGAACTCGGATTCCCATGTCTCCCGGAGTACCTTGTGCATAGAGCCGACCTAAGGTTTGGCATGTACGAGTACCAGGCACGCGTGTTCATCAAACCGCATGAGAGTGACCCTCCGTATCAGCCGTGCTTCTTCAATGGTTATGGAGCTGAGTTGGAGTCTGCAGTCCAAGATACCGCATATTCTGCCATGTGTCATCTTTGCCATGAGCTTCCGGGCCTCGTCGAGGGCCCCTTCTCCTTTTTCCCGTCACGTACTCCCTTGGAGGACGTGGCACCGTCTGAATATTTCACCCAGGAGAGCAACGTGGCACTAGCCCATTTGGGGCGTCTCGTCCGATCCTTGGACGTGGCGTATTGTGCCCGTGGGTTCGAGATAAGGCGGTATCGTCATCATCTCCTGATCTCCCTGGAGCTTGCTTATCACCAAAGGATGGACTTTGCCGCACCCCCTCACTTCTGGACCGGGGAGGGCATCTACTCGGTCTATGAAGGTGGTCCGTGTGTGCACCATTATCCCTTGGTGGGCGGAATGGAGATTGGTTTCCCACCCGATGTGTTGCGTTCGCAAATGTCAGTGGGCAGCATTCGTCGCATTCCCTCTGTGGTTCCTCCGGATGGACATAGGATCCCTTTGTTTCATTCGTTGGATCCTCTCCCCACTGATTTGGAGGCTTACGAGATCCGTCGTCGCAACAAAGGAGCTCCATATAGTCCCTAGTAGTGCTGTCCAGATTTTGGGAGTTAAGACGAAGGTCTCATTTTGTGGTGTAAGCCCAACCAAATCCTAGGGTTAAGGTATCTTTTGGAGGCATGTAATTGGGTATTGGAGGCTGCAATTTTTGGCACATTGTAACGTTTATTTCACCAAAAGGTGATCTAAACCGTAGCCCCATCTATGAACTATGTCAAACGTATTAATGCAATCGAGAATTGTTGTCAATCGTTCTTACAATTGTTTTGTGCTTCGTTTTCTTATGAAAATGTGTATGAAATAATGTGGCATATTCATGAATACCTCGCTGCACCGTTGTGGAAGTACATTAGTTCTCCATTTCCCAAGTGTTGCCGTCTCATTCTGTTGTCTTTTGGTTGCAACAGTATGGCAACTGGAACCCGTGGAGCTGTTCGTGGTCGCCGTGAGCGTGAAGAGGAGGAAGTGCCACCTCCCCCTCAGCAGCCCAACATTGCGGACCTGCTTGCAACGTAGAACCAAATTCTGGAGCAACTCGCGCGCAATCAGGGCGCAGCAGGCGGTCAAGCCCGAGGTGGTCTAGCTGATTTTCAGCGGACTCAACCGGCAACCTTTGACCGGGCAGATGATCCATTGGAGGTAGATAATTGGATTCGTACCATCGAAAGAAAGCTTCAGCTAACTCAGTGCGCGGAGAATGACAAGGTCAACTTTGCCTCCCATTACCTCGAAGGAGCCGCCGCAGATTGGTGGGAGAATTTCCTGGCCATGCAAGCCCCCAATCATGTGGTCACATGGGCCGAGTTCCGAACCGGCTTCCGTGAGTTCCACATTCCTTCCGGCATTATGGCATTGAAGAAAGAAGAGTTTCGCGACCTGCGTCAAGGCAAGAAATCGGTTCTTGGGTTTCTTCACGAGTTTAACCACCTAGCGCGATATGCATCGTGTGAGGTATCCACGGATGAAGATAAAGTGGAGAAATTTATGGGCAAGCTGAATGAAGATTTGCAAGCCAAGCTCGCTACCGTCGACGTGCGAGATTTTCAGCACCTCGTGGATAAGGCCATCAAAGTGGAGGCCAAAGAGTTAGCCCTTGACAAGACTCACAAGCGCGAGAGAGAGATACAGAGATCCGCTGCTAGCAGTTCGCAGAAGCCACGGGTATGGCAGCCGCAATCACCCCGTCCTACAGACCATATCCACTAAAGCAGCAAGGTTATGCGCCTCGTCCCCAGCAGCAAGGTTATGCGCCTCGTCCCCAGGGTGGACAGCCTCCGCCCTTTATAGACTACAGCAAGGTCAGGTGCTACAATTGTGGGAATTTGGGGCATTATGCTAGCCGTTGCTTCCTTCCGCGCTCGAATCAGGCAACCAAGTGCAGGACCTCAAGTCAGGGGGCCAGCCCCTAACAAGCCTCAAGCTACCGGCCGTGGCAGAGTGAATCACGTCACCGCCGAAGAAGCTCAGGATGCCCCGAAAGCGGTGTTGGGTACGCTTTCCGTTAACTCAACTTCCGCCACCGTTCTTTTCAATTCTGGAGCATCCCATTCCTTTATATCCAGCAAGTTTGCACATGATAATCATGTTCCCTTATCAGCATTGCATCATCCCCTCATTGTTGCAACACCTGGCTCGGAGCTGAGGACCGAGCTAGTTTGCGAGGGTGTTAAGCTAGAAATTGGTGGAGAGATATTTCTAGCTAATATGGTGGTTCTTGGATCGAAGGGTTTAGATGTTATATTGGGCATGAATTGGTTGGTCCAGCACAAGGCGAAAATAGATTGTGCCGAAAGATCCGTCTCCCTTGTCGCCAACTTCGGCAAAGAAGTGAAGTTTGTATCGCCAGCTTCGTCAGGGCATCTTTTTGCCATGAGCGGCACTCAAGACCAGGGAATTGAGCTTGTTCCTGTGGTATGTGAGTACCCGGATGTCTTCCCTGAAGAATTGCCGGGTATGCCCCCTGACCGCGCAGTGGAGTTTGTCATCGATCTTCCACCCGGTACTGCTCCTATTTCGAAGCGTCCGTATCGGATACCCCCGAATGAGTTGTTGGAGATGAAGAAGCAACTCAAGGAGCTTGAGGATAAGGGTTTCATTAGACCTAGTTCCTCGCCCTGGGTTGTCCAGCCATGTTTGTGAAGAAGGATTCAAGCCTGCGGATGGTAGTTGATTACCGCCCATTAAATGAGCTTACCGTGAAGAATAAGTATCCTCTTCCCCGAATTGATGACCTCTTTGACCAGTTAACCGGAGCGTGTGTCTTCTCCAAGGTTGACCTCAGGTTGGGCTACCACCAATTAAAAATCAGATCTGAAGATATCCCAAACACAGCCTTTACCACTCGATATGGGTCATACGAATATACAGTGATGTCATTCAGTTTGACCAATGCTCCTTCCACCTTTATGCAACTCATGAATTCAATATTCATGGAGTATCTGGACCGATTTGTCGAAGACCACTTGAGAATGGTACTCGACAAGCTCCGTGAGCATCGCCTGTATGCAAAATTCTCGAAGTGTGAATTTTGGAAGCACCAAGTGGAGTTCTTGGGCCATGTGCTTTCAGCTGATGGTGTCGCGGTAGACCCCAGCAAAGTGCAAGCCGTCCAAGAATGGAAGCAACCTAAGTCAGTTACCCAGATCCGCAGTTTTCTTGGATTGGCAGGCTATTACCGTCGATTCATCGAAGGTTTCTCTTCCATAGCGAAGCCAATGACCGAGTTGTTGAAAAAGGACAAAAAGTTTGTATGGTCCGACAAGTGTGAAATGAGTTTCCAAGAGCTCAAGGAGAAGCTAACCACAGCCCCAGTGCTTATCCTCCCGGATATCCACCAAAGCTTTGAAGTTTATTGTGATGCTTCTCGAAATGAGTTGGGTTGTGTTCTCATGCAAGAGGGTCGCGTGGTAGCTTATGCTTCCCGTCAATTACGTCCTCATGAGGCCAATTATCCCACTCACGACTTGGAGCTAGCAGCCATGGTTCACGCTCTCAAGATTTGGCGCTATTACCTCATCGGTAGCCGTTGCGAAATCTTCTCAGATCATAAGAGTTTGAAGTATTTATTTACTCAACCAGATCTGAATCTTCGGCAACGGAGATGGCTTGAGCTCATCAAGGATTATGATTTGGGTTTAAATTATACCCCCGACAAGGCCAACGTCGTCGCCGACGCACTTAGCCGAAAAGCCTATTGCAACAACACCTCCATCCTTGAGCAGCAACCACCGCTCCATTTGGAATTTCAGCGGCTTAACCTTGAAATGGTTGAGCAAGGTTTTCTTGCCACCTTAGAGGTAAAACCAACCTTGGAAGACCAGATCAAGACCGCCCAAGCCCAGAATGTCGGTATGCAGAAGATAAGAGAGAAGGTAAAGAATGGTGCCACTACCTGTTTCATCGAAGATGAGAACGGAGTTCTATGGTTTGGAAAGCGACTCGTGGTGCCCAAGGACCAGCAACTAAAGGATGTGATCCTTCATGAAGCCCATAATTCCCCGCTGTCTATCCATCCTGGCAGCACCAAGATGTACCAAGACATTCGTCGTCGATTTTGGTGGACTCGAATGAAGCGGGAGATTGCCCATTTTATTGCTGAATGTGACGTGTGCCGTCGCGTGAAGGCCGAGCATCAAAGACCAGCGGGTATGCTTCAACCACTCCCCATCCCCGAGTGGAAATGGGAAGAGATCGGTATGGATTTCGTGGTAGGTTTGCCGAAATCTCCGAAGGGCAACGATGCCATATGGGTGATTGTGGACCGCCTCTCTAAGGTAGCTCACTTCATCCCCGTGAAGACCACTCATAAGGTGAGTCAACTAGCGGAGTTATATATCGCTCGAATCGTCTGTCTCCATGGTGTTCCCGCAAGGATCGTTTCGGATCGAGGCACCCAGTTTACCAACCGGTTTTGGAAGTGTTTGCATGAGGCCATGGGAACCTCCTTATCTTTTAGCACCGCTTTTCATCCTCAAACTGGAGGTCAAGTTGAAAGAACCAATCAGACCCTTGAAGACATGTTGAGGTCTTGTGCCCTCACTTTCAGTTCCAATTGGGAGAAATGCTTGTCGTATGCGGAGTTTGCCTACAACAATAGTTACCAAGCTAGCCTCGGTATGGCACCGTTTGAAGTACTCTACGGAAGAAAATGCAGGACTCCCGTAAACTGGTCCGAGACCGGTGAGAGACAACTATTTGGACCCGATGCAATTAAGGAAGCAGAAGCTCAAGTTCGCCTCATACGAGAACGCCTTCGTGAAGCTCAATCGAGACAGAAGAGTTATGCTGATCCACACCGTCGAGAAGTTACATTTCAAATTGGAGACAGTGTGTATCTCAAGGTCACTCCGTTTAAAGGCGTCCGTCGGTTCGGAATAAAAGGGAAACTAGCCCCTCGATATATCGGCCCATATCGGATCTTAGCCAAACGAGGGACCGTGGCATATCAGTTGGAATTGCCTCCCTCACTGTCTCAAACACATGACGTATTCCATGTATCCCAGCTGAAGGCTTGTCATCGCGTCCCTGAAACGAAGGTCAACCCCGAGATGGAAGAGCTACAAGAAGACCTCACTTATCGAGAACATCCAGTATGCATTCTTGATGAGACCGAGCGTAAGACTCGGAACCGTACCGTCAAGTTCTTCAAGGTCCAGTGGAGTAACAATACGGAAGATGAAGCTACATGGGAACGTGAAGATTGGCTCAAGACCGAATTTCCATCCTTGTTTGCCGACCGTTAGAGATCTTGGGTCGAGATCTTTTTAAGGGGGCTAGGTCTTGTAATACCCGAATTTGACGATTAGGTCTTTGCCTTGCATTCATGCATACATGTCATCATCCACGCACACACATCTTATTTAAACTTAAATGTGATATGATTGTATTTTATAGAATACGTACATATCTCATCCTCGGTGGATAAATCTACAAACACCAATCCACTTATTCGGGTTATCAAACCAGGGCTTTCGTAATGTTAGGTGAGTAAGGACTAGGGTTCCTTGGTTGGAACCATTCACCAACATTTCCTTTCCAAGATTGATCCAAAAGTTACATGAAATGATAGCTCAACCGAAGCGTTTGATTTCAAACCCTAAAATGGCGAAAACTAGGGTTAGGGGAAAGGACAAGATATTGTGGGTAAGATTTCACCAAATTTTGGGAAAGGCCATGAATATGACAACACTAGCTCCATGTCAATTTTCAAAATTTTTGGAATAATCTAGGGCCTAGTTGTAGTTCAAACTCAATTTTGGACCATTGAAAGAACCAAGGGTGCAGACTAGAGGGGGGGGGGTGAATAGGAGGCTAATTAAAATTACTTAGTTTTGATCTTGTTAGCTGATTATTGACTTAGCAGATCAACAGATCTAAATGGCTGTGTGACAGGTTCCTAACACAGGTGAAATATAACAAGTAAAATAGCACGTGGCTGTCACACAGGTGAGTCACACAGGTGATCTAATAACCTAGCACAGGTAAGCAAGAAATGTGGCTATGACACAGGTGACTAAGACAGGTAGAGAAGATGGTATATCTATAACACCTGAGACACAGCTAGTACAAGCAGGCACAAAGCAGATTAAGCAGGTATAAAGTAGATCTGAATCAGATGAACAAGAATATCTCAGATCATATAAGCATGCAATGAATATTACTGCTAAAGGTAATATGCTAAGCACTCAGAGAAAGACAAGTGAATTTATCCCGAAGTTCCCTACTCTTTTCAGAGAGGTACGTCTCCGTTGGAGAGACTACTCCGAAGAGATAGTCAGCACTGAATCGTGCTTGTCCTCCGAGTACCTGACGTTCAGGCCTCTTCCTTGCTTGTGGAGGTCCTTTTGCCTTGCAGTAGGATGACCTCGATGCTCCTCCACAAACTTACTGATTCAGCCCACACAAGCTTGGGTGATATCAGCAACTCCTACACCCGTCTAGGAGTAGACACTCCAAGAGTAACAGATGATGCAGCAGCAATCTCTTGGAGGAACCTTTGCTCGTGCTCAAAGCTCACAAACTCACTCAGACTGACCCTTAGGCTTTTAGCTCTTGTTGAGTGGTTGGAGGCTTTGCAACGGTTGTATGTGATTCACTGGTTTGAACAAGGTTGAGGACGAAGTCCTCCCCTGGTCCCCTATATATAGGGTCCTCAGGCACCTGACCGTTACCCTGTTGCCACGTAGGATTAAGTGAGCCACCGGTGACACAGCTACACACTAAGCCCAACTGTACCCGGCTCAGGCAGACCGACACCTGTGTCACCGGTGGCACACACAGGTGAACCCTTAGCTGATAGCCACACTACTCAGCCCGGTCCTGGCACATGACATGCCCTCAGCATACTTCGAACTCTAATACCTATAAGAAGAGAACCTCCGACAGACTTCTGACACATCAGACCGCCTATCGCAGTGCAGGTACCTTAGCATTTTCAAGCTCTCCCCTGGTACAGAGATGTACCTGAGTCATAGAGCGGAAGACCACCTGTGACACAGCTGTGTCACACAGGTGCCTAAAGCTCTAGGGTTTTCACTGTTAGTACTGCAGAGCACTAACACAAAACAGCTTCATACTTTGTGCAAAGCTATTGACACAGGGCAATTGACCTCAAAACATCAATCCCCTTGACCAACACTCTGAGCAATGAGCAAGGTTCCCTTAGACAACTGCTACTGTTTCATCCCTCTTAATAGTACGGGTGATTCCTATGGACTCAAAGAAACTAGCAAATCTAGGCTTTACCTGCCACCAATTGAAGTCACGGCCCTTGACGCATCAAGCCACCATCACCCTGCTTGCAGCTCCCTGCACAGCACCGGCTTCTTCTCAGCTGTGACACAGCTGCCTAGCACAGCCATCTCTTTGTCCTTGAAACCACCTTGTACCCTTTTTGGTGACCATCCTCTACTGGATAGTCCATCTTCATGGAACCTGTAAACTCTGCTTACACTCATTGTAAACATTAGATTCCAGTTTAAGTTGCCATTAACCATCAAAACCATATT
This sequence comes from Stipa capillata, assembly GCA_019208055.1. NCBI lineage: Eukaryota > Viridiplantae > Streptophyta > Magnoliopsida > Poales > Poaceae > Stipa > Stipa capillata. The sequence continues at coordinate 154,207 of JAGXJF010005514.1, read as the reverse complement.
AGGGCCTAGAAGATCTTTCAATCTCCTACTTTTTGGTGGTTAGTGGCAACCCAAACTTTACACATTCAAAAATATGGGATTGAAAAATGGTTACATGTGCATATTGATAGAATATACTCCCCCTGAATCTGTGCATAAGAAATTCATTTTCAAAAGGAGATGCACAGTTTACAAGTTTTAAGCATGGGAAGTATTTTCTGATGGCTTGCATTCTTATCAGTTTAGATATGTTGGATGAATGATCAGAGTATTATCTAACTGAAACAGATACTGATATATATGCTCAGATAAAAATATGAAGATTCATGTCAGAGCATATTAACATGATTAATCAGAGCAAGCATATCAACCGAATGTATATCAGAGTAAAATGACATAAGTATATCAGAGCAAATATGCATCAGAACATAAGAACAGAGCATATGAATGCACAAGAGATACAATGTTATCAAGACATAAGATACATGAGAAGAACCATGTCTTGATACATTATTTTGAAAATAATTTATCCTTCCCATAAATAGCATGCATAAAGCTCCTTCCCATAAATAGCATGCATAAAGCTCTCCCCCTTATACCACTACCCCCTTTACACCATTCTCTCCCCCTTTGACACTAAAACACCCAAAAAGGAATTAAGGGAAAGAGAGGCTTCAAGAAGACTGGGACTTGAGCAGCTGAAGCACTTCTGAAAGCTGGTTGGAGACATCGGATAGCTGAGCTTGAACTTGATCCATATTGTCTTTCAGATGAGCAACCTCTTCTCGAAGCTGGCGATTTTCTCGACGCAGAGCAGCAATCTGAACGGGCAAGACCTTGTTCTGATAAGCTCTGGCAGCATCTGGCGAGGGGGTGCCATCACCAGCTACCTGTAACACAGGCAGAAACTCAGCTGTGTCTGACACAGGAGCAGCAGCTGTGACACCGGTGGGGACTTGGCAAGGGACAGGAGAGGTCCTTTGAGCATCAGGATGAGCAGTTGTGTAACTGGGTGAAGGCACAGGTGGTTCAGGAGAATCTCCAAATAGAGCAGGAACTGCAACCTCATCCGGATTATCATCTGCCTGAGGTCTAAGCTGGGTTTTGGTAGTCTTCACAGAGAACTCAAAGTTGGAATCCAGAAGACATGTTCTTTGAAGGATCATGTACATGATGTACGATCCATACCTCAGCTTAGCCTTTTTGTCCTTAGATACAGCATCTATCTCATGAAATATGTATCTGGCTATATCAAAGTGCTGATTCTTGGCCATGTGCACCAATAATTGCCAGGTTGCATTGTAGACTGCATCTGTGTTTCCCCCTTTGGGTTGAAGAGTGACATTGAGTATCTTAATCAGATGCTTTGCTGTAATGGTTATCCCTTTGAAGTAAACATGATCTGAAGGGGCTTTGGCAGGAAATCTGAAGTTCCTTGGGTAGAATTTTCTCCTTACTTCATTTGGAACTGGTGCAAGCTTGAATATCCCTTTGAAGTAAACATGATCTGAAGGGGCTTTGGCAGGAAATCTGAAGTTCCTTGGGTAGAATTTTCTCCTTACTTCATTTGGAACTGGTGCAAGCTTGAACAGATGTGGCATGCCTGGTTCAAGAGGGGCATGCATCAAACTGTTGAACTCTGGAGCAGTGATAGAAAGCAGTTGACCTCTTGTCTTCCAGAGCATAACATCCTGATTCTCATGTTCTATCCAAACTATGGCATAGAACTCCTTTATGATCTCAGGATCATAATCTTGCTAGAGATTGCACAAAAAGTCAAGGCCTGAGGCTTGAATCAGAGATGGAACTGCCCTCAGCCTTGAGTCTGTCATAACTAACCAATCTATGGTCTTGCAATCCACAAATCCTTTTGATGCAAGAATTTCATGATATACACCCCTTTGATGTTCATTATGAAATCTGGAGTCTGAGCAGACTGGATCTATGAACTCCTGATCTTCAGAGAAGTATGGATTAGTTGACCTCATCCTTATGAATGAGCTTGGTCTCATAGAGGCAACTTTGCATTTTGACTTCTTTGGATCACTCTTGGGCAACTTCTTAGCAGCAGCTTTTGAGATGAATTGCATTTGATTTGTCTCTGTTCTTAGAGCATAGGAGAATATGAAATGGTACTTTGTCTCTAAGTCCTCTGATCCAACTGAGTGACCAGGAGAACTGTCCTCATGCTCCTCTTCTTCTTCTTCATTTTCAGCTGATTTGGCACTTGGAGATGAGCTCTCTGCCTGATAATCTTCATCTGAATCAGTTCTGGGTGCTCTTGGCTTTGGTGGAGTTACAGACACTCATCTACCATCATCAGATGAGCTCTCGGAGCTTTCATCTTGCTCAGCTGACTTACTTGCCTGTGCCACAGGTGATGACACAAATTCTGGAACTGAATGAGCTGGGTCAGCTGGCGGTGGCACAGGTGATGGAGACCGGCGAGATTCTAAAGCTGGAGCTTCTTGTGCCTGTGGGACAGCTGGTTGACACAGCTGGGGACTTGATGTTTTGGTAGGCTCTGTGGAAGGCGATGCAGATCCAGCCTTCTTTTGATGAACAGGCACTAGGGCCTTTGTAGCTGCTTGCTCTTCAGTCTCAGACACAAGAAAACGTGAAGGAGACATTGAGATGTTAACATCCAACGAAGAGAGAGTGTCTACACTGGTAGCACTTGAAGATTTTCTGCTCTTCTTCTTCTGATAGGTCTGCAAGCAGGATTTGGCTGGGCTGGCCACTTGTGACACAGGGGGATTAGCATCGAAAGATGTTCTGAGCTGGGCCATAGAATCATCTAGATTCTTTTCTAGCTACTTTCCACTTGAGTCTAGCTCTGCAAGAATATCTTCTATGGATTCAAGAGCAGCTGTCTGTTGGATCTCTACATCTGCAGGCACAATCTCTAGCCCAGCTGAGGATACTGCCTGAGACTCAGCTGGCACATTCAGCTGAAGGGCAGGAGTACTTACTTGTTGAAGAGGAACTGTTGAGATAGGAGCAGTTGAATAATCTAACTTGATAATCCTCAAATTGACTGCAGCTATCTCATCCTGCAAGACCTTCTTACGGGCTTCATCTGAGCAGGAGGACAATTCCATTGATAAGTCATCTATCCTTCTTTGCAACTTGATATCCTGATATTTCCTCCATAGCTCTTTGTACTGCAAAGAGAGCTGAGATTCAAGGAGTTCCATTTGCAGAATCAGATCTGTTTTCTCAACTCCTATAGCTTTCTCTTCTTTTCTCAGCAACTCATGAAGCTCTTCATTGATTGCCTTGTCTGTCTTCCATGTATCCATTTGAACTGAGACATCTTTGGGGGCATCAGATGAGTTGAAGACTACTTTCTTGATATATTGAATTCTTGACTTTAGAGCATCTCTTTCGGCTCCTGAAGTAGCTGACAACCTCCCAACTAAATCATGCAATTCCCTGGCTAGATTACTGTGAGCTTTCTTTTCTCAGCTTCAGCTCTCCATGTAGCCTCTTCTTCTTCTTGCTGTTGTTTCTTATTCTTGCTGGTGTCAATTACAATTTCTGACCGAGGCTTCTTAGGAACTTTGCTCAAAGAAAGATCAGCTGGTCCACCAGCAGCTCTGGTTCTCTTGAGGGTGTCCACAACTGGCGCCCTCTTAGCTTTGATAGCAGCATCTTTGGCAGAAGCTTTCTTAGCTTTCTCATCTGCCTTCTTCTTCTTAGCTTCAGCCATGCTGGCTTTCTTTTCATCTGCAAGTTTCTTTCTCTCCTGTATTTGCTTTTCCTTCTTGTCAGCTTTTACAGCTTCAAGCTCTTTCAACCTGGAGACGGAACCTTTTGCAGCCAGCTCAATTTGGTGTTTTTCCTCTTCCAAAGCTTTCTTCTTTGCTTTTCTTTTAGCCAATTCTGCTGGAGACAAGGGGATTATAACAGCTCTCCTGGCTTTCTCCTCAGCATCAAGTTTCTGAGCAAGTCTCCTTGCTTCCTCTGCCTCCCATTCTTCTTGGTTTTTCTTTTCCATGATGTGAGTTCTGATGGCAAGAGGAAGATCATCTGTGATATCCTCAGGCTGATTACCAGATCCAGACATCTGTAGAAACAAGATAGGAAAGATAGAGGTAGGTAAGAGGTGTTCATTTGATGCATAGAAGTAGCTGTGTTAGACACCTGTGTCAGGATTGGAAGACACAGGTGAGGACTTAAGGCTTTACCGAGGTCTTAGCCTGTTGAATAGGCACACCTGTGTGACAGGTGAGACCCTAGCGGTGACACAGCTATGTGCGGGGACGGACAGCAAATTCATGGAATTTTGAGTTTGACAAGGATTTGCTGGTTGTTCTCAATCTAGATGAGTTCTAATGGCAGCACAAGAGTAAGACCAGCCTTAATAGAGATCAATGCGCTACTGGATTAGACTATCAAGTCCTAGAATATGTACTAAGCGCAAAGTAGGGTTTTGCAAAGGCTTACTTTGATCGAGATTAAGCTTTTCTGCGGAAGAATCGGCATTAGAGTTCCACGGAGTGCTTCTTCCAATTTGTTGAAAAGATTTCGAGAGCGAAATTGGCGAGAACGATGAGAACTCGTAAATTTGGCGCACGGCGGAAGTTCGTAGGTTTTGAGTTGGAAGCGGTTTCTGTGGGAACGCAGCAATTCTTTATATAGGCCGGAGGGTTATAAGGTGGCTGTGTCACAGCTGACATAAGGACCTGTGACACAGGTGGAAGAGATGAATACCCTGGCCTATGGAAATTGAAAACATTCACCTGAGACACGGCTGGGAGACTCAGGTGACAAGTATTTCATCTAGTGAACACCAAGACGGATTGATTTAGATAAGAGAGAAAGCATTAGCACTATCAGAGTGTCCTTAAATGATCTTCTCAGTGTCAGCTTACCAGAAAATTAATCAAGCAAAGCTAAAGCTGACATGAGTTGATCTAGGCAAAATCTTGTACACAAAAGAGTGCACTTTACAGACCACAAGATATGATTCCAGCATGATGCAATGCACACACCTGCGAGACAGATGGGTGGCACAGGTACCATGATGCAAATGATTAAGATGAAAACACATCAGCTGGATACCAAGCCAAAGCCTTTTACTGCAGGTTAGAGACATCAATGATATTCAATTCACTCCTCAGGACACAAAACCTAGTCTCATCTAAGGGCTTGGTGAAAATATCAGCTAATTGTTTTTCAATCCTTACATGGCACAGCTGTATTTCTCCCTTTTCTACATGATCTCTAAGGAAGTGGTGCCTCACTTCTATGTGTTTGGATCTTTGGTGGTGTACTGGGTTGTTGGCTAACTTGATTGCACTTTCATTATCACAGAAGAGGGGTACTTGATTAAAAGATATGCTGAAATCTTTCAAGGTCTGCCTCATCCATAATAATTGAGCACAACAACTACCAGCAGCAATATACTCAGCTTCTGTAGTGGAAAAGGCTACTGAGTTTTGTTTCTTGGATGACCAGGACACTAATGAGTGTTTAGATCCAGATGGCCATTAGTTTGCATGGGAGTGTGTATACCTTTTGCATCCTTCATGCCAAACTTAGTGATGATGTCTTTGGTGAACTTTTCTTGTGAGATGAAAGTCCATTCCTTTAGTTGATGAATCTGAAGTCCTAGGAAGTACTTGAGTTCTCCATCCAAAGACATCTCAAATCTCTTGGTCATCAGCTTGCTAAACTCTTCACTCATAGAATGGTTAGTACTGCCAAATATTATGTCATCGACATAAATTTGGCACACAAATAGTTCTTTTCCATTTCTTTTAGTGAATAGAGTTGTATCAACTAAGCCTATTTTAAATCCATTGCTGATTAGAAATTCTTTCAATGTATCATACCATGCTCTTGGTACTTGTTTTAGACCATAGAGTGCTTTGTGCAATTTATAGACATGGTATGGTTTCTTGTCATTTTTAAAACCAGGTGGCTGCTCAACATATACAAGCTCAGAAAGCTTACCATTCAGAAATGCTGACTTGACATCCATTTGGCAAAGCTTGATATTGTGATGAGCAGCATATGCTAAAAGGATTCTGATGGCTTCAAGTCTTGCTACAGGAGCAAATGTTTTCTCCAAAGTCCAGACCTTCTACTTGTGTGAATCCTTGCGCCACAAGTCTGGCTTTATTTCTTACCACCAGTCCATTAGTGTCTTGCTTGTTCCTGAAGACCCATTTGGTTCCAATCACATTATGATCTTCAGGTCTTTCCACCAGTGACCATACTTCATTTCTTTCAAACTGATTGAGCTCTTCATGCATAGCGTTGATCCAGTCAGCATCCATTAGAGCTTCATCTATGGTCCTGGGTTCAACATTTGAGACAAAAGAGTAATGCTCACAAAAATTAGCAATTCGAGATCGAGTGGTCACTCTCCTATTAATGGCACCGATGATATTGTCCACATGGTGATCCTTCTACAGCCGGCTGATCACAGGGGGATCTGGGTTAACTGCCTGTGTCACAGCCGATGGGGTTGCCTGTGACACCGGTAGTTCTTCCTGTGACACAGCTGGGTGCATGAAGGCTTCTGAGTCCAGTTGATCATTGGCTGGGTTGCACTCGAACTCTATATCATGAACTCCAGTGTCTTCAAGAATTGATGAAGAAGAGGGTTCTTGATCACTTGGTGAGGTAGGCTCCTCCTTGATGGTGGGTCTGATCTCACCAGTGGACTTCTTTAGAATATCCTCATTTCCTACATCAGTAGTAACTTGCTCTCCTTGAGAGCCGTAAGACTCATCAAAATCCTCATCTATAGATTCTTCAACAACCTTAGAGGAAGTGTTAAAGACTCTATAGACATGGGAGTTAGTGGAATAACCAAGGAATATACCAACATCAGATTTAGCTTCAAACTTAGTTAGGCGTTTGCCTTTACTAAGAATGTAGCACTTACAACCAAATACTCTGAAGTATGATATGTTAGGTTTGCTGTTGGTGAGCAGTTCATAAGGAGTCTTCTTGAACAATGGATGTAAATATATCCTGTTGATAGAGTGACAAGCAGTATTGACAGCTTCAGCCCAAAATCTTGGTGGAGTCTTGTACTCATCCAGTAGGGTCCTTGCCATCTCTATCAAAGTTCTGTTCTTCCTTTCCACCACTCCATTTTGTTGTGGAGCATATGGACCTGAGAATTCATGCTTGATTCCATGCTTGTCCAGAAATGCTTCCACCTTAGAGTTCTTGAATTCACTCCCATTATCACTTCTGACCTTCACTAGGTTTACCTTCCACTCATTTTGTACTCTGACAATGAGATGCTTGAATTTCTTGTACACCTGTGTCTTCTCCTTCAAAAAGAACACCCAAGTATACCTAAAGAAATCATCTACAATGACAAGGACATATTTGTTAACTTCTAAGCTCTCATAGGTTGTTGGACCAAAGAGGTCAATATGAATGAGCTCGAAGGAAATGAAAGTAGTCATGATGTTCTTCGGTCGATGAGCAGCTCCAACTTGTTTGCCGGCTTGACATGCACTACAGGGCTTGTCTTTTTCAAACTTCACCTTCTCCAAGCCTATAACATAGTCATGTTTGCTCAGCTTGTTTAGAAACTTCATCCCAGCATGTCCTAGCCGCCTGTGCCACAGCCATCCGGCACTAGTCTTTGCCATTAGACACCATGGAGCTGCTGCAGGCTGTTCATTGAAATTCACAGTGTATAGCTTACCAGACCTGCATCCTTCAAATACTCAAGAATCATCAGATAGTTTGGAAGCTATAACCTTATCAGGATAGAAAGTAACTTTCATGCCTGTGTCACACAGCTGTGACACAGACATCAGACTATAGCCTATCTGATCAACAAGCATTACATTTGATAGGGAGTGATTCTCAGATATGGCAACTTTACCAATGCCATTTACCTTTCCTTTAGAGTTGTCTGCATAGATCACATATTTGCTTGGAAGATTTTCACTAGTGATCTCTACAAACTCCTCCCTGCCTCCAGTCATATGTTGTGTACATCCACTGTCCACAACCCAATCAGACCCACTGGAGACAGTTCCCTGCAAGATTAGTGATGAGACTTAGGGACCCAAACATGTTTGGTTCCCTTGGCAGTTTTATCATAAGCAGAAGTAGCAGAAGTATAGATAGCATATTTGTGTTTAAGGTTAGCAGCATCAGCAATAGATGATATGACTTTGATCCTCTTTGGCTGGCAGTCACCTGCAACTTTAGACACATGAGTTAGTGACCTGTCAGATCTACCTGTGACACTAGTATGCACACAGCTGTGTAAACCACCGGTAACACCGGCAAGTGTAGCCTTAGGCACCCAGATGGCAGGTAACCACTTTGCCAAGTGCCTGCGACCTACATACTTGGCCACTATTCTTCTCTTCATGTTCTTCTGCAAAACATAGCCTGGGTTAGAGGGAATTATTGCTTCATTCCTCTTCCTCTGCACATGACCAACACTTTTATTGTCATTAGTTCCTGCCTGTTTCACAAATTTTGCTGCAAGACAGGTGTTAGTGACAGCAGGTAATTCATCTTTAGCAGTAGAGGCAGAGTAACCCAAGCCTCTTCAGCCTTCATTTTTCCTTAATATTTCAGCTCTTATAACCTGGTAGTTCTTCATGCTAATGTTGGCACTACAAAGGCCTTTTCTCATGAGCCTCTTTAGCTCTTCTAGCTCCTCCTTGAGCTTGTTGTGCTCAGCTGCATCCACAGAGTTAGTAACATTAGAGGTTGAGGCCTCTTTAGAATTGTCTACTACTCCACCTGTAGATGTTAGAATATTTATTTTGCTGGCACAGTTTAAACATGATTCTATGACAGTAGGAGCAGGTAAAGGCATAGCTTCAGCAATATTATTAGAAATATCAATGCATGTGGCATGCTTTGCCTTTAACTCTTCATGCTCCTTGAGGAGAAGCTCATGTGCTGATCTGAGCTTCTCATGAGCTATTTCCAGGTTCTCATGATCCAACATGAGATTCTCCCTGTCATCTGTGACTTCATCACAGGTCTCTCTCAGCTCCCTCAGTTTATCCCTAAGGGATATGTTCTCCTTCCTCTCCCTGCAGTAACCCTTCTCTGTTCTCTCTAAGATATCCATTAGTTCAGCATAATCAGGGAAATCATTTTCAGTTAATACCTTAGAGTCCTTAGCCATGAGGCATAAGGGAGCAGGAGTGGATGGAGCTTGATCAGCCTTGAAGTTTAGCATGGAGCTGTGTGACCTGGCTGTGTCACAGCTGGGTCCATCAGGCAAATTGATAGCAATCCCAGCTACCTGTTCTTCGTCCTCTGACTCTTCCTCTGAGCCAGAGTCATCTGATACCCAAGCTTATCCCACATAGGCTCTAGTAGTGGCCTTGTTCTTGGGATGAGCTGGGTGCTTGCTGTTGAAGGTTTTCTTCTTGCCATTGAAGTCCTTCTTCTTCTTGAACTGGCTATTGTCCTTCTTCTTTGCTGGACAATCAGCTGCAAAGTGGCCTTCCTTGCCACACTCAAAGCATTTGTTGTCTCTGGATGGTTTCTTTCCTCTGAACCTCTCAGTAGACCCAAACTGCTTCTTCTTCCTATAAAATTTCCTAAAGTTCCTTCTGAGAAGGATTAGCTCACTCTCCTCTCCACTGGTCATCTCATCATTCAGCTCTTCACTGCTATCACTCTCAGGATGAAAAGCAGAAGCAGTGGTCTTCAGTGCAATGTTCTTCTTGGCAGTGGCTGAGGAGGTGTGCTTTCCTTCTTGCTTGATTTCCATTTCATGTGTTAGGATCCTTCCTAACACCTCAGTTGGCCTCATCTTCTCAAATCCATCTTTCTCTTTTAGCATGAGAACAAGAGTTCTATATTGCTTGGGAAGCACAGATAAGAACTTCTTGATCACGTCTTCATCCTCAACTCTGTTGGAGCCCAAAGCCTTCAGCTGGTTGGTGATGAGAGTCAATCTTGAGTATAGAGAGTTTATATCTTCACCAGGCTCATGCTCGAATCTCTCCAGAGTTGATTCCAGCAGTCCTTTCTTAGACTTCTTCAGGGTGTCACTGCCCTCATATATCTGCTGTAAAGTATCCCAAATCTCCTTAGCAGACTCCATTGTGCTGACTCTGTTAAACTCATATTCTTGCAAGCCCATGAAGATGGCAGTGGCAGCTCTGGCATTATTCTGGATATTCTTCTTGTCGTTGACTGTGAAAGTTGTAACATTCTCTAATTTATAACCTGTATGAACAACATCCCACACATCTGGATCGATAGCGGTAAGATGCATCTGCATCTTCCTTTTCCAGAAAGCATAATTAGATCCAGTAAAGGCAGGTATTTTACCCTCATAGCCTAACATCCTTTACTCTGGCTGTTAAGCCAATTCAAGAGCAACCTGCTCTGATACCAATTGAAAGGACCAAGGGTGCCGACTAGAGGGGGGTGAATAGGAGGCTAATTAAAATTACTTAGTTTTGATCTTGTTAGCTGATTATTGACTTAGCAGATCAACAGATTTAAATGGCTGTGTGACAGGTTCCTAACACAGGTGAAATATAACAAGTAAAATAGCACGTGGCTGTCACACAGGTGAGTCACACAGGTGATCTAATAACCTAGCACAGGTAAGCAAGAAATGTGGCTGTGACACAGGTGACTAAGCCAGGTAGAGAAGATGGTATATCTATAACACCTGAGACACAGCTAGTACAAGCAGACACAAAGCAGATTAAGCAGGTATAAAGTAGATCTGAATCAGATGAACAAGAATATCTCAGATCATATAAGCATGCAATGAATATTACTGCTAAAGGTAATATGCTAAGCACTCAGAGAAAGACAAGTGAATTTATCCCGAAGTTCCCTACTCTTTTCAGAGAGGTACGTCTCCGTTGGAGAGACTACTCCGAAGAGATAGTCAGCACTGAATCGTGCTTGTCCTTCGAGTACCTGACGTTCAGGCATCTTCCTTGCTTGTGGAGGTCCTTTTGCCTTGCAGCAGGATGACCTCGATGCTCCTTCACAAACTTACTGATTTAGCCCACACAAGCTTGGGTGATGTCAGCAACTCCTACACCCGTCTAGGAGTAGACACTCCAAGAGTAACAGATGATGCAGCAGCAATCTCTTGGAGGAACCTTTGCTCGTGCTCAAAGCTCACAAACTCACTCAGACTGACCCTTAGGCTTTTAGCTCTTGTTGAGTGGTTGGAGGCTTTGCAACGGTCGTATGTGATTCACTGGTTTGAACAAGGTTGAGGACGAAGTCCTCCCCTGGTCCCCTATATATAGGGTCCTCAGGCACCTGACCGTTACCCTGTTGCCACGTAGGATTAAGTGAGCCACTGGTGTCAGCCACCGGTGACACAGCTACACACTAAGCCCAACTGTACCCGGCTCAGGCAGACCGACACCTGTGTCACCGGTGGCACACACAGGTGAACCCTTAGCTGATAGCCACACTACTCAGCCCGGTCCTGGCACATGACATGCCCTCAGCATACTTCGAACTCTAATACCTATAAGAAGAGAATCTCCGACAGACTTCTGACACATCAGACCGCCTATCGCAGTGCAGGTACCTTAGCATTTTCAAGCTCTCCCCTGGTACAGAGATGTACCTGAGTCATAGAGCGGAAGACCACCTGTGACACAGCTGTGTCACACAGGTGCCTAAAGCTCTAGGGTTTTCACTGTTAGTACTGCAGAGCACTAACACAAAACAGCTTCATACTTTGTGCAAAGCTATTGACACAGGGAAATTGACCTCAAAACATCAATCCCCTTGACCAACACTCTGAGCAATGAGCAAGGTTCCCTTAGACAACTGCTTCTGTTTCATCCCTCTTAATAGTACAGGTGATTCCTATGGACTCAAAGAAACTAGCAAATCTAGGCTTTACCTGCCACCAACTGAAGTCACGGCCCTTGACGCATCAAGCCACCATCACCCTGCTTGCAGCTCCCTGCACAGCACCGGCTTCTTCTCAGCTGTGACACAGCTGCCTAGCACAGCCATCTCTTTGTCCTTGAAACCACCTTGTACCCTTTTTGGTGACCATCCTCTACTGGATAGTCCATCTTCATGGAACCTGTAAACTCTGCTTACACTCATTGTAAACATTAGATTCCAGTTTAAGTTGCCATTAACCATCAAAACCATATTAGGGCCTAGATGATCTTTCAACCATATTTGAATTTAAATTCAAAACCAGGTCAAACAGTGTCCAAATGACCTCAAATTTTTACAGTAGGTCCCAAATGTTATTTTGAAGGTCTTGTAAAAATTTCATAACATTTGGAGCTCGTTTGGATGCTCAAAACATTTAAATAGTGGTGCTGTTATTAGAAAAAGAAAAGAAATGCCAAATTAAAAAGAAAATGGGCCGAGGCCCATTCGGCCAGGCCACAGGTCGGCCCGCTCACCCTGCCGGCTTCCCGCTCCCCCTCTTTCTCTCTCTGTCATGCGGGCCCGCGTCGTCAGCCTCTTCTCCCCTCTCTCTCTGCCGCGCGAGGGACCCACCCGTCAGGATCCCTCTGCCACGTTTTGTTTCTGTCGTAGTTATGCATGTGTAGGACATTTAATCAAGCACGAATAAGTCTTTCGAGTACGTTTGTACTCACCTAGGACATTCCTAGATCTTGCAGGTGAGCCAGTGGTCGAGGATTACTTCGAGGATGCCTAATTCCTTGGTTTTCTTGGTTGGCTATCGACTCGTGGGTTTTTGTTGGTTTTTGGTCAGCGGCCGATACGCCGCTGTGGGACTCCCTTAACTTCCTTCCGCTGTTGTTTAAATACTTCATATTCGAATATGTTTCCGGTTATCACCGAAGGATGTAAACTGAATAGTTCACAAAGTGGACAGCTAGTAGTATTATCGTATCATAGTGGTTCGTGTGATGATATGCTCGCTGTCCAACATATGCCCCCACCTCCCGTCTGTCATGCGTGTATGTTGAAATGGGGAGTGTGGTTGGATGCATATGGAGGAACTTGTTGTTTTATTTCGAATTAAGTGAAGTGCAAAGTGAAGGTACGGTCCATTGCCAAAGTGAGTCATACGCATTGTGGCGTATGTTTTTGGAATCGTGATCCCTCAATCAAACCGTGGTCAGTCATACGCATCGTGTCGTATGCATATCGCACGGGGTGAGGGTGGGCCATAGTCCATCGCCGGTAGCGGCTATGGTCACCGTCTTCACTTCTTGTGAATTCCTTGATTCGGATTAAAATACCGGGTCCCTCACATCTACTAAGAAGAAATCTGAGAGAACCAATGAATGCTTAAAAGAAGATTATGCTCCATTAGAGCTTGGTTATCTCAAAACTAAGAATTTGCTTGATAATCTTATCAATGCACATGAGAAGTTTAGAGCCTCATCAATCGATCATATATATGTGCCATGCTCAAAATGTGCTACTAACTCAAACGTCAACAATGAAGAATTGAAAATTAAAAATGCTAAACTAAAGTCTCAATTTTATTTTGGCTTATTGAAATGTCACAAGGGTAGTAAGGCCCTCAAGGAGTTGTTGAGCAACCAAGTTGAAAATTTCAACCATGAAAGACTTGGATTCACTCCAAAGTTCAATAAAAATGGCAAAGCTTGGTTGCCTCGACAATATCCCAAGACGAGGTTTGTGCATGGCAAAGGTAAGCAAATGGAAACACTCCACTTCAATGGCCAAATGAATAAGACATTTGGCGGTGGATCTTTTGACGCCTCTTATGTCTTAAGGAAAGGCAAAGATGGAAACATCCATGCTAAGTATGTTGGACCTAGGAATAGTGGTCTTAAGAAGAGAACCATTTGGGTGCCCAAAATTCTTGTAACTAACATGCAAGGATCCATGCAAAAATGAGTACCTAAATCAAAGAAATAAACTTATTTTATAGGACTACTCCTCCGGTAGAAGAAGTTGGGTAATTATAGTGGTTGCACTAATCATATGACCGGAGAAGTGAGTATGTTCTTACAATTGACAAGTGAAGGATCACCTCACGAAAATATCATTTTCGGTGATAATGCCAAGGGAAAGGTAATGAGACTTGGTAAAGTAGCAATCTCAAATGACCTGTCTATTTGAAATGTGTTACTTGTCAAGTCTTTCAATTACAATTTACTTTCCGTATCTCAATTATGTGTGTTAGGGTTTAATTGTCTATTTACCAATGTTGACGTGACCGTCTTTAGAAGAGACGATTCCTCGATAGTCTTCAAAGGTCACATGAAAGGCAAGCTTTATCTTCTGGATTTCTCCTCGGATAAATCTCGCCTTGAGACTTGCTTCATGGATAAATCAATCATGGGTTGGTTATGGCATTACCGACTAGCCCATGTTGGTATGAGGAATTTGAGCAAACTTCTAAAAGGCGAACACGTTTTAGGACTAACGGGTGTTACTTTTGATAAGAATAGAATTTGTAGCGCATGTCAAGCCGGGAAGCAAGTTGGAGCCCATCATCCCACAAAGAACATAATGACGACTTCAAGACCATTAGAACTCCTACATATGGATCTCTTCGGACCCATTGCTTACATTAGCACCGGGGCCTGATGATTTTTTGGCGAGATTTCTTCAACAAAACTGCGTTGCTTTGTGCACTAATGTCACCTTGGCTGTATAGAAGTAATTTGAGGAGGGGGTGATGCCGACAAGAGTCAATGACACTTGTATAGTGCTTATTCCAAAGAAGCAGGATGCTGCAGACCTCAAGGCACTACTGCAGATTGACCCTCTGCTGAACCCCCTCCACTGACGGGCACACACCGGACCGTCATTGGAGGGGCTTCCCGTTGACGGACGCCTAGCCGCCCATCAGCGGAGAAGATAGCCAGGCTGGACGTGAGTACCTCCACTGACGAGCCACTAAGCAGCCCATCAGTGGAGACACACCAAGTGTGCTATAGATGACGTGTTCTTTTCACTGACGGGTGGTACTTAAGTGCCTGTCAGCGGAGAGGAAGTCTCCACTGACGAGCCACTAAGCCGCCCGTCAGTGGAGATGAACCAAGGGCACCATAGATAACATGTTCTTTCACTGACGGGCGGTACTTAAGTGCCCATCAGCGGAGAGAAAGTCTGCACTGACGGGCACCGTGCCTATCCGTCAGCGATGTTAGGTCGAGGGCTGACTGTACCGGTGCACAGAACCACTGACGGGCGCTTTATATGCGACCGTCAGTGGTAACCTGGCTATATAAAACCAGCGGCGGTGCTCGCGTGCCTACTGGCCAGCAGCGAGCGCCGCCGCCGCCCCATACGCTGCTGCCTCCGCCGCCGCCCCCCACCCACAAACACTCCCCTCTCCCCAACCCTCCTCCTCTCCCAACTTTCTAGCTTCCTCCCCAAACTCAACAAGATCTCTAGATCTAAATCTCTTTTCCTTCCCAAACCTTCCCCTTTCTTCACCTATTTCTAGATCTCTCTCTCCAACCCAACAAGATTTCTCATCTCTCCCTCCTCCTCTCACTCTCTCCATAGATCTCTCTTTCCTCCCCGGAGTTCCATTCCCTCGCCAACAAGATCGCTAGCGCTCGGTAATAATGCTCTCTTTGGATGAATGAGATACAAAAGTGTTCTTTTTATCTTGTATATGTATTTGATGTGATTGCCGGCCATCGAGCCGAGACGACAGTTGCTATGCAATTTTCGGTCATCGAGCCGAGGCCTAGTGTTTCGTTCTTTTTCGTCGAACTGATTAGTTTCGTGTCGTAGGGATCGATCGATGGATCGCAGTTGGATGTGCGACAACCAGGCGACAGAGATTTGGGCTATGGCTTTGAATGAGTTTCTTGATATCGCCGAGCGAGATATGAGGAGAAAAGGTGGCACGAAGATTTGTTGTCTGTGTCGCGATTGCAAAAATTTGGTAATGTTCGATACGAGAGGGAGGGTGACGGTACACCTGGCGCTTAAGGGTTTCATGTCAGGTTATACATGTTGGATATGTCACGGTGAGGAGGAGAAAGATCAAGTGTTACAGCAAGATGCCGAACACGGAGAGGACGAAGAAGACGAGGGGAGTTTCAAATCTGACGCCAAAGAAGAAACGGGGAACAATTTGGCCGACATGGTGCAGGACGTTCACATGGTGGAGCAGGTGGTGGTAGATCCTGAGGATGAAAGAGAGGCTGCTAAGTTCACGAGACTAGTTGAAGACTCGCAAACCCCGTTGTATACTGGTTCCGATCCAGAGCACATGCATCTGTCGGTCACGCTGGAACTTCTAAGTATCAAGGCAGCCCATAATTGTCCGGACGAAGGCTTCGATGAGACATTGGCTTATCTTGTAAAAGTTTTTCCGAAAAACAACTTGTTGCCTATGAGCACCGATGAAGCCAAGAAGGTTGTCTACCCTCTTGGATTGGACGTGTAGACGTTCCATGCGTGTCCAAATGACTGCTTTATTTACCACAAGGAGTACGAGAAGCTGTACAAGTGTCCTACGTGCAACACATCCAGATTCAAGCGGGGTAGAAACCAAGCCGATGATGAGGACCCAGTGACGAGTGGCGCTTCGGCAAAGGTTGTATGGTATCTTCTATTCCTTCTCCTTTTGAAGCGTTTATTCGCTAACAAGAAGGAGGCAAAGCTGATACGTTGGCACGCCGAGGGGCGAAAAACTGATGATGGCGTGATGAGACACCCTGCCGATGCTTCGCAGTGGTGGGCAATCGACGCCCAATACGATGATTTCGGAAAAGATCCGAGGAATATCAGGTTCGGTATGAGTACGGACGGAATCAATCCGTTCGGCAACATGAGCAGTAGACATAGCACTTGGCCCGTGGTTCTATGGATGTACAACCTTCCTCCATGGCTATGCATGAAGCGAAAGTACATACACCTCTCTATTCTCATTCAAGGGCCGAAGCAACCTAGGAACGATCTGAACGTGTATCAACAATTGTTGTTCGAAGAACTAGCTACACTATGGGAACCAGGGGCCCAAGTCTGGGACGCTTACCAAAAAGAATATTTCAATCTAAAAGTGCTGTTGTTCACGACGGTCCAAGACTATCCCGCGTTCGGATATCAATCCTATCAGTGTGTTCATGGATACAAAGGATGTGTTAAGTGTTTGGAGTTTACAACAAGTTTACACTTAAAGGGCTCTAAAAAAATCGTGTTCATAGGCCACCGAAGGTGGCTGAAACAGAATGACCCATGGAGGCAAGAGAAGGAATTGTTTGATAATACTGTTGAGATCCGTTCGGCGCCCTGGGAGAAGACCGGGGTAGAAATCTATGACATCGTGAACACAATGCCCCCTGTTACACCGGGTAAGACACAACCGTTGTTCCCATGCAGGACGGCGTCTGGAAAATGAAATCCGTATTTTGGGATTTGCCTTACTGGAGATTCCTAAGCACACGTCACAGCATAGATGTCATGCATATTAAAAAAAATGTGTGCGACAGCTTGCTTGGTATCCTGCTCAACATGTTAGACAAGACAAAAGATGGACCGAAGGCACGAGCCGACATAGAATTCTTGGGTATAAGAAAGAAGCTGTGGGCAACCAAGCAAACGACCAAGTTGGGCACGGGTGCAGTCAGAATCAAGACAGACTGTCCCGCTGCTTGTTACACTTTGAGCAAAAAAGAGATCGTTAGCTTTTTGGAGTGCCTCCAAGGTGTCAAAGTTTCTTCCGGTTACTCGGCAAACATCGGGAGAATAGTTGACATGAAGACTCACCAAGTAATTGGTATGAAGTCTCATGATTGTCATGTGATGATCACGCAGATACTTCCTGTTGCAATTAGAGATCTCATGGAGCCAGAGGTCCGCAAGACAATCTTGAATCTTTGTAACTTTTTCAACACGATATCTCAGAAGTCGATCTCGGTTACGCATTGCCATAAACGGTAGGAGGAGATCATTGTCATACTATGTGAATTTGAGATGTACTTCCCTCCAGTATTCTTTGATATCCTGGTACATCTCATGATCCATATCGTCCCGGAGATACTGGACCTAGGTCCCGTGTTCCTACACAACATGTACCCCTTGGAAAGGTACAATGGGGTTGTGAAGCGCTACGTTCGTAACAGGTCACAACCGGAAGGTAGCATCATCCAAGGCTATGTTGTCGAAGAGTGTGTCGAGTTCTGCACGGATTACTTGGCTGATCAAAAGTCTATTGGTGTTCCTATTTCGCGCCACACGGGTAGGCTCGATGGTGAAGGCCATGCACGCGGACAAAAGCCTTTACATGTCTATAATTCAGTACCAAATAGATCAGGTGACTACGACAGAGCACATCTTGTGGTGTTGCAACACCTGACTATGGTGCATGCCTATCTTTGGATGCACATGGTAAAGGTAAAAAAAATAAAACCCAAAAAAGGGAGAAGAGTGGGTCTCGAAAGAGCACAACGCAAAGTTCGCAAACTGGCTAAAGAACTACTAGTATGAAAGGCCTCCGACAAATGATGAAGAAGAGACGGTCAAAATGTTGTCACAAGAACTTGCGAGCAAGGTCCTGACATTTCAAGCATATGATATCAACGGATACACATTCTATTCGGAGGCTCAAGACAAGAAAAATACGTATCAGAACAGTGGGGTGATGATGGAGGCTAAAACCGGTAACCGTAAGGACATATACTACGGCGTTATCGAAGAGATTTGGGAACTGGACTACACCGTCACAAAGATCCCCATGTTTCACGTCAGATGGGCAAAAAATGTCCATATCGACAATGACAAATTCACTACCGTGACTTTACCTCCCCCGACATCTATTGACTCAACACAAGTCAAAGCAATCAGTGCCAAAGATGAGCCATGGGTATTAGCTAAACAGATCTCGCAAGTCTTCTACATAAAAGACCCAAAGGCAAAGAAGCGCCATGTCGTTAGAAAAGGGAAAATGAGTATTGTCGGAGTCGATGGTGTAGTTGACGAAGAGGACTATGACCAATTCGACGACCCGAACTCCGAGCCAGAAGCTGTTGATAAACGCCCTACCAGAAAGAGCAAAGCTACTAAGGATGCTGAGCCCTACATAAGATGCAGTCACGCCAAAAGACTAACGTATACCACCAAGAAAATCACTATTCATGAGAAGATTGTCGAAGACGACAAAACCTAGCGAGCTATGTGTGTATGTATAATAATGTCTTGGTTTGGATGATTTCATATTGTGTGTACCGTACGTGTGTACGTGTGTATGTGTAATATTGTTGACTCGCGCCAAACGACAAACCCTAACCCGCGCTATAAAATGATATAACCCTCAAAATCCTAACCCTAAAACCCAAAAAACCCAAAAACCCTAACCTGAAAACCCAAAAAACCCCAAAACCCTAACCTAAAAACCCAAAAACCCTAACCCTAACATAACCCTAATCCTAAAACCTAAAACTAAACAAAACCCACCCTCCACTGACGGGCGAAAACCAGGTGCCCGTCAGTGGTAACCCACCTTAACCCTAACGAACCTCCCCCTAATGGGGCCCGTCAGTGGAGATACATCTCCAGCGACGGGTGCATTTCCACTGACGAGCCGAAGCTGGGCGCCCGTCAGTGGTAAGCCACATCGTATATAAGCCACACGCGGGACTTGGCAAAAATTTCACCAAGTCCCGCGCGTTCATTCGAACCAGCAGCGAGACCTACGGTGCCCCGACGCCGCCAGGCTGCTTCGCCGTCCGGTGTCGCGCCCCGACGCCCCCGCCGCCCCCTGTAGTGACCCTATTCTCAAAACATGAGGTCAGTATGAATTATGGTGAACAAAAATGATTTCCTTCATTTACATGCATGCATATAAATAGTTCCAAATGACCTTGATTAATAATTAAGAACCCTAAGTGAGCTTTATGCTTAATATAAAATAGAACGGTGAAGCCCCTGTCCCTCCAACTCACGATTTAAAATTGATACATGTTCCAACCAGTCAATCGAAGTTTATTTGTACATTAAGACCAAATTTATTTTTAGTAGTTTCTCTCCGCGGATAAATTTTGGAAGGAGCTAATTGAGTAAACCCCCTCTCCTCCAATATAAATGAAATGGTACATTTAAAAGCTAAATATCATATTGACCACAAGTCTAATACTTTGAAAAGAAAATATTTGAAGAAATAAATTCAAACACTTAGGATTCAAATTTTATTTTATTTTGAAACTCCTGATAGCTTAACTTCGTTTTAAATAAGCAAAGAAAACAAAATAAAATAAAAAATTTCTTTTCTCTCCTGCCATGTGGGTCCCGCTGGTAGCCCTGCTCCTCCACGTGTCCCAGGCCCGCAGCTCTTCTTCCCCACGTAGCACGCTGCAGCCCCCTTCTTCTCCACGTGCAGCAGCAAGCTATCTCCCCCCCCCCTCCATTCCCCAATCTCTCCTGCCGACCACCCCAAGGGAAGCCACCGGCCACCCGTGCCTTCGCCGCCCCTCTGCTCTGCGCCCCGGCACCGGTCGGCCGCTTCTTGCCCCGCCGGCCCGCCGCCTCTACCCAGCACCGCTCCCTTCCTCCTCGTGCTGCGCCACCTCCCACGCCGCCGCCCCCAGCTGCGCCGCCGGCCTCCCAAAGCTCCGGCTCCACCTCTGCTCAGCGCCCCTCCACGCGCTGCCCTCGAGCCCCCCTTCCTTTGCTCGCCCCGTGCCGCGCCGCTCTCCAGGGACGCCGCCGGTCAGATCCGCGCCTCCTCTCCACCACCGCGCCTCCTCCCCCACGGCTCCCGCGGCAGCCGGCCGGCCTGCTCTCCCTACCGCGCCTGCCTTCATCCCGCCGCTGCCGCTGTACCGCGCCACGCCACTTGCCCTGTCGCCTCCGCCCTCGAGCTGACCCACGGACCGCCCGCCGCTGCCGCTCTCGCCTCCCCTAGGGCTCGCTGCCACCCCCGGTGAGGTCACCGCCCCTCTGCCCTGCTCTATCGGTGCCGCAAGCCGAGCTCCCGAGCTGCCGCACGATTTCTTCCCCGTCAGCACTGACAACCGTCTCGGTACATCGGTGCACGCCTGAGCTTCCGGTGACCCCCCTTCAGCACCCCGGCCGTGGAGATCCTCCCCAAGCCGAGTTGCTAGCTCGAGCTCTTCGTCGCCTGGGGTGAGCCCCTCTCGGTTCTTTTCCCTTGCGCTGCTAACCTAGCTCCAACTGGAGTTAAACCCCTGGTTCTAAAATGAAATTTTGGCTTAGGATTGAGCTTTCTGGTAGGCTGATTGATAATGTTTGTACATGATAAGGAAGTGAGGAATGATAGAAACTTTGGTAGGAATAGATGCTAAACCTGATTTTGTGTATACCTGTCAGAATTTAACCTAGAAGAATAGATGTTGCATCTGCTCTTTAGAGTAAACATGGAACGATTGAATTGAGGAAATGGAGGTTGGAGAAAAGTATTATTGAGGTGAGATATGCACATATGGTTACATGCTCCTACTGTTAAGAAATAGATGCTCAACCGGTCGCTAGTATCTAATGGTTGCCCACTAAAAACACTACTGTAATACTCGAGAATTTTAGTACCAGAGCAATTGCTATAGCTCCAATCCGGATAGAATTGCTAATCAAGAGATGCGTTAGTAAGCCAACTGCAATCGTCCTACCAAGCTATTTTGGATAAGCAACATCAAGTCGAATAACTAATATCCCGGCCTCCTAGGCATTCTGGATAATTGGGGTTAAAGCAAAACAGTGATGAGGAAAGACAGAGTTGGTTAGAAGTTAGTCCTTGGTTAGCAAACTTAAAACGGTAGTAACTTTCGGCAGTTGATTAGCTCGAGCTAAATAGCAACTAAGCGAACCAATGATCTAGCTAATGTCTTAGTTGCATAAGGTCTTGGTTGAGCAAGGTGCTACTCAAGGGATGTTTGATCCACCTAATAATGACTCTAAGAACCATTACTTGTAACCGTGCTTGCTAGTCATGTTGAAACATACTCATGGTTAATAGTAAGTATATGAAGGTAGAGGCATTCTTGAAGTGCCATTTTAATGATCTGCAACGAAGATTAACCCCTTTTTTCTTAATTTGTATTGGAGCCAAATTGATCACCGTTTAGTTTAGTTAACCAAATCTGCAATTTTCAATAGGGAAGTTCTAATTCAATGCAAGATTATTCTCCTTTACCAAGAAGAAGACAGGAAATGCTAAAGCCGATTAAGCTTGCAGAACTCGTAGACAATGCAAACGACTTCCAAATACATGTATCTTAGAGAATCTAGCTTAACAGTAAATGTTAAGATGCTCGACGTCATAATTTACCAATGGGTTAGCAGATAATTGTGTTATCAAGCTCTCACAGACTATCGCTGTAAATAACTTTAAAAGCTACAAACCACCCTTGAGTTTTAACGGTGACCGATTCAAAAACACCATAACATGATCCGCAGGACTCCAAACCAGACGGTTTCAATTACGTTAGCTTCATGATAGATTTTTCCTACACCCTAGTTTGCATTTCACTAATATGAATCAATTGACTGAGCCCTAATTCGACTTACAGGTTTAAAAACCCTTCTCCTTGGTTGCGTATCACATCCCATGCATGCATCCATGTTTTAAGTTCATCCATGATTAAAGTTATAACACAGCTGAATCTAAACCAAAAATCGGGAATGAGTACTAACCTGCTTATGTACTTGCATGTTTTATTTTAAACCCACTGTAGTTGCATCCATATCACTGGCATTCATGCATCTTCGTCCTTTTTGAATTAGTTTCTTAGGGTTGCTTTTCCCTTTTTGGAGGTCACTCGCTTCTTACCGGTGTTTCGAGTATTCTGGAGTTCTCCCGCATGCTCCCCCGTACTTCCCGGAGCAACGAGGCAAGCTCCATTGCTTGTTGATTAATAATTACATTGCGTGTTAATCTCTGTTTGGATTAATTAACTGAATTGACTTGGTGCTTGTGTGAATGTTTGCTTGATCGGTACTTGATACCGCACTAGTACGTGTAGGTCCTGATGCTATGCATTAGCTACGGCTGAGATTAAAATGTTGCCCCTATCAATTTGAACTTGTTTAAGTGAGATGTGAGAGCCGAAGGGTGGGTACACGATGAATACGGTTGGTATTTATCTGACGGTTGAATGCGGCCAGGTGTAAGTAGAGTTTGCCGATATACCAACCTGAGGTAACTTCATCGTGTTACTCCCCTTGTCACGCGTGGACGTTAGCGGAATCGAGGCTGAGGTATGATTGAGGTAAGTCTCGATATCACTTGGAGCTTTGCAACCTCCAAGGGAAATGCACTCGTCATATCCAGGGTGATCGATTGCCGGTAACGATCCGAGAGATTGATTGACATTAATGTGAGATGGATTGATGGTCCTCGTGGACGTTAGCAGAATCGATGCTAGGATATGATTGAGGTAAGTCTCGATATCACTTGGAGCTTTGCAACCTCCAAGGGAAATGCGCTCGTCATATCCAGGGTGATCGTATTGCCGGCAACGGTCCGAGAGGTTGATTGAAATTAATGGGTGTGGGCTGCCCTGAATGAGTTGGAAATGATGACATCCATATCGTTATGTTTGTGGGTGCTTGTAAGTTGCTATTATCTCCATGTGATTATTGTTTTTATACTATTGCTACAATCTGAAGGTGAATTGTGTAGCTTATGTTCATTTTATCTCTTGTATGCAACTTGAACTTGATATAAATTGCGAACCTTCACCACTTGTCAAACATGATTAATACCATGTTTTAATTAATTAATAAGCAACGACTTGCGAGTACGGTGGTTGTACTCACCTAGGTTTATCCTAGGCAGGTTCTTGGAGCATTCGGTGATGACGTTTCGCTGCTTCGGTTACCACTTTCGGCTTTGACTTCCTTGGGAATGTTGTGAGCTGTTTTTGAGGTGGTTTCCCCACCATCTCGGGTATTTTAATTTGTTTCCTCTGCTGCCCTTGTGGCTCTTTTGATGTTTATCGACCTTCGGGTCAAGTTGTTTGTAAGATAAGTACGGCCCCGAGTATGGGACGTGCTACAATTATCTGGTAATCTTTCTCTTTAGTGCTTTGCTGTGATATACAAGTTGTTATCGGGGCTGCCCATATGCAATGCATGTATGATATGAAGTATATGGGTATGCCATGAAGGGTTAAAACCATTCCTCTTTTTACTAAGTCGAGCAGGAATCGGTTGAGTGACCCGCTGGCTGAGATGCTATGCCGGTCAGGTAGGGTGTGGGCATATTCTACCGGGCTTTCGAGCGACCCACTAGCTTCCGAGCTAGGTTAGGGTGTGGGTGGAATCGCCGGGCTCCTCTGATTTGCTTTGCGTGGTAGAATTCGGGAACGACTCTAAACCTTCACCAGATCAGGGAATTGTACGTGGTTCTGGGAAGTTTAGTCGCTTTCGGCCGGCTTGCGTGGGTCAGGTGTCGGATCATTCCGCCTCGGTGAGTACGGCGCAGGTACCGTGTCACCAGGTCGACTGGTCCCTCGGCCCTTGGCAACCATTCGTTCCCCTAATCATATGTAATTCCCAGGTCCGTGACACCCCCTCCGGCCCCCTCCACTGTCCGGTGTCGCGCCCCGACGCCCCCGTCGCCCCCTCCGCCGCCCCCTCTGGCCTCGACGCCACCGTAGCCCCCTCCGCCGCCCCCTCCGGCCCCTGGGGCCCCTCCACCCTCTCCGCCGTCCCCTTCGGCCCAGACGCCCCCAGTAAGTTTTCCCCCAATCCCCTTCTGTCCTTCTCCATTCCCCATTATTGCATGTGATTGATTTGATCCATTCAAATATATAATTTCGTTAAAACAAAAATCTCCATTCCCCATTCCGCTGGTTGTTGGGGCATAAATCTACAATTAAGGTCTCGTTCGGATACAAAGTAATTTTGAAGTTTTCACAGTACATCATGTTTTTTGAAAAAGCTGTAGTATTATAAAATGTGGTATTTCTGATATTGCAGTTTTTTATATTAAAAAATCCACACTTGTCCTCTCTTTTCTTAGACTGAGAGATGGATCGCTCGTTCCATTGTTCTCTAACGTGTGTGTTTCGTTTGCTTGCGTGATTTTTGATCGTTTTGTTAGCAGCATTCGAGATCCCTCTGTTTTCAGACTTGGATAGTAAAGTGCGTTCATGAAGTTGTACATTATTCAAGCCAGACCTTGTAGATAGAGTCGGTATCTTACTGACACTTAAGCACACATATAAATAAATGTAATATAAAGCTAGCCAGCTAAATACATTTAGGTAATCTCGGGTATGCTTGCAAGCACGTAATCTTGTTTTATTATTTGCAGATCTGCTGGTTTCAACTTTCAAAGTCTCAAGGCTTCAAATCGTTCATGTCAAAACAATAAAATACTCGGCTTAATGTTGTAACCGCTAAACGCACCTTGGTTTTATCAATACTATTAAAAAAACTATAGTTTTTGTAAACTCTATTATTCATAGGTACAAGTTCAAATACTAAGGTTTCCACAAACTGTGATTTTAAAATACTTTGCATCGAAACATGGCACAAGCAGATCGCAAGGTCAAAATCAACTAATTTCACTAAAATATCACTACATTGATTTTTCAAGCACTTTCTGTCGAATAATATATTCCACCTTAATCTAACAATTTGGTGATATGACATGAGTGATATTATAATGCTTTATTTGCGGTTCTAGAGCTTTAGTTCTTCCAAGACTGGTTCGATTGTTTTCGGTTAAGGCTTAATGTTCTTGAGGTTTCGGTCTTTGTTATGGTGATGAATCCATGGTAATTGCTTGGGACATTTTACGCTACTAAGGACCGATACCTAGCTTATGATGCTCAGTCATATCTTTTGTATGACTATTGTGCTTGTTCATGGTTTTAAGCTTAGCCAGTTAATTATGCCCCATGTATATGCTCTTTTTACTATCAGATCTTAACTGAAAGGAACAGATATTTCAAAGTTATACTCTTTTTATTATCAGTTTATTAGTTTGAGAAAGAACATATGCTACGTTTGAACATAAGTGAATGACTGATAATTGCTCTGTTTAGGATAAGATCAATCCTTGCTGATTAAGAATTCATCTCAGTTCTAAAATGACCGCCAGTACTCCTCCCGCTGGGTTGCCGACCCGAGAACTAGAGCCCGTTAATGACAGCATGGCCCCCCTCGACGTGGCGGCACCGACCCCAACCCTAGAGGCGCCCAAGCAAGTTGCCTCCGAGCCGGCCAAGGAACCTGCCTCCGAGCTGGCCAAGGAACATGCCCCCGAGGCGGCCGTCACAGCTGGCCAAGAGCAACCTGCCTCGGACTCTAGCTCCTCCAACGATGACTCTGGCTCCGAATCAGGTTCTGAAGAGGACGAGGCGCCCGAGGAGGAAGTAGCGCCTCTGGCCCCGACCAGGTCTCAGAAAAGGAGAAACGGCAACCAGTTGCCGGACAAGACATATATCATCACTCGAGTCGACGACGTCAAAGATGTTCCAGCGAGTCCACATAAGGCCACCTAGACCTTCAGCAACGCCTGCGGGTGCATAGTCCGCGAACAAGTTAAGATCACATGCAAAGAGTTCAACCATTTGACTAAATCGACCAGAGATGCTCTCTTGAGGAAACTGTGGGACAAGTACAAGATTCCTGTCGCCGACAAGGACAGAGTCGAAGCACAAGCCCTTTGCATCATGGCTAGGGCTCTGAAGACTCAGCGATACAATGCACAGAAAGTCCTGGACAACGATTGGGATACTAAAATTAGTAAAAGATGATCGAAGATACAAAAGGAAAACTGGGAGCAATTCGTTGCTCAAATAAGGAGTCCAGAATTCCAGGAGAAGAGTCGCTGGGGGAAGGAGCTTCGCTCCAAGAACACATTAGACCACAAGCTCGACAGCCGTGGATACCTAGGGAAGAGACCAAAGTGGGCCAGAGAGGATGCCAAACTAGTCGCGGCTGGGAAAGCACCTCCTTTCGCGCATCTCAGGGAGCCACGCGCCAGGGAGTACATGAGGGCACACACAAGCTCTGACCCTGTGACGGGGTCACCAATTATAGAGTCTGAGGAACTCCAGGAGGTGGCCAACCAGCTGGTAACATCTCAACTCAGTGTATTTTCTTACTTAATTACGTTGCATCCAAATACGCTATCTTCTCATCAAGTAATATAACTTGCAGATAGACCTGAGCCAGCAGCCTGGAAGCTCACAAGACTCTGTCATGAGCTTCCCGAGGTGGAACGATGATCTGGCGAAGGCTCGACAGAAACCGAAGCATCGGGGCTGTGTAGTAGGCGTCGGGGATGGCGTTAAATGGGACAAAGTATTTCTCCGAAACCCCGAGGGTTGCCGCCGCCCAAGGAGAGACTGTCAGGAGTATATGGAAAATTTACGGGATCAAATGCGGGAGATTGCCGAGCGGACGTGGGTACGTATGCAAGTGCTCGCAGCGCAAGGCAGTTCGACCATGCTTCCCGTCGACAGCATCATCATAAGTTTCGTCCGCTAAACGAGTCATTATAGTAAATCATGATTTTATTGTCCTGACTCCAATGAGGACGGCACATCTATCCTCTGTTTCGCAGGAAGCCACTAGATGCACACTCACAGTGCAAATTCCTGGCATGAAGGTCAAGGTTGCGCACGGCCAGGTTTTCCCAATGCCGGAGGGGGCAATCATGCACTGTGTTCCTATGCGGGAGCACCATGCGAAGGTGCAGGTGGACCTCGTCCTCAACGAGTACAGTGATGTGTTAGTCCCTGTCCCTCTTGAAGCGGAACTGACCAAGCTAGGGCAGTGCAAGAACTACTTCATCCAGTGGCCGAAGAGCCAAATTATTTTATCTGCGGCGGCCTCTCCTCGCACGGCCCCCTCTCCTTGCACGGCCCCCTCGTCCAACAACCCCTCTCCATCAGTCGGACGATCTCCGTTGGGCCTCAACCAAACACCTCCATCGTTTAAAGACCTGGAAGACCATCTTGTCGGGAACCAGTACATGGAGCCGGTTTGCAGTCCCCGGAGGCGCCGGAGGAACCCGACAAAGATCCACCGGAAAGGCGCTCCAAGCCTCAAGGCGACCCGCTGGATCAACCCAGAGGGAAGATTATCTCTCTCACCACACTAGCCGGAACACTGGAAGCAGCGATGGTGACAGGCAAGAGTCCTGAGCCACTACACAGGAGGAAGAAAAGCAAAAAGAGACATGCCGGCACCGGCGAGAAGGAAAGAAAGGAGCAAAAGCAGATGAAGAAATCCTTATTCTTCTCAACATCATCATCCAAATTATCTACACGGAGCATGGGTCTTTGGCTAGAGGTTTTCTATCCAGGTCAAGACTTGCTCCCGCAGGATGAGTTGGACAATCTTTCGGAGGACATAAAGGCGCTGCATGAAGATTACCTAAAGATGTCCAGAGATCCGCAAATATTTTACCAATATTGGAAGGTCAAGGTGCCAAGAGATTATAATTTCTTCATGGAGAACGACCAGGACACCTTCGACATCAACTTTGAAGACCTCTTCAACATGTACAACCTCTATAGGCTCGACACCACGATGGTCAGGCTATGGGCTCTCTACCAAGCCCAAGAGTGCAGACGTCTACGCGACTCCAATATTGGAATAATCGATCCGATATGCATGAACAAAGACTATGCTGCAACCCTGGACGGTCGAGTCTTTCTGGAAGAATACCTTACGCATGCATTCATCGTTCATAAGGACAAGGACTACCTACTAGCCCCCTACAACCCTTCGTAAGTCCTTTAACTTAGCACCGTGGGAATTTTTTTTGTTTTTTACGCACGTATCTCCGCCTGCTTACGTCCATTTGTTCACATTTATGCAGCGACCACTGGGTCCTCATTGTGATCATTCCATGCTGGGCCAAGGTATTTTACCCTGACTCCGACGAGACCAAGAGATCAAACTTCAGCAATATCACTAATATTTTAGATATTGTTTTTTTCAAAGCCAAGTTCACGGGACATAGTAAAATACCTTCAAAAGCGACAAGAATGGTACACCATTACACCTTCCTTTCCAAAATTTAGCCAAAAAATAGCGTGACATGTGGGTACTACACTTGTGCCCATATGGAGTGCTGGATCCGGTCAAAGAACAAGCATTGGAAAGATATGAAAGAACTGAAGGCTTGGTGTGAGCTAGGAAGTCACTTGTACGACTAGCGTCAGGACTTTGCCCGCATCCAAAGAATCTTCGCCAAAGTCATCAACCTTGAAGTCATCAATCCAATGGGTGAATTCTACGCCAGCCCCCAATTTTCGAAGCCAAACTTAAGCGGGCATCGATAGATTCGTTGTTTCTGAAATTGATGAATAGTTGCCACTATGTTCTTTCTACACTTAACAACTTTATTATGTCGCTCATCAAACATACTTGTGTTCTTTTATACTTGTGATCAATGGTTATGTGAATGTTATGTGATTATGAATGTATTATGTCAACTGTTATGTGATTATGAATGTGTTATGTGATTATGAGCTTTGACTATGTGCTGAATATATTTGTGAAATTTGTGAAATTTGTTAATATATTTGTGAAATTTGTTTGTGCTGAATACAACTGCACAATGGCCACACTACTGACGGGCCCTTATAATATGCCCGTCAGTGAACTGGAAACCACTGACGGGCACTCAAAAGTGGCCCGTCAGTGGAGGGGTTTCCGCTGACGGGCAAATTGGGCCCGTCAGTGGAGGGCACCCCTCCACTGTCATTCCCAGGCTGACGGGCACCCGGGCCATCAGTAGAGAGGGTTTATTGCCTGTCAGTAAAGGCCCTTTCTGCAGTAGTGAGGACTTTCGCCCAATTAGTCTTGCAATGTCATTTATAAAGTGGTTTCAAAGTGCTTGGTTAATCGGCTGCGGCCACTGCTACAAGAGGTGATTAGTCCAACTCAGAGTGCATTTATCCCCGGGCGTTTGATTACTGATAACACGCTCATTGCTTTTGAATGCTTACACTCCATTTAGCGGGGGAAGGAACGCTGCTCTGAGTTTTGTGCGTATAAACTCGATCTTGCTAAGGCCTATGATTGAGGTGATTGGTGTTGCCTATGATTGAGTTGATTGGTGTTCTCTGAAATTAATTATGCAACAGCTTGGTTTCATGCAAAATGGATTCACTGGATAATGACTTGTATTACCACTGTCCGATATTCGGTTCGTTCAAATGGAACAACCCTGTCAACCTTATGTCATCGTGGGGACTCTGGCAAGGGGACTCATTGTCGCCTTATCTATTTCTGTTTATTGTTGATGGTTTGTTTGCTCTGCTGAAGGACTCTATCATCCGGAATCAATTGCATGACCTGCGCATCTGTCGGAGAGCACCGGGTATCTCACATTTGCTCTTTGCAGACGATAGTTTGTTATTTTTCGAGGCAACCAATGATCAAGCTTGTGTTGTTAAGAATATCTTGCAAACATATGAGCATAGCATGGTGTTGGGGAACGCGCTACGAAAAACAAAATTTTTCCGCGCACGAACCAAACCAAGAAACACTATCGAGGTGTAGGTAACGATATCATACCTTCGACGATCACGTCAATGCAGCGGAGAAGTTGACCGATGTCGATGAAGTCCGCAGACTCCCGCAGCTAGGTTATACCTCCCAGCCGCGAGAGCGATCTCCTCGTGAATAGTTCGCCCGATCAAACGCCGAAGTATACGACGTCTCCGAGGTATCCACGCGTACCGGATCAGCGACACCGCGGTAATGTGTGGACCAGCACACAAGAACAGCGGGGATCTACGAGAAGGAGAAGCAGCAGCGCGCCGGCAGCTGTACTAGATCCAATCTAGAAGAGAGAGAAAAAGAAGGCTGTGGCCAATCTAGAGATGGCCGGCCTAGGGTTTAGTCCAAGGGACTAGGGCTGCCTCTGGGGCTGCTTGGGATACCCTTTGAGGTGCCCTGCCCCTCTATTTATAGGGGTTGGGGCAGCTCTCCCTAGGCAGGTGGAGTCCTACTCCAGCAGGGACACCCTGTTGGAGTTGGAGTCCAACTCCACTAGAACCTTCTAGAACCTTCTAGAATTTCTAGAACCTTCCAGAACCTTCCAGAACCTTCTAGAACCTTCCAATACTTTCCGGAACACTTCCGGACATCACCGGAACCATCCGGGACCTCCCGGAACACTTTCGAGATCATCCGAAACACTTTCGGAACCCTTCTCTCTCGTTCTCTATAAATCGTAGCATTCCTAAATGTCGCTAAAACGTTAAGCGTGTGACCCTATAGGTTCGAGTATATGTGGACATGTCCGGAATACCTTCCGGTCAATAATCGTCAGCGGGATCTGGACACCCATAACGACTCCCACATATCATCGAAGATCTTTATCGAGCAAACCTTGTATTGTCGCATACAATTCCTTTTGCCTCACGATACATTACACAACCCGAGGCGAGACTTTGACGGTATCCCTGTGATCAACTCCTTGATCACCATACCTAGTTATCCTCGTTACCGGTTTGTACTCTTTTCTCGTTTCCGTATTCCGGTATCCCCGTGACTAACCTTTTAGTCACAATACCTGCCCAGGCGATGCTGGACACCGTAATACCGAGTGGACCCAGAGTGTATCTCTCCATCGCCGGATGGGCAAATCCCAGTCTTGACATATCTAGAACCACGATATACTTTCTGGTGTACCTGGAAGTCACCTTTATAATTACCCAGTTACGGCGTAACGTTTGATGACCCCAAAGCAACCATCCGGTATCCGGGTCTATGATATTCTCATGGTCTAAGGACGCAAGTAAACGTTAACACATCATGAGAAGATACTGACAACATATTGACGAAGTGATCTCGCAGTATCTCATAAGGGGTCTATCCAACACCATTGTTACCCTAACAATGTGTTCCCATTATTGCCGGCATCCTTGTTACATTAACAATGCCCATGATCAGGAAAACAAGATCATCAACAATACATGAGCTAGTCCAGAGGCCTGACTAGGGATCTGAATGGTGTTTATTATTCCACACATGCAATTAGGTTTTCCTCTGAATCTCATATTCAAGAACCAATGCAATTTTAGCATAGAACATAAACTTAATCATGAACATGAAAATAGAATAATAACAACTTTATTATTGCCTCTAGGGCATATTTCCAACAGTCTCCCACTTGTACTAGAGTCAATAATCTAGCCAATGCTTAAGCTCCTAACACCTATGGCATTCCGGTGTTGCTCATGCTTTGCTTGTGGTAGAGGCTTCGTCAGCGGATCTGACACATTCAGATCCGTGTGTATTTTGCATATCTTTACGTCTCCACGCTCCACCAATTCACGAATGATGTGGAATCGGCGTTGTATATGTTTGGACTTCTGGTGGGACCTTGGCTCCTTGGCCTGAGCTATGGCGCCACTATTGTCACAATAGAGCTCCATAGGATCCAGCGCGCTCGGAACCACACCAAGCTCGGTGACGAACTTCTTAATCCAAACGCCCTCCTTTGCCGCTTCTGAAGCGGCGATATACTCAGCCTCCGTTGTAGAATCCGCCACAGTGTCCTGCTTGGAACTCTTCCAGCTCACTGCGCCACCGTTCAGTGTATACACTAAGCCTGATTGAGATCGAAAATCGTTCGGATCTGTGACAAAGCTGGCGTCGGTGTAACCCTTTACAACGAGCTCTTCGTCACCACCGTATACGAGAAACATATCCTTAGTCCTCTTCAGGTACTTTAGGATATTCTTCACTGCTGTCCAATGATCATGACCTGGATCACTCTGGTATCTGCTCGTAACACTTAGAGCATAGGACACATCTGGTCGTGTACATATCATGGCGTACATGATTGACCCAATCGCGGATGCGTATGGAATCTTACTCATGCGTTCTCGCTCATCAGTTGTCGAAGGACACTGATTCTTGCTCAAACTTTTCCCATGCGACATCGGCAAGAACCCCTTCTTGGCGTTTTCCATACTGAACCTCTTCAGTACTTTATCTATATATGTACTCTGGCTTAGCCCTATTAGGCGCTTTGATCTATCTCTATAGATCTTTATACCTAATATGTATGCTGCCTCGCCTAAATCTTTCATTGAAAAACTATTTTTCAACGAAGTCTTAATATTGTCAAGAAAAGATACATCATTCCCAATCAACAATATGTCATCCACATAGAGTATTAGAAATGCTATTGCGCTCCCACTTACTTTCTTGTAAACACAAGCCTCTTCGCAGTTCCTGATGAAGCCAAACCCTTTGACCACTTCATCAAAGCGAAGATTCCAACTCCGTGATGCTTGCTTCAGTCCATAGATGGATCTCTGAAGTTTGCATACCTTTCCAGCATCCTTTGGATTGACAAAACCCTCGGGCTGTATCATATACACGTTCTCGGTTAGCTTCCCATTCAGGAACGCTGTTTTGACATCCATTTGCCATATCTCGTAATCGAAATATGCAGCAATCGCTAGAAGAATCCGAACAGACTTAAGCATCGCTACGGGAGAGAATGTCTCGTCGTAGTCAACTCCTTGAACTTGTCGGAAACCCTTTG
This sequence comes from Stipa capillata, assembly GCA_019208055.1. NCBI lineage: Eukaryota > Viridiplantae > Streptophyta > Magnoliopsida > Poales > Poaceae > Stipa > Stipa capillata. The sequence goes on along the minus strand of JAGXJF010005514.1, from coordinate 120,849 downwards.
CGACAAGTCGAGCTTTATAGATGTATACATTCCCATCCGCGTCTGTTTTCTTTTTATAGATCCATTTACATTCGATAGGCCTCACGCCTTCAGGAGGGTCCACCAAGCTCCAAACTTGGTTCTCGTACATGGATTCTATCTCGGATTTCATGGCGTCTAGCCATTTAACGGAGTCAGGGCCCATCATTGCTTCCGTATAGGTCGTAGGCTCATCGTTGTCTAACAACAATACCTCGTCCGAAAACCACTGTGGTTTCGTGCGAATCCTACCAGACCTTCGTGGTTCAGCTGCTGGCTCGACTGAAGTCTCTACATCACATGTAGGGGCTTCCGTATCAGTCATTGTGGGAAACTCCGGAACCACTTCCGGCGTTGCATCACTTTGACCTAGTGACGAAGATTCACCAATCTCGTCGAGTTGCACTATCCTCCCACTCACCCCTTTCGCAAGAAACTCTTTCTCGAGAAACACACCGTTCTTTGCGACAAACACTTTGCCTTCGGTGCGGTGATAGAAGGAATACCCAACAGTTCCTTTGGGATAACCAACAAAGAAGCATTTATCCGATTTGGGATCGAGCTTATTTGGTTGTAAACGCTTTACATATGCATCGCATCCCCAAATTTTAAGAAAAGACAAGTTGGGTTTCTTCCCATGCCATATCCCATATGGTGTCGTTTCAACGGATTTAGATGGTGCTCTATTTAGTGTAAAAGCGGCAGTCTCTAAAGCATAACCCCAAAAAGATAATGGCAATTCAGTTAATGACATCATCGATCTTACCATGTCCAACAAGGTTCGATTACGTCTCTCGGACACTCCATTCCTCTGTGGCGTTCCGGGAGGTGTAAGCTGTGGAACAATTCCGCAGCTCTTCAGATGTTCGCTAAACTCGTAACTCAAATACTCCCCTCCGCGATCTGATCGCAGAAACTTGATTTTCTTGTTACGATGATTTTCTACTTCATGCTGAAATTCTTTGAACTTTTCAAAGGTTTTAGACTTATGTCTCATCAAATAGATATACCCATATCTACTCAAATCATCCGTGAAGGTAATGAAGTAGAGGAATCTACCGCGTGCAGCTATACTCATTGGACCACATACATCCGTATGTATGATCTCCAATAAGTCAGTCGCCCGTTCTACGTGGCCTGTGAACGGCGTTTTAGTCATTTTACCCATTAGACAAGGCTCGCAAGTGTCAAATGATTCATAATCAAATGACTCCAAAAGTCCATCACAATGGAGTTTCTTCATGCGCTTCTTTCCAATATGACCCAAACGGCAGTGCCACAAATAAGTGGAATTCGAATCGATTATCTTGCGACGTTTAGCGTCAATGTTATGGATGTGTGTATTACCATCAAGATTCATAATAAATAACCCATTCACAACGGGAGCATGGCCATAAAACATATTATCCATATAAATCGAACAACCATTGTTCTCAAACTTAAACGAATAACCGTCTTGCAACAAACATGATCCAGAAATAATGTTTTTGCTCAAGGCCGGAACATAGTAACAATTACTAAGCTCTAATATAAATCCTGAAGATAAATGTAGAGGTAGGACACCGACGGCGAGCACAGCAACTTTTACTCCGTTCCCGACGCGCATCGTCACCTCATCCTTTGCCAGTCGCTTAGGCCTCTGTAGTTCCTGCATCGAGTTGCAAATATGAGCAACCGATCCGGTATCCAATACCCAAGAATTACATTGCGGACCAGCAAGGAATACATCAATAACATGTATGACACTCATACCTGAGCTGGACTTTCCAGACTTCTTCTTTTCTGCCAGATATTTCTTGCAGTTCCTCTTCCAGTGTCCCTTCTCTTTACAGAAGAAGCACTCAACATCAGAAGTGGCGCCAGTCTTGGACTTCTTAGGCGTGTCAGTCATACTAGCACCCTTGGATTTGCCCTTTTTCTTAGACTTGCCCTTCTTCTTGAAGTTGGTTGTTTTATTCACCATCATCACATGATTGGCGTCCTTCTGGATTCCACTCTCAGCAGTTTTAAGCATAGTGAATAATTCACCCATACTCTTTTCCATCCCATTCATGTTGTAGTTCATGATGAAGCTACTATAGCTTGGAGGGAGGGAAGCAAGAACAAGATCAGTGCCCAACTCTTGGGAGATTGGAAAACCTAGCGCATCCAATCTTTGCGCGTACCCAGACAATCTAAGTACGTGCTGACTCACTGAGCTGCCCTCAGCCATCTTGCATTCAAACAAGGCTTTGGATATCTCATATCTTTCAGTCCTTGCTTGCTTCTGAAACAAAGCTTTCAGCTCCTGGATTAACTCATAAGCAGCCCAATTCTCAAAACGCTTTTGAAGATCAGGTTCCATGGAGGCAAGCATGATACACTGTACTGCAATGGAATCATCGCTCTTAGATTGATAGATACGAGTCTCATCATCCGTAGCGTTAGCGGGGAGTTCACCGAGAGTTTGCGATAGGACATAGTCCTTCTTGGCACTCTTGAGGACAATCCTCACATTACGGTACCAGTCCGTAAAGTTATTCCCAGATGAATTCAGTTTTTCTTTCTCAAGCAACGCGCATAGTGGAAAGGTGGTTACGGGTGCCATAGATCTACAACTTAAAAACAAATACACTTTAGACATTGTTCATGATTAAAGCAACTCAAATTAACACTTAATTAGAGTAAGCTCCCACTAAAACCAATATCCCTCATAATTGATTATTAGTGATTCAAGATCCACGACTCACTTACTCCACCATTGATGTGACATCACTGATGATGGAATAACGAGACCGGTAGGTCAACATGCCAATCATATCCCATATGACTCTTGTTCATCTTTCGATGGGTGTGTTCCGAGCCCAAGACGATCTTGCAAAGCTCGTCAAGACAACCGAGTGCTCTGCTGCGCGAACGGTTCGCGCCCGCCTCATATATGTCAAACCTATCGTACCCATGTGACATGGCGCACCTCAGAATGGCAAATACTCCAGACGGTGCTACACTTGGAAGAACACTAACTACTTTGATATTTGTGTGAGGGATCATCCTATTTAACAACGTCTACCACGCATCAAACAAGGTGCATAAAAGGGATTAACATCACATGCAATTAAATTATTGTGATATGGTATAGCCCCTTTTGTTGAAGAAGACTTCTTCAACATCTTTTGGCGGAGAACTCCTTCTTCGCGTACGACGTAGCGTCGAGGTCCATCGATGTAAGATTGTCACCACCATGTCCTTGCAATTACAACTATTTGCTATCACATAGCTAATAAAATAAATGCATTACATGGCTTTCTAGTTGACGCGTAGGTCAATATAATAAATAATGACAATCGTATTGGCTCCTGCCGATTGCCGTACTCATGACACGCAGGTCATGACAAAATTAAAATTACAAACACTTTGCATCTCATACAATCACATTGCATCACATAGGCTATACCACATCACATGCATACCCTGCAAAAACAAGTTAGACGCCTCTAACGTTTATGCTACAATACGTGGCTTTATGGCTACGTTGCAAACCGTTTGCTACCTACGTTACCATAAGCATGATTGCTCTTGCAGTTATTTAACTGTCGGGGTGTCTGGAATTGGAGACTCGGAAATCTCGAACCCCATACTAAACTTCGTCATACGCATGACCCCCGTGTAGATCACATCTACAAGCCCGCTCATTGCAAATTTATCTTTCTCAACTAAAGTGAAACCAAAGTCATCCTTAGCATGTCTCGATCCGAAGATCGTAAGGTTCGCCGGACCTCTGAAAATTTCACGATGCCGCCGAAATCAAAATTTTGCAATGAGAGGGAAACAACAAGAAAATCTGGTGGTAGATCTCATCTAACACCCCGCACATCATATGTGCAATGCCGCATATCACATATGCTCTAGTCGTACCTACAACTACGCATAGAACCGCTCTGATACCACTGTTGGGGAACGCGCTACGAAAAACAAAATTTTTCCGCGCACGAACCAAACCAAGAAACACTATCAAGGTGTAGGTAACGATATCATACCTTCGACGATCACGTCAATGCAGCGGAGAAGTTGACCGATGTCGATGAAGTCCGCAGACTCCCGCAGCTAGGTTATACCTCCCAGCCGCGAGAGCGATCTCCTCGTGAATAGTTCGCCCGATCAAACGCCGAAGTATACGACGTCTCCGAGGTATCCACGCGTACCGGATCAGCGACACCGCGGTAATGTGTGGACCAGCACACAAGAACAGCGGGGATCTACGAGAAGGAGAAGCAGCAGCGCGCCGGCAGCTGTACTAGATCCAATCTAGAAGAGAGAGAAAAAGAAGGCTGTGGCCAATCTAGAGATGGCCGGCCTAGGGTTTAGTCCAAGGGACTAGGGCTGCCTCTGGGGCTGCTTGGGATACCCTTTGAGGTGCCCTGCCCCTCTATTTATAGGGGTTGGGGCAGCTCTCCCTAGGCAGGTGGAGTCCTACTCCAGCAGGGACACCCTGTTGGAGTTGGAGTCCAACTCCACTAGAACCTTCTAGAATTTCTAGAACCTTCCAGAACCTTCTAGAATTTCTAGAACCTTCCAGAACCTTCTAGAACCTTCCAATACTTTCCGGAACACTTCCGGACATCACCGGAACCATCCGGGACCTCCCGGAACACTTTCGAGATCATCCGAAACACTTTCGGAACCCTTCTCTCTCGTTCTCTATAAATCGTAGCATTCCTAAATGTCGCTAAAACGTTAAGCGTGTGACCCTATAGGTTCGAGTATATGTGGACATGTCCGGAATACCTTCCGGTCAATAATCGTCAGCGGGATCTGGACACCCATAACGACTCCCACATATCATCGAAGATCTTTATCGAGCAAACCTTGTATTGTCGCATACAATTCCTTTTACCTCACGATACATTACACAACCCGAGGCGAGACTTTGACGGTATCCCTGTGATCAACTCCTTGATCACCATACCTAGTTATCCTCGTTACCGGTTTGTACTCTTTTCTCGTTTCCGTATTCCGGTATCCCCGTGACTAACCTTTTAGTCACAATACCTGCCCAGGCGATGCTGGACACCGTAATACCGAGTGGGCCCAGAGTGTATCTCTCCATCGCCGGATGGGCAAATCCCAGTCTTGACATATCTAGAACCACGATATACTTTCTGGTGTACCTGGAAGTCACCTTTATAATTACCCAGTTACGGCGTAACGTTTGATGACCCCAAAGCAACCATCCGGTATCCGGGTCTATGATATTCTCATGGTCTAAGGACGCAAGTAAACGTTAACACATCATGAGAAGATACTGACAACATATTGACGAAGTGATCTCGCAGTATCTCATAAGGGGTCTATCCAACACCATTGTTACCCTAACAATGTGTTCCCATTATTGCCGGCATCCTTGTTACATTAACAATGCCCATGATCAGGAAAACAAGATCATCAACAATACATGAGCTAGTCCAGAGGCCTGACTAGGGATCTGAATGGTGTTTATTATTCCACACATGCAATTAGGTTTTCCTCTGAATCTCATATTCAAGAACCAATGCAATTTTAGCATAGAACATAAACTTAATCATGAACATGAAAATAGAATAATAACAACTTTATTATTGCCTCTAGGGCATATTTTCAACACATGGGACAACTTCTTAGTCTCAATAAATGCGCTCTCCTCTTTGGGACTGGTGTGACTGCTAAAGCTCAGGAGGAGGTGAGAGCTACTCTTGAGGCAGGTTTGAACCCCTTTGATGAGAAGTACTTGGGGCTTCCCGTGCCCGAAGGAAGAATAAAAAATGATCAGTTCCAATCCATCAAGGACAAGTTCAATAAGCGCCTAGCGGACTGGTCGGAGAGGTATCTATCAAGTGGTGGCAAGGAGGTTTTGATAAAATCTATTATGCAAGCGCTTCGCACCTATGCGATGGGAGTGTTCAAGTTCCTGGGTGGCCTTTACAAGAGCTCATGAAAATTATGCAGAACTTTTGGTGGGGAGATGATCTCAACAAGCATAAAGTGCACTGGCTCGCTTGGGAGAAGCTTATTATGCCCAAATCTCATGGGGGAATCGGCTTTTGGGATCTGTGGTTGTTCAACTAGGCGCTGCTAGCTCATCAAGTGTGGCATCTAATCCAATTTCTGGACAGCTTATGTGCCTGCTTGTTGAAGGCTCGTTACTATCCTCTTGGTGAGGTCTATGATACAACTTTCCCCTCAGGCTGTTTGGCGTCCTGGCAGGGAGTGGTGTTTGGTCTCGAGTTGCTGAATAAAGGGCTCATACGGCGGATCTACAATAGGACGAAAGTTTGGTTATGGCAGGAGAATTGGTTGCCGCGTGATGTAGGCCTTAAAATCTCTAGCAAGGCATCTCAATGCCATTTGAAATGGCTCAGTGATCTACTCACTAATAATGGAAAGGATTGGGATGAAATGCTAGTCCGCCGAGTTTGTTGCCCTCATGATGCAGATGTGATTTTAAAGCTTAAACTTCCTTCTTGGGTAGAAGATGATTTTCTGGCGTGGCATTATGAGAAGGGTCTTTTACCCAGTGCATATCAGCTTGCTTTGCACGAGTGCGAGATGGAGCAGGACTCTGGTGCTTCAAGTAGTAATTCTAATGGAAGTTGTTCTATTTGGTCACGAATCTGGAGCTCTGCTGTCCCTCAGAAAGTGAAGGTTTTCGCTTAGCAGCTTGCTCGTGAAGGTCTGGCTATGGGGGTCAATTGTTTTCAATGAGCAATTAGCAAGTCGGGCTGCTGCCGAGTATGTGGCATCACAGAGGAAGATGGTTTCCATGCGGTTGTGCAATGCACCAAAGCTCGGGCTCTTCGCTTGAATCTAATTTTGTTAATACCGGTCCTGAATGGTTTCTCAATCTGCTGGAGTTCGGTGACAATCAGCAGAGGATCTTTATACTGATGTTGTTTTGGCGAGCTCGGTATCTTAGGAATGATATGGTGCACGCTAAGGGAGATGCATCTGTGGATGCCTCGGCCAAGTTCCTTGTGTCCTATGTTGCTGCTTTGCTCCAAATTAAGTCCCCAAGTGATGATTCTAAAGGAAAGATTTCCCGGATTCCAACTGCTCCCATGCCAAGGATCAACAATGAAGAGAACCTGTGAGGGCGCCTGTAGAAGGCATGTTACTGGGCTGCATCAGGGGAAGCTTTTGCCGGCGTCATCATGTGCAATTGCCCAGGGGAATCCATCCTAGTCGTTGCTTCAAAGCTCCCGGCGTGTGCCAGTGCAGAGGAAGCAGAAATCCTGGCCGGCTTGACGGGAGTTCGCCTCAGCTTGGAGTATACAAACCTCCCGGTCCTTGTGGAATCTGATTGCCTGAATATGATCAATGGCATCAAAAGTTCTAATAAGGATTTATCGGTGCTGGACCACTTTTACAGAGATTTCAGAGCTGCCGTCGCCCTTCCACTAGATTTTTTTGTTAGGCATGTGAAAAGAGGTTGTAACGTAGTTGCTCATGAGCTTGCTCAAACGGCTTCGCGGGATCCCAATCTCCCTCTCTGGGTGCTGGAGGACCTGTCGGGCTACTCTGAGTTCCTCGCAAAGGATTGTATTCCTTTCCAATATGATTAAGTAAAGGCCTCTTTTCATCCTTAAAAGAAATCTTAGATTTTTTTCCAATGAACCATTATATACTCAATTCGTGAAGGAAAGTTTCCACGAAGTCGAACATCTTGGAAAATTCAAGGTCATTACTTCATGTGCTTTTTTGTATGATGTAATCAAGCATCATTTGATGCCAATTTCTCCGGTTCATAATCCTACAAAATTGGAGAGAGCATATTTTTGTAATCCTGTATTTTCTTATATTGTTTTGAAATACTCGATGATTACGTACTCAGTGTGCATGTTATTTTTGTTATCTCCAGAAGCTTATAATGATGAAGATGAATACGCCGATGACTTCAATGATGTCGCTAATGAGGGGTAGGCCACGTTGGACTCCATCGATTGTCTGTGGTTAAGGTGAAGCTTATCCCATTATCGCTTTCTTTCTGCTATTTATTAATGTAATGGTCATGTGACCAAATACTCTGTTTAAAGTCATGTGATCTATAACCCCAAGAATATGTTGATGTTAAGCATGATGCGTAATGTTATCATTTCAATTGTGGTCAACGACATGATCCTGAACTAATGATAACACTCAATGGGGGTTTGGAAGTTAATTATGGGCACTCACAAAAATGGTATCAGAGCTGACATTCATGGTTAGACGTGTGCGGGCATATGGTACATGGTTTGTGTGGGTCTAGTGTGGACGAAAAATATGGCATATGTAGCAGTACTGGATGATGGTTGTGCATCAAGAGAGGAAAATCTTGGTCATTTGACCAGTGTGTGGGTATGTTGGTGCTAGACTGATGAGGACGTTGGGTCCTTTGAGGGAGGTTATATGTTACACCTGGCCCATTTAAGATTGAGTCTACATATAACCTACGTATCTTTACTATCTATAAAATTTGAGTTGATGGCTGTGGTGATGGTGGTTTCACGCCCTCTCCTAACCAACTCTCCAACTCTCAACAAACTCTGCTAAACAGACTCTAATCTTTACGTAACTCTCAACAAACTCTGCTAAACATACTCCAATCTTTAGGTTCTGAGTTAGTTTTTTACTCTGCTGAAATTTATTATCTTACTAAACAACAGAATCCAATATTTACGTTCTGAGTTAGCTGGCTTGCTAGTGCTAGCTGTTCCTTCCCTCACACATGTGCGTAAATTTTGTTATATGTGTGCATGTGTGTTGTACAAGCACTCTACTATTAGATCATTGTAAGGCAAAGCAGTATATTTTGTTATGGACTTATGGTTTTAATCAAAACATAAGATGTTCTTCTACTATTTGAGATTCCGTTGCAACGCACGAGCACCCTGCTAGTATGGTGAGTATGGAGTTGGGACTAATAACCCTGTTTGGTTGGGCTGTGGCTGTTGACAAAGCTGCTGTTAGCTGGCTGTCTAGAAAAGCTGCTGTGGCTGTGGGAAAATGAACATATGGCTTTTGGTTGATCCAAATCATCTACAATATTTTATAAAATGAGCACAGAAGTTTCAGCACATTGTAAAAAGCTAGTAAAAGGCAGCTTTTCCAAACAGCTGAGTTTGCACTGCAAAACCCACAGCTACCGTTAGTAAGAGTTGCTGAAAAGATGGCCGTTTGGTTGGGCTGCAGATTTGTCCAGTGAAAAGCCGCTGAAAAGCCCAACCAAACACTCCATCTTGCTAGTTTAGCTTAAGAAAACTAACATATAAATTCATAAATTCCAAAAATACTAACTCCTGTTAACTGTTTTTTAAGGAAACGAGGATGAAATCAGTAAGAATTAGAATGTTCTATTTTCTGAATATATTATACATGCAGCAACCACTCCAAATATCCGTAACACGTCATAACTCACCACATAGAACCTTGAGTACACGCAAGCACATAGAGTTGAGAAAAGTAGCTGCGTCGGAAAGCAAAAACCATTGCTCCCCGGACCGGCTCGCAGTCTTCGCCCTCTTCCTCAGTCTCCCGTTGTCCCCTCCGAGCGCAGTCCACCCCGCTAACATCTGGGTCCTGCCCGGCAGTTCAGCCATTTTCGGCAAGCTCGCACATCCAAGCCGAGCTCACCTCCCTCCCGTCGTCGTCCTCCTCGGCATGAGCGGCTTCTTGGTAAGCGCTAGATGCTTCACATCCCAAAGCTGCAAGAAAACAGTTCCTGTTCTTGGAAGCTAACCTCTGATTTGGTTGTTGCCTTTGCAAATTGCTGGGAATTGCTAGGCTGTGGTCGGCAAAATTGGCATCTTCCTGCTTTGGGTGCTCTTCCTGGTCCTGCAGACAGCCACCAAGGTCGTCGGCAGCCTCCTGGCCGCACCGCCAGCCGAGCCCCAAGAAGAGCAGCAGCACCAAGAACCGGCGCCGCGGCGCAGGTCGTCTCCGGCTGCGCCGCAACGCGGCGGCGGCCCCGCGGACCCCTACGAGCCGCAGCCGCCGCAGCCGCTGCTGTGGGAGCCACCACCGTCGCCGTACTCCGCTCCTGCGTCGGATGAGTACTCCTCGCCCTCGACCTACCGGCGGCGGGCGAGCGCGCCGCCGGCCGCCAAGGATTTGGTTGTGTCCTCGAGCGGCTACTCTCGTTCGGCCGTGGCGCCGGCGCCTGCGGCTCCGGCTCATTCCGTGTCAGCGCCTCCAATGCTGAGGGCAGTCGAGACGCGGGCGGCGCTGGCCAGGGCGGCGGTTGCCGGTAAGCGGCCCAGGCTGGAGAGGAAGTACTCCAAGATTGTGGACCAGTACCGCTCCTTAGATGAGGTATGCATGGATCGGCTCTGGTGTGCTCAAATGTTGAACATTGTTAAGGTTAACATTCCAACATTGGGATCCAGACCATATGGTGCATGGCATGAGCTTAGCTAGATGGGTTGGAAATAGGCAAGCATCTAGGCTAATGTAGTAGTGTGAAGCTTGCGCGCACAGTGTTTGCAGTAGAAGTGGCAGAACTGGTGTCTGGTAGCTCACTATTTTGATATGAATGTTAACACTTAACAGAGCCTCACAAGCCGCACAACCAACTGATGCATCTGCTCTTTTGAGATTCTTGAATCAATTGCATCAGGAAGGTTGGTTCATGTTAAAGTTCTGAAATGTGTGGAGAAGAGGCTTACATGAGTAGTACCAACAGGTTATGAAATTGGTGTTGAGACAAATTATTTGTTTTGGAAGTTTCCAGCGCTATCCCTTTTCTTTTTAGGGTGGGGGCAATTGGCTAGTGTGGTAATTTTAAAGTTCTTCAAATCTCAGAAATAACAGCGGAAAATCCACACAAACTACCAACCTAACCAGTGGTTGGTGCGAGGTCTCTGGTCATTAGCCAAAGAAACAAGTTGTCACACCATTGGGCTATGCAAGGTTGATCCAGTACTGGCCAACCTGCAACAATACTTATCATGTACAGTCCTCCTTGAAAGTAGATATTATGTCTTACAACTAGTACTTCTTAGTGCCGAAAACATTAGAATCTAGGCTTATTAACATTTGTACATGTAACATTAAACATTAGACATTTTCTGAAAGGTGGTATTTGGTCTTTCTGAAATGAACTTAAGGTGTGCATTATTTCTATGCAATGAAACGTGAATTTACAGTAAAGGTTTCCTTTATACAGTGAAATGGAGCATAGAAATACTAGTATGTAATCAAGTGTGTCTATCTGTTTTAAATGAATGTACTAGGCATGATGTTGGCTAGGGCCTATTATTTGATTATTCATTTGTGTTTTAATGTTGTGCATAGGGCCCTAGACATTTGCTTTGACATATCTGGCTTACCCAAGAACATATCTTACTGTATGATATGTTCTAGTTAATAAATTCGTTTAGATGCTATACTACGATCAATTGTCAACCTGTCGGAAAAAAAAATTATAAAGTGAACAAACAGATGGCGGTCGCAAGGTATATATTGTTTATACATCAGAGAGAATCACCAAAGTACTCTTATGATAGTCACAGAGTATTGTGTTTAGGAAATGAAGTCACACTAGTTTCTTTTTACATTCTCTTCTATACCTCTCTAGTCTCTACATATGAACTACATGCAGCTCAATCTTATCAGTGATGTTGTTCTTCTGTGCGGAAGAACTTGAAGACCCTATAGATCCATTCCACTGCGATTTGATACATGTTTGCACAGTCACAGCAATAAAATGAAAACATGCCAAGAAAAGGGAACTGATGACCAACGCAAGAACACTAAGAGAAAAATTGGTGGTCGCGTATTCTTGAAGCTAACTTAACAAGGGGTGTAAGGAATCTTCACCCGGGCAACAGAACAAAATTTGACTCACCCTTGCCTGCATGAATTCAAGAAGCTGAAACCTCTACTCTCTTGTTCTTCCCATATTCGTAGATCCAATATTCAACAAATATCTCAATTATAGACGAAATTTTACTCTGTTCTTTTAGCTACCTACGACACATTATCTGGAAAAGAAGCTTCTTACAACAAGCCATAATTAGCGGAATGCGCATTTAGATTGTGTGCATGCAAAATCATTGAACACTTCAAACTGAAAATACTTTTTTGCATTTCCACATGCCTTCATGTACTTGTGTTAGCCTCAAGGACGAGAGCCATCAAATACTAATATGTTTATCACATTTTGACACTTGGCTGAATACTAGACTCTATATGCAGGTTATTGAAGCATTAGCACAAGCTGGCCTTGAGTCTTCTAATTTGATCATTGGAATTGATTTCACAAAGAGTAACGAATGGACAGGTGGTTTAATGGAAACATATATATGAAGAACGAAGCATTCATTCTTGATGCTTGATTATGTTGCAATTCTGCATGCAGGAAAGAGTTCATTCAACGGTATGAGCCTGCATCATATTGGTGATGCCCCAAATCCTTATGAGCAGGCAATCTCCATCATTGGGCAGACTTTGTCTGCTTTTGACGAGGATAACTTAATTCCTTGCTATGGTTTTGGAGATGGTAAAGCCTTATGATTTTTGTTAATGGTATCAATATATCATGAAATTGCAAAAGACTAACCTATTTTCAATAATGCAGCATCTACACATGACCAAGATGTATTTGCCTTCTATCCTGATGAAAGACCATGCAATGGTTTTCAGGAGGCTTTGGTTCGATATAGAGAAATTGTTCCTCATCTTCGTCTTTCCGGTAGAGAAGTTCATTTTGATTGTTATTGTTTAAAACATACACACATGATCAATGTATACATGCAATTTATTATATGTTTGAAGGTCCTACATCATTTTCTCCGATAATTGAAATGGCCACAACCATTGTTGAGCAAAGTGGTGGCCAATACCATGTTTTAGTAATAATCGCTGATGGACAGGTATGCCCTCATATTTATAATTTTGGTTTAGTTATTGTAATTGAGTTAATTGTGAATGAGGATATGTGTTCATTATATTATTAGGCCTTTATCTGAAGGTATCATTATACAGGTTACACGAAGTGTGAATACTGAATTTGGTCAGTTAAGTACCCAGGAGCAGATGACTGTTGATGCTATTGTTCAAGCCAGGTAATGTTGTGTCAGTTAGGATGGAATATGTAAAATCATCTTTGATAGAAAATTTTCAAGTGGAAATAAATAACAGAATCAAGATGCAATTGTGTTGTATGTTAGTGTTTGCATGACACCCATAAACAGAAGATGCGGACATATAAGGGAGTGTTTCATTATTTTGCCTCAATTCTCTAGTGTTTACCAGATTGCATGATGTGTATATGTACTTCAAATGTTTTGTTTAAATCTGTCACCGATACACCTGTTGTTTGGTTTCTTGAACCTGCAACATCTGACTCCAGCTTGCAACGTTTTGACTTCTGACTATAGAGTAAGACAATAAAAGCTCCTGGTTCTGTAGTATTGATTTTCGAACAACTTTAGTAATTTTCTCTCAAGGTTTAATTGTCTTTATACTTGTGTTAGTCAATATTTGTCAGAGTTATTAATAGAATAATAAACTGCAAAAAATTAATATAAATAAGAAATGCATTTCATTAAGATTAAAATAATAATAGAAACAGCTTTAAAAAATTTAGAAGTCAAGGCAAATCAAGTACACTATTAAATATGTACAACAATGGTGAAAACAGAGGCACCTGTGATTTTTAATGCCTACAAGGTTAACAAAGTTGATACTACTGGCATAGTGGGGAAATAGGAGAGAATTACAGGAAGGCTGGTAGTCTGCCGCAGCATGTTAGGACTATGCTACTGGCATCAGGAAAAAATGTTGATGCCCCAAGAATTCAAGATGCTAGAAATATAGATGTCACTGGTGAAATTGGCTGAGTTGTTTTTCGTTTCACCTTTTGCTGGTTGTTACTCATATCTATGAGAAACGAGATGTTTGTTGCATCATTTATGTGAGTTTTGAACAAACTGGTGCAATTGATACATGAAGTAAGCTAAAAGCTCACACCTTGCTTTTGCATGACCAGTGCCAAAAAGAGTAACTTTACAATGATCAATTCATCATATGGAATTATAGATACCACAGTACTAAATGACACTACTTTTGCGTTGTTTGTATGTACCTATTTTGTTGCAGTGAATTCCCCTTGTCTATCGTTTTGGTCGGAGTTGGAGATGGTCCGTGGGATATGATGAAGGAATTTGATGACAACATTCCTGCTAGATCGTTTGACAATTTCCAGGTAGGTGCCAAAGCTATATGAATTTTTATATTTGCTTAATAACCAAAATAACCTGGACATTCACCTTCCTAGTTTGTCAACTTTACTGGAATCATGTCAAAAGAGATCAGTCAAGACAAGAAGGAGACAGAGTTTGCCCTTTCAGCACTCATGGAAATTCCTTTGCAGTACAGGGCAACATTACAGCTTGGAATCTTAGGGTATGGAGAAGCAAGAGCAAGACTAGTTACACATTTTTTATATTGAATTCTAATTGGTGTGATTATCTCTTTTGTCATTCTTGTGTTTACTAACCAGGCGTCGAGTTGCAAAATCACCTGAGCGGGTTCCACTTCCTCCTCCTTTTGCAAGTTATAATACAGTCTCAAGAGCAGCACCATCTCGGGCAAATAGCTTCCAAAGTGTGCCTTCTCATCCTAGAGGGGAGGAAACTGTAGATTCCACAATCACAGCATCAGTTACATCCCCACCAACTGCAGATACTAGGGCATCAGAACTCCAAGTATGACAAATCCTTTCCTGCTATCTTTTACGATCTTTATATTGATTCAATAAGGAAAAAATGACAGTAATCTGTCTAGTGAAACACAATAAAAAAATGTTTCTGTAAAATTAGGCAAGTACGGATTTGTTTACTAACACCCGACCCAGTTGGGAGGTGGCTCATATGGCCCAATATCAGTAGTTGTGGTGGGTTGTCTCACATTGGAAGCATGAAGTAGTACTAAACTACTAACTCTGGTTAACCCTTTTGGGGAAATACGAATGAAAACCTAAGCAGGCTACTAGGTGTCCATAGGCCTGTCCCACAGATTTTTGCCCTGGGGTGTTGCAAAGTTTAAGGAAACTAGAGTGTTTTAACTGTTTGGATAAACCAATCTTTGTTTGATTCATTAAAAAAATTCAGCGTACGATTGCAGTGAGCCTACCCAGGGGCAAACTCGGATGTGATATCTAGGGCACACACATCTGATGTTTTTCCTAATCATATACATGTGAACTGATGTTGTAGACTATTGTTTCCACGGCAATAATAACTTTTTTAAGGGATCAGACTGTTGAAAAAGTACATTGGTTGTTCCAGGACATTATTATTTATATCTTGCCTGCATGTTCATGAGAGAATTGCAGAATCTAAACGACTTTTTCCCCCCAAATTTGATATTCTGATGATGTAACGTGATCTCTTCTTTATAGCACTCATAATATCTCATGAATTGATTCAAATTATCAAAACTCCCTCTACATTACACAAGGAATTCTCTCCATGATTTATCCTTGACGGTTTTTGCAAATCCAGAAAAGATAAGGCTCTTTTGTCATTTGTGAAGTTTCTATGTTCTGATTCTTCTATGACAGCTTGCATTTTGTGTTACTGAAATTGAACCAACATCTAGATATGCAAATTTTTTTTCTATGTCTACAGCTTTGCCCAGTTTGCCTTTCCAAACCCCGGGACATGGCATTTGGTTGTGGTCATCAGGTGAGATTTTTAACACTGCTAGATTTGCAAAAATGCCATACCGTTGATCTGGATTATCCTGCAGTTTTCTCATTATTGTTCAGCTAAGTTTTTCTTTACCTGCAGACATGTTCTGAATGTGGACCACAAGTCGCAGATTGTCCTATCTGTCGAAGGCCAATTGATACAAGAGTAAAACTATACTAGTTTCCTCTCATACCTAACTAGGTTTCATTGAAGTAACTGCAAGCTGGAAGTGCAATCCATGGAAAAATGAACTCTGTTATACTTGGTGCTGTAGTGTGTGTCTGTTTAATAAAGTTGACGAGAAAAAGGAGAATAAAATACGTGTGCTTCTGCTTTATGGCGAGAATAAAATACGTGTGCTTCTGCTTTATGGCTCCATATATCGTGAACTAGCTATTATTAATGGCATGCTGCATCTTATTATGATCTGACCCATGCTGGCCGGGATTGCCTTGGTGTGACCCAGCCACGGCTACCAGCTTCCTTACACGGCGGTGGTCCTGCCAAGCTGCTGGTGCGGCAACCTGTGGCAGCAGATTTCTCTGCCGCACTAGGCACAAGACTTCTGCCGCGGCAGGCAGATTTGCCTACCCTGCGACATGGCTGGTCAACTTTCGGCGGTTTGTGGCGAACGTCTTATTCATCCTTAACAGTTCGAGCCTGTTTTCAGCGAATTATTCAGAAATAATTCAAATTGGATTTTGGATCCATGAAATACGCTAACATATCGCAGCATTAATTATCCAAATCATATACCTCATTTCACCTGTCCTAATACGACATGGCATAATGAAAAATCTCCCGCATAACAAAGCAATTTCACATGCTAAAGCAAAAATGAAATACCAGCATGCACAAACTTGGTCCAACATAACAAATTTACTACATAATATATGAAGATCATGGTACTTAATCGATTCTCAAGAAGATTTCTCAATCGATGCACCCATTCCTAACAAACTCTCAAGTTTCAACAATATTGCAACACAAGTACAATCCTTGGTCACACAAAATGTCTTTGGTTTGGTTGAAAAAAACATAAAAAAATATCCAAGATGGTAGCCACTACCATCTCACAAAAGTCACAAAACCCACATAACAACCAACCAAGCTTATACATCGCTCTTAACTTGCTTGGTATCATAGTATTCACCTACATTATCACCTGCAAATTTTAAAGGATTGTAAGTACTTTTGTACTCGCAAGTCTTACTTATGCTCATTTGCATTAAACATAAAACATGGCAATTAATTGGAATAAATTACTACACATATAATTTATTAACACATGATCATAACATGGCATAGACACGACATAACCACATGAACCAACATACATGAAATTTAACATCTAACTCTCAGATTTAACCATCAAACTTTCAGATCAAGAAGAACATATAAAATCAACCAAGATGTTATAATTTCATCGAGTTAAGTCAACTGTCGGCGTAGAGACGCCTCTAGCGGTGGTCCGGAGGGACCCCCTTTTGAGTTCGGCCCAGGGGAGTATTGAGTTTCTTACGAGCCTTGGGGTGGATTAGAGTTTAGCGAATAAACCCGGTGGCTAAGGAAGTAATGACGCAAGGATTTATCCAGGTTCAGGCCGCCCCGGAAGGCGTAAGACCCTACGTCCTGCTTGTTTTTTGTATATATGGGTGTATGTGGCAAGTACGATGAGTTACAGAGGCACGCACTGTTCTTCTTCTAGCTCTGGCCCGGAGGAAGAACGGTGCTTCTTCGATAAGGAGTAAACTTGGAGAGATCTAACCTAGGAAAGAATAAGCCAACCCTTTGCATGGACCAGGCTCTCCCCTTATATACTCGGAGGAATACCACATAGGTCGGCAAAGGAGAACATGAGCTGTACTCGTGCTGTAGACGACGTGGGCGCTACTGGAAGCGCCCACACCTTCATTTAATGCCCACTTGAGACTTTCGGCCGGGCCATCGCCTCGCGGTGTGTCGGAGCAGGGGCTCTGACACCCTTGCCTTCGGCGGGCCCCGCGGACGGAGACTTACGGGGTTTCTTCTGACTGGGTTGGTAAGTCGTCCCCTCACGGGCCCCCTGGGTCAGCCTCTCATGCCGCGCAATTGGTCGCGCGGCGGCGTCCCCCATGGGGTGAAAAGGTTGACAGCGACAGGGCATGCGGGGCGACGCGCTTGGTCGGTCAAAGAATCTGTCAGCCCGGACCCACCCCTCAGAGAGAAAGAGAGGGATAGCTAACAGAGCTTATCGCCTGCACCGGTGGGACCCAGCCTGACCGTCATCATGCCCTCACAGGGCTTTGGGTTCCCCGTCGGAATGACAGACATTAAATGCCTCCGCCAGGGCGGAGGCTTGCTGAAGAAGCTTGGCGCTGGACGAAGTGCATGGACGAGGGCCCCACCAGAGGACACGTCATCCCCCGGGCACTCGGTCCCGAGCAACCTCCTTCGCTAGGAGGAGCGCCAGTTGTCTTCTACGCGCCCCTGAGCAACCCCGAGCGCTCGGGGAGCACCCGCTGGGGGGCCGCTCGGGGCGCCTTGAAGGGGGAGCCCGAGGGAGAGTGCTCGGGGGGCGGACCCCGAGCGCTCCCCTGGGCCCCACATCTGTCAAGATGCCGAGCGCTCGGGAGGGGACCCCGAGCGCGCCCTTCGCCTTCTGGGACGCCGAGCGCTCGGGGACGGACCCCGAGTGCTCGCTCAGCGCATGGGCCGTGGATTCCCGGAGGCCCACGATTCCTTCTGGTTTGCGGATGCAGCCTCTGGAGGAGAACCCTGGTTCCTTGGGATTGGCCGCGGGCTCCGTACGACGATCCGGGTGGGGCCCAAGGCCCCAGCGACCGGAGCGCCACGCGTCACCCTCTGCGGCATCCGGTTGGCCTCCGCCGGCGGTTAGGGGTACCCTGGGCCCCATTCCGCCGACATCAACCAAAACATCACAAATCATCAATATCCAATCTTTCTCAAATCAGGAAGTGTTGCTAACTGTTTTTAGTAACATAGTTGGCCAGCTACGACTAACCACTAACCAACACTGATGGGGACCATGGGCACCACTAGCTCAAGCCCTCCAACAAGTCCCACAAGCTCACCTCCTACACTTGTTGGGACCATCCAAGGTGGAGAACAAGGGTGCCAAGGAAGAAGGCTGCCAGATATTCCAGCAAGAATAATAGATACTCCAGATCCCAAACAGAGAGTTTTCCATATACTCTAGGTTCCTTCCCGGATACTCTGGCCCTAGGCCCAGGATATAACACAGAGTATCCAACAGACTGTATGCACACAGTAATAGGGCCGCAGCCCATGTAAGGATTTCGATCCAAATGACTTAAGTGGCAGGGTTGGACTATAAATACCCCTCCAACTTTCTCTATTAGGGCTAGAATTGATGTTTTAGAGCTAAGTAAAACTTTGCTCCTAAACCTAGGGTCCATGCCTCCTAGGTTGGGGAATCCACCTTAGACCTTTTTTTCCTTTGGATTTGTAAGGATCGGCATGTGTCTCCGAGTGAAATTCATGGCATTCATCAATAGTCAATTATTTGGTTCCAAGTCTCCAAAGGCTATCAAATTGGTGTGTGTTGTTGGTGTTGGATTCCATCTAGGCTTCTCTCGTTATTGTTCTAATCATGAAGATCAGGAACCCCTTCGTATGAAACAGCGTCACTAAAAGTTCAATTGTGGATGGAGGTAAAATCCAATGACACTGGCATCAACTAGACGACAGGGGTGCTTACGTTCACCTCGCCCATCGATCCATCTGTTGATATTAGAACCTGGCTCGACCAACTCACTTATTATGGTAACATGGTTAATTATCCAAGATTAATATCATGACCAATACTCATGCTAGAAAGATTTCATCCTTCACAATTATCATCAAGAATATTCATACAACCTTGCATAACCATCACATCAGATAACTTCAACACAAGTAATAATAGTAAATTATTAGCAAGATATTGCTTACTTTTTTGTTCAAACTCCTGGACCCGAAGAGGTTCGGTCTCGTAGTATACCTTGTTGTTGGGCTCTACCAATAAGAAGCATAAAATGACAAGAAACACCGAGAGGGAAATAAATTAGTTAAAAAGTTAAAATACATGATGATATATGAAATGCACTCCAAACATGAATAACAAAATTATAAGACTAATGCAATTGGTCGCTCCATTTAGAGTCCTAGAACAAAAATTATGAAATTTTTGAGTTTCCATATGTCAAATTTTCTATCATAGTAACATGAATGAAAATTATAACATCATAAAATAAATGTGAAACCGTGAATATATACAAAAATTTTACCCCATTTGGAGTTCATATGAGTTTTGTATGAATTTTACAAGTTTTAGCCTTTATAAGCAATTTTTGTAATTTCCTGATTTAATTCAGATTTAGGAGGGAATTTATTTTTATACTCAAAGTGTACTATCCACTGAGACTAACATCTGGGGTCAAGGGTCAGTTTTGACTAGCAAAATTAGCTTCTAGGCCCACTTGTCATTCACTATCTATTTTCATTTTTATTTTCTTAGTAGAGACACCTACATGTCATGTTCTTATGAATTAAACAACTGAACCATTATGTAGTGGGACCCGTGTACTCAAATTATTTAAGACTTAAATTAGGGCCTACATGTCATATGCCCATTAGCTGGGTGGTTAACCGTTAACCACCTGACCAGTTGGGCCCACCAATCAAGCATCCCGCGGTTGAACGCCGGCTCGTTTGTGTGTTTTCTGGTGAAGTCCCAAGCGTGTGCTCCAGGACACGATTGAATGCACCACCTAGTGTGTTTCATTCTTGGACCTGTCATGAGGTCAGCCCCATTGGCACGGGTCTCAAGATCTCTAGGGACGATGGTGGATTGAATAGAGCAACAAAGTGGAGAGCAATGGAGGACTGGGATGAAGGGGGAAATGTAACATCCTGACTTTGGGAACTTTTTAAAATCTTTTATTCAAATTCAGGGCTAGAAATTTCGTTGTTTATTCACGAATTAATTAATGCTTAATTGGAATTTCAGAAATTAGAACGGAGTTAATTTGAATTAATCTAACTTGGAATATGTCTCTTGGATTTTTTAAAGAATTTGTGGAGTTTTTTCATATATAATCTCGCTCCGCTGTTCTTTTATTTTTATTTTGGTTTGCTTAAAAATAAAATCTTCTTTTCTTTTTCTCCTTCCGCTTTTGCCATACCATCCTGGCCCACCTCCACCCGGCACCCCGTGGCCTCATTCCTCCCTTGGGCAGCCATCCCGGCCAGCGCTGTGTAGCGCATCGTGCACCGCCACCCCTTTTTAAATTGGATCTGAGCTAAATCTCTTTCCCTCACCGTCCTATAAATACCCCCACCTTCTCTTCACTTTTGGCGTGATCATGCATAACATCCTCCCACGCCTCCCTACAAAATTTGGTGAAGATCCAACGGTGCAATCACCGGGAAAGCTCCAAATACCTACGTACTATATACACTCAGATTTGTCTGCGCGTGCATCTAGATTGGAATAGCATCCTGATCGCCTCAGACCTCCTTTTCAAGATCCGTTCGGTGGAATTTTGTATAAGATTGTCAAGAATGCCTCCATAATATTTGAAGGCAATTAAACGGTCCAATCTCTAGGGAATCAAGATTCTTCATGTTGCTATTTGCGTCTAGGTGTGACTGCGTGAACGGTAGATCGGCATTATTCCCTTCTCTCCCGTTGATCCAGTGAGTCTTTCAAAAATCCATTTGATCACATTGAACCTTTGGTTGCTATCAACACCTCTGTAAATTTTGTCATTGTTTTCCACTATTACTCTTTAGCAGAAACCACTTGTATATGTTATGTTGGACTATAGTTCATATAGTTAGATGTAATAATTCTTATATAGTTCTTGTTTTTTGTTTATATAATGTTCATGTTTAGGAGTATTCATCATGTTGATCAATCATGTTTAGTTCATTAATAGGTTTATCCATGTTCTAGTTACATGTTGCATGTTTACATAGTTGAATATAATATGCATATATACAATATAGTTCTATTTTAATAGTAATTAGACATGAGGTTGTTCAACATGTTAGTTCAATCTTGTTTGTATCATGAATAAAGTTGTTAATATTTAACAAGGTTCATATTGCATGATCATTTGTCTGTACACATGTAGTGTGTAATGCATATGTGTGACCAAACTTAATATTGCCAATAACCTATAATACTAGAAGCATAATATTTACTGAATTGATTTTAATATGACATATCTCATGTTAATTGATCTTTGTATAATGTACACCTACTAGCATGCATAACTTGTTATCTTATGTTGCATGTTTCATAAGGTGGTATATAGTCACATATATATGGTAAACCTTTAGGTGTTGATTATAATATATATATGTTGCTAATAATCATTTTTACTAAATTATTATTATTATTATGTGTAGTATGTGTAGGTTGATTACTATATTGTATGTACACAATGGAATGTACTTAATTGTTATTTTATGGATTGCATATGTGTATGGTGCATGTGATATAGGTTCTAGTTGTTATTTGGATAATCACAGTTGCAATATCAATGGTTGTTATTAGGTTATAATTACTTTTAGGATTATAATTACATAATCATATGTTATCCTATGCTACGCCCTTCCCGGTCTCGATTTCATGTCTAGACTATCTAGCTTGTTGCATGATGTTTAATTGTATGTTGCACAGTAGTTCATATAGATTTTCATGTCGCCTATTATCATTTCTTGCCAACTAGCATGCCAGGACTTTGTGTCTACTAGTATGACAGGTCATACTTGCTTTGCTAGTATACTAGGTTTTCATTTTGATCATGGTTGTGATATGGTCGTTATTGACCATGTCCTATTCCAGTTGCACATCTATCTCTATCTCGCATGTGGATTAAATATAGTGATTTGGAATACAAATTCTATCTTCCATGAACCTATCCTTTTTCCAGAATGACCCTGATCCGGAAGACCATCTTATGAGTACATATACTCTATCTGGTTGACATACATAATCTCACACCTTTCTATTGTATCCTTCAATAGTCATATCTCTTGACCTTTGTTCTTTGACACCTACCTGACCTTAATAACCTTATTCTTCCGGTATTTTTATTTAATATTTAATTTGGAGTTATATTTATTCTCTTTGAACTTTATTGTCGTTGTGACGAATAGGAAGTAACGACGTTGGGTAAAGACAAGTTCCAGTAGAAGAAGACAAACTCGTCAACAAAGGCATGCCCCACTTCTTGATTATGTTGATTCTATATTTTTGAAGTCATTATATTTTATTGTTTATAAACATGCATGTTGTTTTATTCCCATAGCTAGCGTGTCGATTGACACACCTATACCCATATCCGCTTGTTACCCCTTTTACCTGATACCTCGAGTAGTTTATTTAATATTTCTAAATATAGTAGAGAAATGCTTAGCCATGCTTAAACGTACCCTTAGGATGCTTTGAATTGCCTCTTTGGAGGAATGATCTTCGGATCGATGATTCTTGATATTGAAACTTATTGTTGAACTTGCTGAGCTAGGCCGGATGCCCTTTGATTTCTCTCTCTATTCTTCCTATTCTACTCTGGGTGAAACTTACCATCTAAAAGGTGCGGGTGACAACTGAATCATGATGTGAAGGAGCAAATGGTCGTTCTTCATGAGTTGAAGAAGCCACTGGTCATTCGTAGCGAATAAGGCCAAAGTCATGATTTTGAGAAGTGTGAAAACAATACAACCACATGCTATATGGGTACTGACTTGGTTATGTAGGTTAGTCGAGTCTTGATGTCGACATTGCCATACCGCAGAAGGGTGGACATAGCTATGAGGACCTCGGCATAGATGGGAGGTTGGAGGGTGGTGACGTACTCTCAACTCTGTGTTAGACCCGGTGGGCATGTCACATCAGGAAGAGATTAGCTAAAAGACCTCGTCCCGATCTCCTTGCCGGTACGTGTACTATGCTAGTTGCCACTGGTGGGCAACAAGACAAGATTGTGTTATGTGGATAAAATGTACAAACTCTGCATAGTATTAAAACTAATCGATTAGTCGTATCCACGGTCACAGGTTTCACATAACTCAATCCTGATGAAAAGGACCTGTCTTTCTCTCCTTGCTATTTCCCTCTACCCCAGTTTTAGAAATGTGAATAGGTGGTTGGAACCTACGGACGAGTCTCGGCCGGATGCTTTAATCGTATGTGTTGGTCGTGGACCCTCACATTTATGAGAAATACCTGTCGAACCCCAGAATCCATAACAGAGAGTCTTAAGCAAAACCACCCACTAAGTCGGAACGTCAACCCCGACCTCAACCCCTGGGTATCAATCCCAAGAGAAGTGGAGTGATATGGCTCCGAATAGCTCGAGACGTCAACCCCAAACTTTCTCCGGCAAACTAATGCACAGATCAAGTAGGGTGATATGGTCTCCTCACTCTTTTCTTACTGAGCCGGAACGTCAATCCCAAACTCGTCCCGGCAAATTAATGCTCAGCTAGAGTAGGATGATATAGTTCCCAACCTCTCAGTAGCAGAGTCACTTCACAGGGGTGATTAAACCTAATAACTCTATGATATAAACTCTGAAATTCTACCCACAACATGTGCTTCATCAACATGCACACACGGCACATGAGCAGGCGAAAACAACCAGATTTCACAGCAGTAACTCTACGACTGAAACTGCAATATTATAAGTTCTTGAAACTTAACAAATTATATTCACGAAAGAGATCCGAAGATCCAACTACACAGCGGAAGAATAATTAAGGCTACGAAGCCGAAATAGTGAGGCCAAAAGTGGCAACAGAATAAACCGAGCTGCCAAACCTGGGGGGCAGGATCACTGCCTGGGATTTCCAGCGACTAGTCATTGTAGGCGTCGAGCTCTAGGTAGAAACGACCCTCGGAAGGGGTAGTTTCCTCTACAACAAAAATGTCAACGATAGCAGGGTGAGTACAAAATTGTACTCAGCAAGACTTACAGTGGGGAAATTAATAATAGCTGTGACAGGTATCAATAAAGGGGTAATTGTGGACTATTTTGTGGAAAGCAATTTTACCTTTGTCAATAGAAGTAAGTAGATGAAAACCGACTACCAGAGTACTTTTCAAAGAGGACGAGTCGAACACTTCACGAACATTCCTTATTGCAGATCACCACACCTTAACTTTCCCGATTCTTCCTCGACCACCCTGGGAGGAAGCAATCGCTAACACCGTGGCCTTAGAGTTGGCAAGTTTTAGAGTTTGTTGTAGTTGTCTAATTCGATGCGGATTCTTACAAAGCTATCCATAACCGCGGACACGGCTGTTCAACAGTTTTGACTCTGCAGGGGTGTACATCTTTACCTACACGTATCGATCGACTCTTAATGCTACCATGTATACACTTCACGAGGTGTGCTAGCAGAGAGTGATCGAACACGACCTTTACAATGCTTTCGACCTAGGTATGAGCCACCCTTACGGGCCAATCCATGTACATCAGTCCGGACGTAACTACGACACGGTCCCATAAGTTGTAGCAGGTGATACATCCCCGGCCTTGAACCGTGTGTACCCCTTACACCTATATTGAAGCACCACACCACATCATTTTTCACTCACCCAGTGAATAGAAACGGCAAACTATGCAGCTCATACTCTAAGTCTAGGCAAATTATTGAGTCGTGGGTGGTCCATTATCCCACCCGTGTAGAAGTACGCAAATCTTGGTTCGAAAGGACACCAGGAACCGGTCCTTGTGGGAAAACGAGACAACCCACCATGCTCCCAGCCATGGCCTCTCGTCTAACCCAATGATTATTAGTCAAGTTCATTAGACTCTTTCCGGTGAACACCCACCTACCACGTAACCCATCCAATGGTGTTGATTCGTCTGCCATCCAAGAAATTATGACTTCCACATGTCTAAGCATGTCTAAGCAATAATAATATAGTAAGCAGTATAAAGGAGCACACTATGCTACTCTAGATAGGTTGGGATGGTGGTGGAGTTGATTGAGCGACAAAGTAAGTTTTATTCATCGGAATAGGGTTCTGCTTAGCGGAAAAATAGCATTTGAACGCATGTGATAATGAATTTGAAAACAACTAATACTTTGCAAATAGTAGGTGTTTGCAACGTGACCAAGGGGCTGCTTGCCTGGTTGCTCGGCAACGGAACCCTGCTCGTGATCGAGGTGGTCCGCTTCTGGATTTTCCGGCTCTAACGAAGAAGAACGAAAACACCAGAAAAGAAAGGGCATAACCGTAACTATCAAAATGCTGAACATCGGCATGAAATGAAATGTATGCCATGGCATAAAGGATGCAAAATAAAGATTAATGCAAGTGGAATCAATTTAATCGGAGTCCGGATGCATGAAATATCGCGATCTGAAAATCCTCCGGCTAATCGGAAGCCCTAATTTGAGTTTTTAGCCAATTATGTTTTTCCTAGCATGCAAACATGTATGGAAATGACATTTTTGAATAGATCTCATTTTTCTAAACATTTTTATATGTTATTTGCATTTTTCCGATGAAAAATGGATTTTCTATGTATTTTCTAAGATTTAATCAATTTTTAACCCTTTGTTGTATTTTTCTCAGTAAAAATAATGTTTAAATTAACTCAAATAACACCAGAGGCTGACATGTGGGCCCTACTGGTCAATTTTGACCAAAATTGACTAAGTCAATGACATGTGGGGCCCACTGTCATAGATTTTCTATTTTCTTTTATCTTTTCTTTAATTTTCTGACGTGTGGGGTCCATATGTCATTGAGACAACTTTACTGAGCTCATTTATTCCACTGGTTAGCTATTAAATATACTCATTAATGTGTCAGATTAGTGTTTAATACAGTGATTAATCGTTAATAGGGTCATTAATCGGTCAGTATTTAATTAACACCGAGTCATTAATTTAGGCCTTAACCGTGCCCTAATGACCGGTGGAAACGGGCTTAACCGCCCTAACCGACCCGCCGGTCGGGAGCCCGGTCGTTGGGCTCGGTCGGGGCCGGGGTGAGGCCGGCGGCGAGTAGAGCGGCGGCGAGCGGCGGCTTACCGGAAGACGGCGGACTCCGGCGAGGCGGGGAGCGGCCGGGGCTCGGGATCCGGGGCGGAGTAGCAGGAGCTTCGGCTCGGTGCTCAGCTGAGAGGCGGATGGCGAAGGCGAGCTCGACGGGAGGATCCGGCGGGGTTGGAAGCGGTGGATGGGAGGGCCTCGAGGCGGTGGTTGGGGCCGGCGACAGGGAGCGGCGAGCGACGGGGCGGCACGGCTCGGGTGAAGGGGCGGAGCAGAGGCGGGCTCGGGATGGGGCCGGGGACCGAGCCGAGCGGCGAGAGTGGAGGGCGGCCGGGGTGATGGCGAGGTCGGGGCGAAGCACCAGGGAGGCGAGCGGAGGTGGGAGCGGAGCCGGAGAGGGGCGGCGCGGGTGAGCTCCGGAGAAGACGGGGAAGGGAGAAGAGGCCGGCGGGTAAATGAGAGAGAGAGGGGGGCGGCGGGATGAGAGGATAAGGGAGAGTGGCCGGGTGAGGAGATAGGGATGGGGGGTGGCTTTGGGAGGAAGAAACCGGGGTGGGCCGAGCGGGTAAGCGGGCTGGGGAGGTGGGCTAGCAGGCCGGCGGGGAAGATGGGCCGAGGCAGGCCCATGCGACAGGGGGGTGTAGAATTAGGGTTAGGTTTTTATGTTTATTCCTTTTGATTTTCTGGTTTCTTTTCTCTTTTGAAATTTGATTTCTTTCTTCCAAACAGCATTCAACTAAACCTCAAAAGTAATTCTAAGTATTTCTTTCTTATATTTGCTTTCAAATTCAAAAGAAGCACTTGAATTAAGCCCAGAGTACGAGGTTCGAGATTAGATTGGATCAAAATTTTGAAATTCACCCGATCCTTAATGTAGCATTTGGGAGTTTGCCGAGTATTTCAAAAATTCAAAAACTTACTCATTTTTTTAACCTGATGCACATTAGCGATCATGCGGAAACAGGGATGTTACAATACCCCTATTATTAAAACTGGTTTTCACCAAAATGATGCCTTCAAAATTATTGTACTATTAGAACCAAAACTGCTTTCATGCAAAAGAGCCATAAAACCCTTTCTTTGCTTAAGCCTACATGTAGTCGTAGGTTTGCTTATGAGGGGTCACGCTGGGTACGTAAAGTACTCATGAGCATGTTGTTTGTTCGACGTGTTCAGATAATTGTGAAGACTATAAGAAGTTCTACGACAAGGTTGAGGACTAGGTCACGTTGAACTTCGTCGACTGCCTATGGCTGAGATGAAGATGTCTACACTTTATCATTTTCATTGTGTTCTGAATGGTAAGGATATAAGTCATAATTACTTTATGGCTATGTGGCTACTATTACTTCATTTTTTATAATAAACTTCGTGATGTGTGTAGTGGTATCAATTCGCCTGTATTCATCAGCTTGATCTTGGACTGATGAGGAGATATACAGGGAGGGCCTGGAAGTTACCTCCGGAATCTCACAGGAAAAGAGGGGAACCAACTCAGTGGCTCACTGCGGAGTGGATGGTGGCCTTGATCGAGGATGGGGATGCCGGAGGTGATGACAACATGGTGGCTAGTAGTGGCAGAGTAGTAGTGGAAGTGGAAAGGAAGAAGAGACGCTCCGTCCAGTTCGGTGTGGTATAAGCTTCGCACAGTTCTCCTCACCAGCTGGTCCTCGGGTGGTCAGCAGTGAGGTGCTCCTCGTCGCCGACAGCGGTGGCGCTCCGGCTGACGACGATGGCAGCCTCCAGTGCATGCGGAGGACATAGGAAAGGTTAGGGAGATAGGGAGGACCAAGGGGAAGAAGAGGAGCGTGTTGGCTAGTATAGTGGCTCACCGAAGACGGTAGAGGAGGCCACGACAGTGATCCTGCTAGAGGCAGACACGAAATGGCTTCCCAGCGATTCCTTGGATAAGAAGCCAAGGTAAGCACACGGTTGAACTTAGGGAGAAGAAACAAAGGTAGATGACAAGCTCCGCGTGCTTTGGTAACTATCTGACTTGAAGTGACACGACGGTGTTGAGCCAGATGCGCTCGTCGAAGTTCTAATGTCGGTGACGTTCCTGGCAATCAACTCTACGGCGACCTCTCATTCTTGCTTGGTGAGGTACAACGGAGCAAGAGGAGCATAGTGGAGGTGGTCAGGGATGGAAATGGTGAGAGGGGTGACGGAACCAAGAAAGGGAAAGAAGTAAGGCAGAGTTGGCTGAGGTTGATGGAGTCGACCACAATGGCTAGCGAGCGACAGTGTCGATGACGTGGCAACACAAGATCGAGAGCACGTGTGCTAGCGCAACGTCGAAGGCGACAGTGAGCCCAACGGGGCAGATAGCCTTCGGCGTCATTGTCTACGTGTGTGTAGAGGCCGTGCAGCGTGTGTCATAACCGCGTGGAGACGCCGGCCTAACGGCTGGGTCCCACGAGTCAGCGACCAAAGGAAGCGGCAAGGGAGAAGATGCCACCTAATAGGAAAAGAGGGTAGGAGTGGGCCGTGCAGGTGCGAGGGGGAGCTGGGCTAGGCCCGCTATAGAGTGGAGTTGGCCTAGAAGTTGGCCTACTTAGGTGAGAGAGCCCTTTTTCTTTTTTTTAATTTATTTTATTGTGTGTTGGTATTTGAATTTTTATATGATCCAAATCTATGTTTTTAACTATATAAAAATTCATAGAGGGTATGTATATTACTTTTGACCGATGAGAATTTTATCAGATTAAACTAAGTTATATTTGACTGTTATGTAAATTCAAGTTCAGTTATTCCCTATAATAGTTTTTCACTATAGGTAGGTGAAATATGGTCCCATATTTCATGAATAATTTATATTCAAGTTGAGGTGAACAAATGAGCCACAAATAAAAAAGTCATGAATTATTCAAGTAGGAAACACCACCAATTAACTATATTATTGTTCTACAAATTTTGAACTTGACTAAATAACACTTGATTCAAATAGTCAAACAAATTCAAAATCTCTTGAGAATTTCAGAGGCCCTCTTTGAGGTGTATGAGACCTATTAAAATTATCAGGATGACTTTTGGAGAATATTTGTTTCACAAGTTTTAATTAGGTTTGGTTTTGACTATTTTGGGGCATTTATAGTTCTAGGGTTATTTAATGAATGTAAATGCTAGAAATGCATGAAATGACATCGCACTTTATTACATTGACCATCAAGGTGCTCATTACAACATGTTCACAAAAGTGGGTCATTACATGATTTACATGTACGTAACATGGAGAATAAAATTAGCATGAAAAAAAATAACACTATAAGTCTATCTTGGGTCCAACAGAAAAACAAGCATATTTGCAATAGCATAGCAACAGCAAGTGTGAAGCAGCAATAAAATGGTGCATGCATCTACGATACTTGGGTATGCATGCCAGTTGCTCATGTTGGAGCAATATATTTTTTATGAGCTTGATCTAAATGTCAGTGCAATGAAAGGTAGAAAGTTTCAATAGAAGGAACACAAATAACTGTTAGTTTGATGTAAACTCTTAATTTAGGTTTCTCTTTTCTTTCTAGTTCATGGAACAAAAAGAATGCAATTTTAGCTTATATGCCTAACATCTTCCATCTAACATTCTGCACAAACAACTTATGAACAAGAAAACGGGTAGTCCTTCACTGAAATGGAATGAGATGGCACATGTATATTCCATTCAAGATGATTATGTGGCAATATTTAATGCAAGATAGGAGTACATGAAGGTATTGTGGTAGAAAATAATTGTGCACAAGAAATACTAAACAACAACAAAATGAAGAGCATGCATAGCCTACCAGATATAATATTAGGAAGTTAACTAACCTGAGTTGCATAGAATAATTTTTGTTGTTGTAGAAAGAAAGAACCTTTTTTGATATTATGGTCAGAATTTATTTTTCTTTCAACTTTTTCATACTGTAATCACTTGACAGTTGAAAAGAGAATACATACCTTATTTTCTTGATGTGGTATCAATTTCTTCCGTTAGCCAATAGAGGTGAAGACGTGGGATCCTCATGTTAAGGAATAATTCTTGATTTAGCTATCATTTAAACATCTTTAAAGTCTTCACTTTTTCGAGATATGCTAACTCCTCCATTCCTTCCAATTGAGCCATACAATTTGCAACCAAAATTTTTTCCTCTTGCTTTGGTGTTTTCTTCATTTCTTCAAAAAATTTCTTTGTTTGCTTCTTCCTGAACTCCAAGTAGTTCTCAAGTACAGGAGCAACCTGACTCAGTTTTTGCTTTTTTCAGTACATTCTCCTTTCTGTCCAAAGCAAGCATATGTTGTAGATTCAACATCTTCATCGTTATACCAACACTTGATGCCCCTTGGCCATCAAAATTAGGAAAGGAGAAAGGGTTTAAGCCACCTTCAACATTAGTAGAGGAGAATTGGTTTAAGCCAGTATTGAGAGTTTCATTATCACTAGGAGAAACTTGATCAATTGTGCACACCACTCGTTGAATTGATACAAAGTTGCAATCTCTTGTTGCAAGACTTCTCCCTCCGGTCAAACCGTCCAGTTCACCCCAAAGTTCGTCGAATCTCCTCTTTGTGCTTTGGAGAGTAAAACTCTTCCTGACCTTCCAGATGTTCTGGTAGTCTGTGACTTCCCTAATGACTTTCATGATGAACTACCAGGATTACCACCTGATCGTGACGTCAACTTTGTTCTTGAGTTCGTTTGTGGAACCGCTCCCATCTATCTTCGTTCTTAGCGTATGCCTCCAAATGAGTTGGTCAAAATGAAGAAACAACTTCAGGAGTTAGAAGAAAAAGGTTTCATTTGACCTAGCTCTTCGCCATGGGTATGCTCTACCCTATTCATTGAGAAGAAAGACAAAAGTCTTCAGATGTGTGTTGATTATTGACCTCTTAATGAGGTGACGATCAAAAATATCCACTTCCTCAGATTGATGATCATTTTGATCAGTTAACTAGATCCACCGTCTTTCCAAGATTGATTTGAGGTTGGGCTACCATCAAATCAAAATCCGACTAGAAGACATTCCAAAAATGGCATTTACGACTCGTTATGGGTTGTATGAGTATACCGTGATGTCTTTTGGGTCAACTAATGTCCCTGCTACATTTATGAGATTGGTGAATTCCATCTTTATGGAATATCTAGACCGCCTCGTGATCATTTTTATTGATGACATACTCATCTTCTCCAAGACTAAAGAGGATCATGCTAAGCATTTGAATCTTGTCTTGGAAAAGCTTCGTGAACATCAGCTCTATGCTAAATTCACCAAGTGTGAGTTTTTGGTCAAAGAAGTCATTTTTCTTGATGACGTGCTTTTGGCGAAAGGTGTCGCTATAGATCCTGGTAAAGTCAAAAATGTTCTCAATTGGGAACAACCCAAATTGGTTACACAAGTGCGGAGTTTTCTTGGTCTGGCCAGTTATTATCGCCATTTTACCGAGAATTTCTCCAAACATGCTAAACCTTTGACTGAACTCCTTAAGAAAGAAAAGAAGTTCGAGTGGACCTCTAAATGTGAAGAAGGCTTTCATGAGCTGAAACACAAGTTAACTTCTACTCCTATGATTGTCCTTTTGGACATTCACAAGAAATTTGATATCTTTTGCGATGCTTTTCGCCTAGGTTTTGGATGTGTGTTGATGCAAAAAGGACAGGTGTGATGAGGAAATGGCCCCTATGGATATACCCGCTGCCACCTCTACTTCCACTACTTACACTATATCTGTTGCTTGAGCTATAAAGAACAAACGGAGGTTCATCAAGATTATCAAGAACAAGCGAGGATTCAAGTTCAAGCTCTTGGGAGGAGGAAAGAATGAAGTTCATGTGACCATGAAGATGTCCCACATGAATTTGTGCTGTATAAGGAGTCCTCCCACGTCGCCTTTGGTCCAAGGAGAGTTAGAGATCAAGTCCCACAAGTTCTAGACTCTGATTCGGATTCCTGAGACAGCGCTGACTTCAAACGTCTATATCTTGAGCATACGGACTCCGATTTGGATGATTTTGGACTCTTTCGAAAGCTTATCTCGTGCTCTTTCCAACCTGTCCAACCCATCTCCAAATTCCTTACGAGCATGCCACAGTTGCCAAAAAAGTCTGGGATTGTCTCTATAATAGATCACCTCTTCTCTTTAATACCCCCTGGGATTCTCTCTTTAGCTTTGGGTTTTGTTGAGCATAGTTTTGTAGCCTAGGGCCAAACAACATTGTCTCTAGTTGTGTCTTGTCACCACCTAGTTCGACTACTTTACAGAACTCCACCGTATCAATATATCATACTTCATCTATATTTGCAATTTCAGATTGTCTTCAATTATTCTTGCTCATTCTTTGGTTGCTTACAGGGATAAAGAACCTCATATTCAGGTTGATCGTGCCCACAGCAAGGTCAATAACCTCCAGGAGTTGGTTTAGCGATTGCCCAGGTGCTCCGTCATTGTACGAGTGTAGCCGGATCGTCAAAGTCACCTCCACCAAACTGACGTGTGTTTCTCATCGAAAGATCGGGACACCCAAAGTTCTATCAAGTGGTATCAGAGCAAAACAGGTTGCTCGTTGAGAAAGTTGAGTATTTTTAATAGATTAGTTACATCGTTTTACCTATTGTCTACCTCAGTCGAAAATTAAAAGAAAATAGTCTAGGTTACCCTTTATCCAAACTAGTCTGAGCCTTGCAATTTTTATCGTAGTTCTTGCATTATTAAATTTTTGTTGCATTAATCGTGTCGAATTGCTGGTTTAGATTGGTTCATAGTTGAAAATTTTCTACTATATAAAAACCTCCTTTTGTCGCTTCTAGTTCTTGCAGAAAATCAAAAAAAGAAAAGGAGAGAAGAGTTGCTGCCATGGCAAGGTTTTTGCTGCGAATTCTTTCACGACAGCTCGTGCCACCCTCCGCCTTTGCCGCTCATCCATCACCTTGTGCCACCATACTTGGAGCCCATGCCGCGGTACCATCTTTGCTGCCACGACGTAAGTTGTTGCCACCGCCGCTTCCCTTGAGGCCTTGTCTTGGAGAAGAACAGGGAGACGATGCCAAGGTCACTTGCATCTTTGCCCGACCATACCAATAGCAGAATGGATCAGATCTACAAGGTTTTGAAAAGTCCAACACAACAGGAAATGTTTTGACTTGGAGTTCAAGTGGAACTAGGCAAAGGAATCATCTTGTGAGGCTTGGTTTCCATCTCTAACCATTGGGAAAGGACTTGGTTGACCCAGAGGGCTCCCTCATGTCCTTAAGAAGGCCCCTGGACAGATCTCCCACCAAGAATCAGACAGGAATTCAAGTTACAACATTTTGGATTCGGATTCAAACTCCAAGTCGAATTAGGATTGAAAATTCAAAGTGCCTAGAACTAAAAACATTCTGTAAATCATGCATAAATCCAAGAGTCTAGTGTTAAATTTGCAGCGCAATCTAACGAGTAGTTTGGGTGAAAAAGCCAATTTAAGTTGCAGCCTCCTACCGTTTTCCTGCCACAATAAGGTTTTTGTTATTTTCTGCTGCCGCGGCAGCCTTGCGGCAGAATCTTGGTTTCTTGTGTAGCGCATATTTTTTGCTCTTTTTGGGACTTTTCTGAGGTGTAAAAAAATAAAAAAATAGAAAAAGAGTAAGAAGCCACATAGAAGGCCACTGCAAAAAAAAACTCAGAAACTTGCTTATTGCTCTGTCTTTGTTTCTTTGGTTTCTATCGCTTCGGTATCTAGACCTAGTTAAATTTTACTCATCCTAATCTAAGTCCAGCAACTAGGACTAGTATTTTTTAGCATCTTTTCAACTTTGCATAGCTACTTGATCATTTGCCATCCTTGCTACTCACATAAAGCCTCTCACGCTCCACTTTCTACCTCGTACAGGCTGTTCGGTCACCGGGCAATCACTTCATCCAATCTTGGGAAGACTTTGACACTGCCAATGGCCGACACCCCCTGTTTTGCTAAGTAAGAACTTGTAAGAATTTTGATTTGGCTTGAGTGTTGAGCGACTTGTAACCACATCCTAGTAGTTGGCAGGGACATATACTTGTGATTTGTTTTCTTGTCTTCTACTAACAATGACAGGTTCTAGAGTTCTTGGGCTAGATCTATAGTGGAAGATGTGCCATACCCTAAGGCGAACATTTCTTCATCACCACCACAGCAAGTATGACTACCTCCACGAAAGGTACCACAACGTGAAAGGGTACATGATCATATTGTTTCAATGCCAATATTTGAGGGTGGTAATAGGCCTGATTTTTATCTCGATTGAGAAATAGAGGTCAATAAAATATTTGCTAGCCATGTTTTTCCTAAGCATAAACAAGTATGGGCTGCTATTAGTATATTCACTGATTTTGCTTCTATTTGGTGGGATGAATATTGTCAATTATACCCTGATTATATACCTGCTACTTAGGATGATTTAAAACTTGCAATGAGATATAAATTCGTACAGTCCTCTTTTATATGTAGCAAGCTTCGAAAGTTGCAATATTTAGAACAAGGTAGTAACACTGTTGATGAGTACTATCTAGACCTTCAATACTACTTATTTGTTTGTAATATTAATGAAAGTGGGGAAGCTACTCTTAATAGATTTTGGAAAGGTTTGAACCATGACATTCAGAACGAACTTATGCATAAGAACTTTTTTTTTATCGTTTGTCTTGTCTTGCTTGCAAAGCAGGAGATCAAGAGATGAATAAATGAGACCAATAAACACAAGGTACAAGTCCCTACATTGCAACCTTCTAAAGGTACTAGTCCCCATGCTCCCCATGATGAACTCTACTTGTCCACTACTCATGTTATTTTAGAGCAACCTAGAGTGGACGCTTGTTCTTTGCCTTTACCACAAGTTGAGAATGCCGTTTGTAAAAAAATTACGTAATGCTCCTTGTGATAAGGAAGAGTTGTGTGATAATACTTCACATATATCTACACCACAACTAGATGATTAACATACTACTTATGTTTTAGAATCACATATTAGTGCTCAAATTAGTGTTCCATGTGTTGAAATTGTTACTAGCCCTCATGAGGAATCGATTAAACATGCTGAAATTGTTTTCCAAGAATCACATGATAATTTTTCTGGAACCAATGCATTACTTGCTGATTTGAGCTTGCCATGTGATCAAATAACTAAAATACCTGCTGATATATGTGCACCATATGAAACTCATATTTTATATACTGATTTGGGTGCACCAAACATTGATATGGATAAAATGAATTCTAAAATTTCAGATTTGGGTGTGTCTAATGTTCCTTTAGATGATAATCGTACTATTTTAGGCCTCCCAAATAGTGATATTGACTCTACTGCTTTAGTTGCTTCACATGCTAAGAACGGTTGCTATGATAATCTAGCAGTGCCAAAAGTTGAGTCTTGTGAATTGAATGATTCTAAGATAGGTTGTGATAAGTTAGTAGCACCTGAAAAAGAATTTGATGCCATATTCTATAATTTATTGTGCTATATTAAGCTTGACACGCCGCAATTGCCAAAACAGTCCGGGACTACCTCTGTAATAGATCACCTCTTCTCTTTATATACCCCCTGAGATTCTCTATTTAGCTTTGGGTTTTGTTGAGCATAGTTTTGTAGCCTAGGGCCAAACAACATTATCTCTAGTTGTGTCTTGCGACCACCTAGTTCGACTACTTTACAGAACTCCACCGTATCAATATATCGTACTTCATCTATATTTGCAATTTCATATTGTCTTCAATTATTCTTGCTCATTCTTCGGTTGCTTGGAGGGATAAAGAACCTCGTGTTCAGGTTGATCGTGCCCACAGTAAGGTCAATAACCTCCAGGAGATGGTTTAGTGATTGCCTAGGTGCTCCGTCGCTGTACGAGTGTAGCCGGATCGTCAAAGTCACCTCCAACAAACCGACGTGTGTTTCTCATCGAAAGATCGGGACACCCAAAGTTCTATCAATGTGGTAGCTTATGCTTCTCGCCAACTAAGACCCACATGAAA
This sequence comes from Stipa capillata, assembly GCA_019208055.1. NCBI lineage: Eukaryota > Viridiplantae > Streptophyta > Magnoliopsida > Poales > Poaceae > Stipa > Stipa capillata. The sequence continues at coordinate 84,165 of JAGXJF010005514.1, read as the reverse complement.
CCAACTACCGAACACATGACCTAGAGTTTGCTGTGGTGGTTCATGCTCTGAAGATTTGGCGGCATTACCTTATCGGTAATCTGTATGAGATGTATTCCGATCACCAAAGTTTGAAGTATCTCCTCACACAGCCCAACCTGAATCTCCGGCAACAAAGATGGCTGGAATTGATCAAAGATTACGATGTAGGTCTCCATTACCAACCTGATAAAGCTAATGTTGTGGCTGATGCCCTTAGCCGGAAACCCTATTGTAATAATCTCATGATCCAAGAATAGGAACCAATCCTCCATGAGGAATTTGCGCAGCTTAACTTTGAAGTCATTCAATCTGGTTTCCTTAATATCCTTGAGATCCAATCTTCTTCAGAAGATCAAATCAAATCCACTTAAAAGCAAGACCAGGGTATCCAGCAGATCAAAGAGAACATTGCTAGCGGAGTTGCTAAATGTTTCTCAGTCAGTGATCAAGGTGTTCTTCATTTTGGCAAATGTCTTGTTGTGCTGAAAAACAAGAACCTTCGAGAATCAATTCCTCGTGAAGCTCATGTGTCTCCTTTGTCTATTCATCCGGGTAGTACGAAGATGTACCAAGATCTCAGGCAGAGATTCTGGTGGACCCGAATGAAAAGAGAGATTGCTTGCTTCATTTCTTAATATGATGTGCATTGTCGTGTTAAAGCGGAATACCAAAAACCCGCAGGCACACTTCAACCTCTGCCTATTCTTGAGCGGAAGTGGGATGAAATCAAAATGGATTTCATCACTGGCCTTCACCAAACTCAAAAGGGGAATAACACCATTTGGGTAGTCATGATCTTCTATCCAAAGTAGCACATTTTCTGTCCGAGAGATCATCTCGGCTAGTCAACTAGCCAATCTTTATATATCTTGGATAATATCACTCCACAGGATCCCAAAAAGGATAATTTCCTACCGTGGTAGTTTGTTCACCTCCAGATTTTAGTACGGCTTATCATCCCCAAACAGGCAGACAAACCGAAAGAGTCAATCAAATCCTTGAGGATATTCTTAGGCTTGTGTTATATCCTTTGGCACTAATTGGGAGAAGTTTCTTCCGTTCGCCGAATTCTCTTATGACAACAGTTTTCAATCAAGCCTAGGTATGTCTCCTTTCGAAGTCGTTTATGAATGTAAATATCGAACCCCACTCAATTGGTCTAAGACCGGGGAAGGACAATTCTTTGGACCGGATATGACAATCCTAAATCTAACCCCCCTGCTGAATGGGCCCAAGGCCCATTTTTTCTTCTCTTCCCACAACCCTGCTCAGCCTGCCTACCTTCTTCCTCGGGCCAAGTCGGCCCAACAGCAGCCCACTTGGTCCGCTTTGCACCACGACCTGCTTCCGCTTGGCCTGCCCCGCACCCTATCCTCATCCAAACCCTGCCGCCACCTTCTGCTGCCGCCGCCACTGAGCTGCTTGCGCAGCTGCTCGCCGTGGCGAGCAGGCAGCCAACAACCAGCCACTTCCTGCTTTCCTCCCTTCCCCCTTATCTCTTCCAGCTGATGGCCTCCTCTCCTTCTTATCTCGTCGTCCCGAGCTTCGTCTTGTCTCCTTCTCTCTCTCTCTTAGCTCTAGTCTACCACCACCCACCGCCGTTGCCGCCTGAGCCACCCATCATCGCCTTCTCCTCAGACCACCCAAGCTCGCCGCACCACAACACCTTGCCATCGCCTCTCGGCCTCCCGTCCCCCAACCGCGCCGCACCGAAGACCCCCTCCCTAGGAGCCATTCACTGCTTGCTACCCCGCAACACCATCGCCTCCACCAAGTGCCGCCCAGCTAGCCTCTTCCTCCCCTCTACGCCTCACCATCGGTAAGCCGAGCTCTGCCACCGCTGCCTCCCTGGCCTGCCGAGCCGCATTGCCGACAAGGTCATGGCCGGTCAGACTGAACGGTCTGATTGGACTAGCCCATCCCGACCTCCCTTAATCAGGTCTTAATGACCGTATCTATGTCTGTTAAGACATATTAAAGGCTCATCATGATTATTCAGACATACTTAATACTGATGATTAGTAGTTAATGCTTGATTAAATGTTAGTATTTAATGACTATAATTAATAACTATACATAATGCTAAGAATAAATTTTTGAACATCATTAATACTAACCTAATCGTCACGTGTTAATCAATGTTATTAATATGTAATTAATGCTAATTATTAGTAACTAATTCTTAAACGTGATTAAATGCTAATGATTGCACTGTGATTAGTACTTAATAAATGCACTAATCAGTTCATTTAATGTTATCTCTACGTCACGTGGGACCCACGTGTAAGAATTAAAATAAAAGAATAAAAGAAAATAGAATTACCTAATAGTGGGCCCCACAATCATTGACTCGGGTAAAAGAAAATAGAATTACCTAATAGTGGGCCCCACAATCATGACTCGGGTCAACTTTGGCCACAGGTTGACCAAGGACCCACATGTCATCCTCTGTAGCTAATTATGGCGTAAGTTATAAAAATAATGTTATTATGTAATATTAATTAATTAATGTGGAAAAGACCAAAATGTGTTTTCAAATGAGTTAAAGTTCAGAAAAATTATAATAAATCTAATTTTAATCAGAAAAATACAAATAATATATCAAAATATATAGAAAAATAAATTCTACTCATCTGTGTCACTGCAAGCATGATTTGATGTAAATAAAAATATAAAATAAATAAAACTCAAATTAAGGTTTTCCAATTAGCCAGAGATCTTCGGATCGCGGTATCTTGAGCGTTCGGACTCCGATTAAATTGATTCGACTTGAAGTAATCTTTTTTTTAGTACTCTATGCCACGACATATATTTCATGTCATGCCAAAGTTCATCATCTTAATATTCGTCATTATACCCTTCTTCCGATGGTTTTGGTTCTTTCTCCCGATAGTGCCCGAAGATCTGGAAGTGTATAACTTCGAGCAAGAGCAAGACCTAGTTGTTGAACAACAAGGCAAGCATCCTCCTTCGAACATGTTGCAATTACCTACTATTTGCAAAGTACTATTTGTTTTTCAACTATTATAACATGTGTTCGACTCATATGTTATCGATAAGTAGCCGATCCTCATTGTTTGCACAGGCCTACTTTGTCACCCTAACCAACACTACCACACCCCCAACCTAATTAGAGTAGTATAGTCAACACCCCTGTACTGCTTACGTTGTTATATTATGCTTAGATATGCTTAGACATGTAAGGTCGTAATTCCTTGGATGGCAGACAAACCGACACAGAATGGGTGGGCCAACTGGTAAGTGGACGATCATTAGGAAGTAACTGATGAACTTGACTATTCATTATTAGGTTAGATGCGAGGCCATGGCTAGGAGCATGGTGGGTTGTCTCGTTTTCCCGCAAGAGCGGCTTTCGATGTATATTGACCCAAAATTTGCATACTTCTACATAAGTGGAATAATGGGCCACCCACGACTAAATAATTTGTCTAGATTTAAGATATGAGCTGTGTAGGTCGTCGTCTCCATTTGCAAGAGAAAAATTATGTAAAATGAAGTGGTATTCTAATATAGGTGTAAGGGTTACACACGGTCTGCTACCGGGGATGTATCACCTGCTACAATTTTTAGGACCATGTGGGGTACCGGCTGGACTGGTGTACGTGGATTGGCCCATTAGGGTGGCACATACTTAAATCAAAAATATTGTAACGGTCATGTTCGATCACACTTTACTAACACACCTCATGAAGTGTGTCAAAGGCCTAGCATTAAGAGTCGATCGATACGTGTAGGTAAAGATGTACAACCCTGCAGGGTTTGAACTATTAGAATAGCCATATCCGCGGTTGTGGACAACTTGTTGATTGCCTGCATCGAATTGGATAACTACAACACTACTCTAAAACATGTCAACCCTAGTGTAGAGAAATTAGCAACTGCTTCCTCATATGTGGTTGAGGAAGAGTCAATGGGTTAAGTGTATGGTAATCTGTAGTAGGGCTTATCGTTGAAGAATCTGACTCATCCCCTTTAAAAGAAATCTGATAGTCGACTTTCTCCTACTTAAGAATGTTGTCAAATGAATAATTGGTTTTACGCAAATAGTCCACAATCATCCCTTTGTTGACACATGATTGCATATATTACTATTTTCCCTTATAAGTCTTGTGGAGTATAATTTTTTACTCATCTTGCAGTCGTTGACATTTTTCTGCAGAGAAAATCATCCCCTTAGAGGATGGTTTCTACATCGAGACCGACACCAACAACAACTAGTCGCTGGGAATCCCAGACAATGGTCCTACCCAGGGTTTGGCAATTTGGTTTGTTTTTGCTGCCACTTTTGGCCTAACCTTGTGGCTTCTTAGCCACTTTTAAATCATCCACTGTGTAATTAAATCTTTGTGTGGATATGTTGTTAAATTTCTAAGAACTATTAGTATTATTGCAGTTTCAGTCGTAGAGTTACTGTTCTGATACTTGTTTATTCTCACCTGCCTCATGTGCCTTGCATGTATAATTATGAAGCACATGGTGCAGATAGGGTTTCAGAGTATGATATAGAATTGTCAGGCGTAAACCCTTGTGAAGTGACTCTTTCACTGAGAGTTTGGGAGCTATATTATCCTATCTAGTTGAGCATTAATTTATGGGGACAAATTTGGGATTGATGTTCTGACTCGGTGAGAAAGAGTGACTAGACCATATCACCCTCCTTAATCTGCGCATTAAATTACCGGAGCAAGTTCAAAGTTGACGTCTCGGGCTATTCGAAGCCATATCACTCCACTCCTCTTGAAATTTCTGCCCAAGGATTGAGATTGGGGTTGATGTTTCGACTTAGTGGGTGATTTCACTTAAGGTTCATATTATGGATTTTGGGTCCCGATAGTTTGACTTATACCATGAGGTAAAGGGAATGCATATAGTTGAACACCGTAGAGGTTCGTCCAATTTGATCTTTATGTGCGCTTAGGAGTTGACACTTTCTGCTAGCAACCGCTATAAATCATTGATCGAGTAGGATTATTCGCATCATGTCTAAGTACGCATGAACCTGGTCGTACGCTTTAAGGGTTGGAACCCAATTCGGGTTAGGATCCGAATTATGTTGGGCCTCGAGTCCAAATGGGTACCGAGTCCAAATATGACTAATGTAGAAATTCATTATGGACAAGTCTATATAAAGAGAGGGGAGTCCACTCAAAAAAAAGAGGGTGTCAATATTAGAGTAAATCAATTCAAAATTCTCAAAACCTAGCCGTCACCCCTCTCATACCCAAGCCACGCCGCCCGGAGCTAGCATTCTGCTACACAATGTTCCTTCTCTATACATGTAAAATCTTAAAAATATTATTATTGTGACACTATGACCATCTATAACTTTAAGAGAACTGGCGAGGAGGCAACACGACCATATCTAATATTATCCTTCAGCTCACGGCTTGATGGCTCTGGAATCACCGTAACAGGTACACCTTTCATGCCAGGAGGCCGGACCCGGCGGATCCCCGAAACACCACCAAGAATGAGGCCCGATCGTGGGCTATGGCTGGAGCTGCGGGACTGAACATGTTCCCGGCCACTGGCATAGGCTAACGTAAAGTGTGGCCTGCTGCAGGCTTGTACGTATAAATGTTGTTTTCTCTTGTATCAATGCACCGAGACGTCAAGCTTTAGTGTTGTTCTGTGCCCTTATCTAGCATGAATGACTCCCAGAATCTGTAGATTAGTTGTCGATCATGTATTATTGTGTGGAACAGAAGGTCAAGCTGCATCTGAAGTGAGCGGGAGTATCACGACCGGACTACTTCTTTAGTGGGCTTAGTAGGCTCTCTTAGTGTGGGCTGAATCAGGACTTGTAAATGTGCACCTCGTCGTGTCGCCGTCCATGGGGCCAGATGGACATCGGACGGTTCGCTCCTCTCTCTCTCCTCTCAATCTCTCGGTCTCATTCTGACAGACAAACACAGAGAATAATACGTAATGGCCTAATGGGGAATTGGTTTGGAGAAGAAGGGTTTAAGGGGTTGGGTGAGAGACAAAGACGACAATGATAAAATATGAGAGACGAATCTAGAAGCAGATCTGATGGTGAAATTTTTTGACTAAGATAACAAATATTTTTAGTTGACTAATATATATCATATTTAAAAGAAATACATTTTCCTTATGCGCCTTGATACCAGATCTCGCTGCCACCATGTGGGCGAGATGGGGAAGACAAAGTCGTCATCATCGTCAAAGCATTCACGCGTGCAGACATAGCAGCAACAACAACGGCCATACGCTCCCTCTAAGCTTGCGAGGTACCTCAACCCGAAGGCCACATGGGACAAAGGTATTAGTCGTTGTGTTCGACTAGATCTCTCACTGCTGTTCTTGGCTTGTTCTTTGATGTGGACGATGATCAGATTGTGCGTACGGTATTTTAGGTAAATACCTTTTTATCTAAATTGAAATTAGATAATAAATTTATATTACTAATAAAAGTATGAGTTGTACTACGATACTAATCACCTTAACCATCTATTAAATCTGATCAACGGCTGTAAATAAAGGTAGTACTTTTTCTCGCAATTGCTAACTATATTTTAATTATCTTTATGCAATTAGTGCTAATTAAGTCAGTGCTAATTATGTTATTTAATTAACATTATAAAATGACACGATTAATCACATGTCTTGTATTTCCGTTTGATTTTATTATTAATACTAAAATCCCTCAAGTACTATCTCCGCCTCCTCTGTCTCTCTCCATCATCTTATACCTTCTCTTCCTTTGTCTCCTCGACGGCGCACATTATTGCCAACTTGAGAAATTAATAATCATCAGCAAGGATGATTAGACGAGCTATTTTTATCAACCTTGTATCATTCTTTCAATCATCTGGTCCATGCGTTTTATGTTGTAAAAAACATGCATTACACGTGAGGGGATAGCTAGTCTATCCCTAATATTAAAGGACGGAGCGTTTCTTCGTCCGTTTCTTCGTCCGTCTCCGCCCCCGCACCCCTCCCTGAAGCGCCTCCCCACGACCACAGCGACGCGCCGCCCCTCTCCTCCCACCCCGACTCCGGCAGCGCAAATCTCCAGCCCCGACACCCCGTCCCAAGACCCAAAGCCCCCAGCCATCCTAACCCCCAGCGCTAGGTCTAACTAGCCACGGTTCTTCCGTGCTTGCTTCGCTGCAGGTGCGGGGCGCCGCCGCGGACATCGTGCGGGGGCTCACCGGAGACGGCGACGGCCTGCGCTCCCTCACGGCGCGCGCCGACCGCGCGCTGCCGGCGCTGCTCCGGCTGCTCGCCTCCGCGGGGGGCGGCGCGGGCGAGGCGGCGGCCGACTCGCTCGTCAACCTCAGCCAGGACGGCGTGCTCGCCGCGCGCCTCGTCGCGCTAGGCGGCATCGCCGCCACCATGGACGTGATGGTCAAGCGCGGTGGAGAGCAGCCGAAACTCGCGCGCAGCCTCGTCATGCTGCTCGTCAACCTCACCCAGGTCGAGTCCGGCATCGCCGCACTCCTCCAGGTCCGGCCCCGCGTCTCGTCTCTCTGTCTCTCAAATTAGCTTCACAGTTGCTGTCTTTCTTTTGTGAATTCGAGTCTCCGTATGCATGCCAAATTGTCAATTCTTATCCTTCCTTTATGACAATTTGATCTATTCATGGCGTTATAATCATCTCTTACTGAGCTTTAGTTTAAGGGCCTTTGAGGGCTAGGGCTTCCCCAATGGAAGAACGCTTGTAATTCGAACCTATTTCTTTCTAAATAGAATGGCTAGAGCTCCTGCCGGCTTGTTCGAAAAAAGCTGAGCTTTAGTTTACTCATGTTATTGTTGTTGTCATGATGATTCTGTTCAGATCTTTTTGTTTGGAGAAAGACTGACAAAGTTGTGATCATTCTATGCTTTATATTAGGAGCACTAATTTTCTCAAAAGAAAGTAAAGAAGGTTTGAATTCTTATGACTAAATATCCAAGGGAGTTGCATCGCCTTGAAATCATAGCTCATGCATCAGCTGTTGCGAGTCCCTCTGATGACTTCATCCTTTTGGTTAAATTCAACCCCCATACTTTTCAAGTAGGTAAGGCATAAAGTTAGACAATTATGATGCATGCTGTTACTAATGTGTCCAGAAGCAGTGCAAGTTTGCCATCTGTTCAGTTAATTCGATTTGCTGGTGATGACCTGCTTGAGAACTGGTGAAGTTACATGTGCCATTATTTTGGATTAATTAAGTCTTGGCCATCCCTATGTTCCCCGTAAGAGTGTGGCAGAACTCCCTTCCATCACTAGGTGTCACTACTATCCACACCTTAAGACCTGAACTTCTGAGTTTTGTCAAATAATGATATTGTAGTTACATTGGTTTTGGTAAGTCATATCCTTTTGTTGAGTTGAATTTTGAGTGATTTCTGGTGTTCAGATCAGTTAATCCTAGGAAGACAAACGCGAGAAAAGCATGTGGAATAGAAATACTGCTTCTAACTTTTTTCTCCTTTTAACTCAAACGAATATAGATTACAGATTACTGAATATATCACTCTTCTTGTTGAAAGGTTGGTGATGAAAAGGTGCAAGGGTTGTATGTTGCGAAGCTTGTGCGGTCATTCTGTAGGTCATCCAGTGAGTCTGAAGGTGAATGTGTTCTATTCTTTTGTTTCTTATTTTCATTTGGCTGTGTTCATGTTATTTTAGTTGTTAGTTAACACTCTTACTTTATCTTATTCTTGCTCATCTGTCAAATTCTGCAAATGTGTACTTCATACAGTTTGGAACTTGAAACTTCTGAAATTGTGTCAAGCCAGCATCAGAACATGCCAGCGACAGAATCTACCATTATCTGTTAGCGTAAATAATGTACAGAATATGGCCGGCACGGCTTGGCTTGAATTGTAAATACCAGCTCAAAAATGTGTTTTTGTTGGATTGGACATGCTGTTCAGCGATCACGCTTCAGAGAACTATTTCTGTGATGGAATGGAGGTGACAAAATTTTGGCATGCAGGTTACAGTATCTAAGGATGACACAGTCATCCTTGATGGAGCTGGAGATAAGAAGGCAACTGAAGAGAGGGCTGAGCAGGTTCATTCTATTATTAATCAAGTTTTCCATGAATCACCTTGAACATTATGTTGCATGCTTATCACCGAAAAATTCCTTTTTAACAGCTCAGATCTACAATTGAGCTAAGCACTTCTGACTATGATAAGGAAAAGATACAGGAGCGATTGGCAAAGCTTTCTGGTGGTGTCGCTGTTCTGAAGGTGAAACTTATTATCTATATTGAGATATGCACATAATGCTGATGTGTTATCAATGTAGTGCCATCAATGTAAACTACAGGATGGGGCTATTGCTTAATTGTCACATTAAAGGAAAGCGTAAATTGGCACATAGATGTAGATAGTTGGTATATTGGTGACTTGTGTGCAAGCATTTGGAGCAGATCAATTTGACGAGAACGATCCTGAAGAATGTGCCTCAAGGAGTTCCTTCTTCAATTGGTGGTACTTTGGGACGTACGGAGGCAGTTTTGTTACAGTTGCAATCTTGAATTACATTCAAGATAACATAAGCTGGCAATTTGGGTTTGGAATCCCTTGCATTGTTATGTCTCTTTCTCTTGCAATTTTCTAGCTCAGGACCAAGACTTATCGCTTTTATCCTCTAAGAGGTGATGGAGCCTATTTGGACAAGTTGGCAAACACCTTCTAGCATCGATTAGAGGCTGACATGCATCATGGTGTTCAAAGTAAGCTTATTCTGGAACTGGGTATCACTGTATTGAGCTTGTTCGTCACAAACACTGACTTTATTTGTTCGTTGTTTTGTGTCTGTGTGTGCATGCTCACTGTGTCTGCCGGTGTGTTTGTTTGGCAGATCATCTGATGATTCTCACTCCACGCCAACGTCGTCATCCAAGGGAGTCGAGGATAATGCAGAAAAGACATTTTTTCCTGATGAAGCCAAGGCAGTGCTTAAGTTGTTTCCAATAGGAGCAACCTGCCTGATATATGCAGTTGTTTTTGCCCAGTGGATGACGCTGTTCACTAAGCAAGCAAGTACACTAGATAGGTGGATAGGTAGCTTAGAGGTACCAGCTGCTGCCCTGCAAAGCTTGATCAGTCTGTCGATCGTCATCTCTGTTCCTATATATGACCGGATCCTTGTTCCACTAGCCAGGATGCGGTATCAAAACATTGCAAAGGATTGGAATTGGATTGTTTATCTCTCTGATTTTGATGGTCGTAGCGGCCCTTGTGGAGATGAGAAGGCTCAAGACTGCGAGAGACCAATTTACGTAATTAACTTAACAAAGATTGGTCTAAAAAATCTCACACTGAAGCTCATGGCGAGATTCGTAGATTTAGATGCCCGAGCTTAAAAGCTTGTTTGATTGGATTGTTGCTCGTGGATAAATCTATTATTTTCTGGTTATCTGAAAAAATTACTATGGTTGTAAGAAAGTGGAGAAATGAGTCCCGAAGCTTCAACATCTCTATCTCTACCTGATATTAAAGAAATCGTCCGTCGCTCCTGTCCGTCCTACCCCAAAACCCCAAACGCCGTCCCCGACCAACCGCCGTGCCCTCGCCCCGTGCGCGCCACCTCCTGCTCCGCGCCCGCGGCCACGGCGTCCGCCTCTCCGTCTCGGCCGCCGCCCCCGCGGCGTCGACCGCGTCCCCGTCCGCCCCCGCCGCAGGAGCCCGTCCTTGACCACCTCTCCGTCTCGGCCGCCACCGCCGCCCCCACGGCGTCGACCGCGTCCCCGTCCGCCCTCGCCGCAGGAGCCCGTCCCCGACCACCGCCACCACCCAACACCGCCTCCTCCTCCCTGCCTCCTCCAACCGCCGCGCCCTCGCCCCGTCCGCGCTCCGCCTCCCGCTCCGCGCCCGCGGCCACTGCGTCTGCCTCTCCGTCTCGGTCGTCGCCGCCGCCCCCACGGCGTCGACTACACGCAGTTGTAGCACTCGTCAGCGGCGCCCTTGTGCGTGCGCACCGTGTGGAGGAGCAGGTACTTGGCACGCCCCGCGTCGGCCTCCTCCACTCTCCCCGCGACCACGCCACCATCGCCACGCGGGCTGGATCTGCCCCGACCGCCGGCGCGACCGCCCCCGCGGAGCGCCTCGGCTCCCTCGCCGGCTACGGCCTTTCTCCCGTTGCAACGCACGGGCACATTTGCTAGTTAACCAAAAAAGAAGGCTTTAGTTTGGTATCGGTAAATACCATAACATTTTGGTATTGATATCGCTATATACCATATTTACCAAATTAACACAAATTCGTGGAACGGTACAATAATTTTTAGTGCAACGTAAAAAAAATAGTACGAGTCTTGTTATTGCAAATGACACTAGTCTAATGTGCCAATGCTCAATGCTCAACACTAAATAAAAAATATTTACTAAATATAAATAAATATAATGAGAGTTGGTGATAATGGTGGTATCGGTATTACGTCGCATGTCTTGCTCTCTCGCATAAACGGAAGCGCACCGACTCATGGGTCTCTTATCCCATATTTTTCTCACAAGTTATTTCTTTCTAAAATTTTCAACAAATAGAACAATATCTTGTGCAACTCTTAACAAACTGAACAAACTTCCCATCTTTTAGTCATGTAAATATGGTGGTTTTTAATTTCAGATATTTTGCTCCTATATTTGCTCGGCAAACCAAATAACCTCCTGTTTAGTTCTAAATAAACTGACATTACTATAGAATGGGTCATATAAGACCCCACATCACGGGTGGTTTTTCAAAACCCGCCTCTAGTATGGTAGATCACAGGCAGCTCGCAAATAGGACCGCCTAGGTTAATTTCCAGAGATGCGAACCGCTTGTGATGACTAGATATCACAGGCGGTTTTTCTATAAGAACCGTATGAGATATTGAGACGACATGTTGGAGGCGGTTTGTAATAAGAACCGCTATAATGAGGCCCTTATAACAGACGTTGTTCTCAATTTTTTCCCGCCATAGATATGTTCATGAGAACTGAACTTCATTTCATTATAACAAAAGCAAACTTCATTTCATTACAGCAAAAGAAAACTTCATTTCATTACAGTAAAAGCAAACTTCATTTCACTGCTACGTACTAGCTAGCGATCCTACGCCTCCTCCTTAGTGGGCCATCGGTTTCGGAAATGCTGAATTGAGCCACGGAGGTCTCACTGTCTTCAGAGTCATCAGAGTCAAAGTTTTCGTCATCAGCGTCGCTCGACTTGGAGTCATACAATGCCGGGTCCTCGTCGCTGGGGTTGACACCAATCACCTCCTCCTTGGTGACCTCCCCTCCCCCGCAGTCGATGTCTCCTCCTCCTCTTATCCTCCTCCTCATCCTCATCCTCATCCTCCTCTTCCTCCTCCTATTCATACTCCCAGCTGGGCAGCGGTAGAGAGTCGTCATCATCCATCCACACATCATCAGAGGAGAACACCACCATCTCGTTGGAGAGGTCAGTCTCCTCATCAGAGGATACCGCCATCTTTGGCTCGTCCTCCTCAGAGGAATAGTTGGACGTCTATTAGTGAGTCCATGGCGTCAACGGCACGGTCGGCTTGGAGCGGCGAAGGCAAGAGCTAGGAATGTAGCTACAAAGTGCAAGAGGAATGGGGTTTTAATGGAGCTACGGAGCATTGAAGATGAAGCGAGCAGCGTGGGAAACAAAGTGACTCTATGAAGACGAAGCGACACACATGACAGACAACTCAATTTATGACCCATCTATGATGTGATATCACAGGTGGTTTTCTATAAGAATCGCCTGCAATATTGAGATTACATATAGCAGGCACTTTTTAATAATAACCATTTATGATGATAAAACCGCCTGTAATAAGACGCCCATTTATTACACCCACGACAGACCGAGCTCCCTATCAAAAAACCGTGAATTTGAAGAAGATATTGCATATCTATTTCACATTGGTGATCTAAGAATACTGATTGGTTCAAAAAATTAATTAATTTGGTAAATCTAATATGGTAAAGAGAGAGAATGTAGATCTAGTTAGGTTATGGCAAATTGTATTTCTTTTTCTTAAATTTGAGGCATATAATTGGTTGTAATTACTATATGGAGGATGTGGCTAGCTATTTTAGGGTAGCAAAATAAAAGATTTGAATGGTTTAGATTTTATGAAAGAAAGAGATGTGTGTAAACTTAGTATATATGAGTACCTGTGCCGGTACCTGTGCCGTATACACCAAGATTGAGCAGCCCGACACTGACCAACACACCATACGATTACCACATGTTGTATGCCTTCACCATTGGTCAAGCCGGCCAAAAGCGGACAACTTTCCATAAGCCACATATAATTCCAAAGTCCTCTGAAGATTTAAAGCCATTCTCAAATCCACTAAGTACAACAAGGTTGGAGGAGCCCAGCGATCATACCCTCACCCTAACCTAACACGGAGGCTAGTGGGTCACTCAAAAGCCCGTATGATCCACCCACATCCTGCCTAGCCGGCACCGCATCTAAACTAGCGGGTCAGTCAACCGATATTTGTCCCACTTAGTGAAAGAAAGAACAACTGTAACTCTTCACGGTTCACCCATACACTTCATATTATACACGCATGTGTATGGGCAGCCATAATAACAAGTTAAATATCACAACAAAACTCTAATAGATAGAGATTACAAGATAGTAAACATCTCCCATACATGGGTTGAGTACTTAACATACACACAACATGACTTAGAAGTCGTTTAAATCAAACATAAACTAAAAAACAGCAGCAGAAGTAGTTATAAAACATGGATATGACCACCTAAATTATCTCCCAAAAGCTATACAAAACCACTTTCTAACTAAGGTAGCCAAACATGCAAATCTAAACATCAAATACAACATTTTCTGAATCATAAAATTTATCTATGCTAGGAACACCTGCAGGAATGGAATTCTCGGGTGAGTACTTTTGTACTCGCAAGATGCTAAATGCTTATTACAGGTTATACTGTTGCCTTCAGTCGCAAATCGGCAGGAACGTACAAGCCTACGTCGACGATGTGGTGGTCAAGTCCAAGAAAAGAGAAGACCTCCTAAGTGACTTGGGGGAAACTTTCTCCAACCTTAGGACCTTCAGCATGAAGCTCAACCCCGAAAAATGCGTATTCGGGGTCCCTTCAGGCAAGCTACTCGGTTTCATCATTTCCGAACAGGGAATCGAAGTCAACCCGGAGAAGATCGATGCCATCATCAAGATGGCCCCTCCAAAGAGCCTCAAAGATGTTCAACGGCTAACCGGGTATATGGCAGCTCTCAGTCGATTCATTTCCTGACTCGGCGAGAAAGCCATGCCCCTCTACAAGCTCATGAAGAAGTCGGAAACCTTAACTTGGACATCCGAGGCCCAGGATGCCCTCGACGGCTTGAAGAAGTTCCTAACTACTCAGGTAGCCAGTACAGTTTTGGTCGTTGAACGCCCAGAACCCGGCCACATCCAGAAGGTTCAGCATCCGGTCTACTTCATCAGTGAAGTGTTGTCCGAGTCCAAGGTGCAATACCCACAGATACAGAAGATCATCTACGCGGTATTCATCACGTCTCGAAAGTTAGTCCACTACTTCCAAGGGCACCTGATCACGGTGGTCAGTTCCTTCCCGATTTCCAACGTCATCAACAATCACGACTCCACGGGGAGGATCGCGAAATGGGCAATGGAACTCATGGCATTCGGCATAGTTTACGCCCCCCGCACGGCCATCAAGTCCCAGGCTCTCGCTGACTTTGTGGCCAAGTGGACAGAAGTCCAGTCTCCACCCTCTATCATCGACTTCGAGCACTGGACGCTCTACTTCGATGGCTCGCTGATGCTCCAGGGCGCGGGGGCTGGCATCGTACTTATCTCCCCGAAAGGAGAACGCTTCAAGTATGTGTTGCAGATCCACTTCCCGGCATCTAACAATGTCGCCGAATACGAAGCTTTACTTCACGGACTTCACATTGCCGCTTCACTCGGGATTCGCCGCCTCCTGGCCCGCGGAGACTCCGAACTGGTGGTCCGACGGGTTATGAAGGACTGGTCATGTAGAGACCCCTCCATGGAAGCCTACTGCCAAGAAGTGCACAAGCTCGAAGCCAAGTTCGACGGCCTCGAAATTATGCATGTCCTACGCCGAGACAACGCGGCCGCGGATGCACTCGCCAAGCTGGGGTCCAGTCGGGATGTCGTCCCGACTGGAGTATTCCTCCAGGAGCTGCACACCCCCTCCATCAAGGCAGAAACAGCACCCGAGGCCGAAGAACCACAAGGTCAGGAATCCGACGGTGCTCAACAGTCCTCACCAGAGGTCCTAGTCGTCACTCCCGACTAGACTACGCCTTTTCTCGACTACCTCCTACGAGAAACTCTCCCGTCGGACCTGACAGAAGCGTGGCGCCTCACCCTCCACGCCAAAGCTTACGTCGTGATTGAAGGCGAGCTCTACAAGAAAAGCACCTCTAGAATCCTCCAGCGGTGCATTCCCCAAGACCGAGGACAGCAACTACTACGGGATATTCACTCGGGAGTCTGCGGACACCATGCGGCACCCAAGTCGCTCGTCGGTAAAGCCTTCAGACAAGGTTTCTACTGGCCGACTGCCATTTCGGACGCCACCCACATTGTCCGCACTTGTGAAGGGTGCCAATACTTCGTCCGGCAGACACACTTGCCGGCTCAGGCACTCCAACCTATTCCGATCACTTGGCCTTTCGCCGTCTGGGGTCTAGACATGGTGGGTCCTCTCAAGAAGGTGCCCAGGGGCTATAGACACCTTTTCGTCGCAGTCGACAAGTTCACCAAATGGGTTGAAGCCAAGCTAGTTGCCACAATAACTGCAGAAAAGGCTATCGAATTCTTCCAGGATATCGTTTTCCGTTTCGGCATCCCCAACAGCATCATCACAGACAATGGCACTCAGTTCATAGGTCGCGCTTTCCTCCAATTTTGCGACGACTATAACATTGGCCTTAACTTCACCGCCATGGCCCACCCACGCACGAACGGGCAGGTTGAGCGATCCAATGACCTGATTATGCAGGGCATCAAACCTCGGATCTTCCAGCGCCTGAAGAAGTTCGCAAGCAAATGGGCGGCCGAGCTGCCCTCGGTACTCTGGAGCCTGCGAACTACACCAAACCGATCCACCGGTTACACACCTTTCTTCATGGTATACGGTGCCGAGGCTGTCCTCCCGACTGACTTGGAATACAGATCCCCGTGCATCCGTGCCTACAACGAGGCCGAGTCAGAGGAAGCAAGACAAGACGCCCTCGATCAGCTTGAAGAGGCACGCGAAGTCGCATTCCTTCGATCGGCAAAGTACCAGCAGGGCTTACGGTGCTACCACAGTAGACATGTGCGCGGCCGTTCATTCAACGTTGGTGACTTGGTCCTGCGCCGAGTCCAATCCAGCAAAGACCAGCACAAACTCTCGCCACCCTGGGAGGGTCCATACGTGATCGCCGAGGTGCTACGCCCGGGGGCTTACTGACTGAAGGACAGCGACGGCAACATCTTCACCAATACATGGAACATCGAATAGCTACGTCGCTTCTATGCTTAAACTTTTATTCCGATAGCTCGGATATATGAATAAAACTTTTCTCTTTCACTCCACATGAAATAAGTTTTGTAGTCCCCGAGTGACCTACTATGCACGCCAATGGCTAACGCATAATGAACACTTGGGATCACACCCTCCGGGTGCACTCAGGTGCACTCGGGTTTCCTCATATACGCAAACCATTCTAGTACTGTGTGCAATCCGACGCTAACTCTTTGACTCCGATCGCCAGTTTACGTCACAACCTTATGCTACACGGGACAAAAGCCCACGGCTAATCTCTACAAAGAAGGCTACAACGGGTCGGCAAGAGCAAAAACGAAAGATTCGCATACACACAAACGAATTTTTCCTGCAGAGGAAAAATAAAAACTTGATCAAAAGCGTGATTAAAGATTACTCGGAATCCCTGAGTACTTTATATACAAACGTTCATTATCCAAAAAACACTCGATTCTCTCGAGAAGTTCACCTACGATTATCTTTCTTACAGGCTGGCCCGGTCCATGAGGGAGTTCGCCGTGGACTCGACGATGTTCATCATCTCCGGAATATCTTCGTCCGGAACGTCAGTGGCGTACCCCTACCCGATCGCCTGCATGTCGAGCAGCGGGTAGTGGGACCTCGCCACCTCTAGGGCCACGATGGCTCCCGACCGCGAAGCTTCCGCCTCCAGCCTCTTCACTTGGTCGGGCGCTTGCTGAAGGCGCTCCGTGACCGCTTCTATGGAGTCTAGGGCCGGTTCCTCTTCCTAAATGGCGCCACAAGCCGTCCGACCCGCCGCCTGCAGTGACTCGGCCAACTCGCGGGTCTTCTTGAGGCGAGCTTGAAAAGCTGCAAAGACAGAGCAGGAACATGAGCGAAACGACCACCTGGCCCTGACCTATGGAGAGACCTGAGCGAAAGGCTTACCAATCTCGGAGTCCGCATGCCTCTTATCTACCGCTTCGGCAGCCTCCCGAGAGTCAGCGGCCCACTTGTTCACCACTTCAGCCGCCTCCAGAGCTCACCTCAGGCTGCCATCCATGGCGGCAGCCTCTTTCTCCAGATGCTCCACGCGGGTCTTCTCCGCCGTGAGCATCTCCTGGAGCTTGGAGGCCCTGTCCTCAACGGAGCCGAGCTCCCGAACACAGGCCTTCATCACCTCAAGCTTCGCCTGGAGCTTCGCGGCCTCATCTTCAGCGACTGCAGAAGACAACACATCAGCACGCCAAGAGGTGAAAAGGACAACCAACGCAAGTCAGACTCCTCACCTTTGGTTCGGGCGATCTCCTGGGAAAGGCCCGCCTGCAGAGCAGTAATTTCAGCCCCATGCTTGCGGGCCATGTCCTCAGCCGCCTGGCGGCTAGCAGCCAATTTATCCCACTCGGCCTTGCGAAGGTCGAGTCGGTCGAGAACCGGCAGCCAGTCTTGAAGGAAGGCGGTCTCGTCTTGCGACCGGTGATTCAGTTTCTACAAAGGAGAAGCCACAGAAATCAAGCCACCCAAGAAAAGCAAAGGACCCTCCGCCCGACTATCCTAGTCGAACACAGGCTCGGGGGCTACACCCTCCGGGTGCACTGTTCGTGCACCCAAAGTGAAAACTACGGAAAAGATAAGGGCCCCCTGCCCGATTACCTTAGTCGGGCAGAGGCCCGGGGGGCTACTCCCTACGGACACACTCATCGAAAACAGAGATGACTCACCTGCATCAATGGATGCAACCTGCCGTTCAGCAGGTTGGCTCCCTCCTTCATCGTCTTCATCAAGGCTGGGAGTATCTCACCGAGTTGAGTGGCAACGTCCGTCGCGTCGCTCCACTCCTCCTCCTCCCGAACGTCGTCGATCTCCCGGATGATCATGGTCGGCCGCACGGGGTCCCATTGCCGGACCCGGAGCGGCCGGAGCGCCAGCTCGGAGGACAGCCGGGGAGGCGGAGTGGCGCTGAACTCCTTGACCGTAGATAGCAACTTGAGATTGCCTCTGCGGTCCTGCGGGGTGGTTCCAGCTGAACCTGGGCTTGCCCCTCCCAGTACTTCCGAGCTTGGGCCGGCGTCCCCAGGCACACCCTGAGCTGACGTTCCTGCAGAGGGCTCCTCCACCTGAGGAGCGGCAGGCGAGGCAGGTTGTGCACCAACCCGCTCAGGAGACGGTCGGTGAGGCGAAGACGTGGCCGCACGCGGAGGTGACGAGGGCCGGGCATCCGACCCCGGCAGGTCCCCACCTCGGCTGGATCCCGGGGTACTCGACGGAGCCTTCGGGACGTCTCCTGTCCTTTGCGCTCTGCAAGAGAAACCCGGACCCGTCAATCCCAAAGAGCACAGATAAGCAAGCATTCGCTGAAATACTTACTTGGCAGATCGAGGGACGGGGACGCGCTTCTTAAGCCCCGAGGCTCGCCGCCCGGACGTGGCAGCAGTCGGAGTTGGCGACGTTACGGACCCGCCTTGGTCCCCGAAGGCGGCGTCGGCGGTTCTCTTTTTCCCTCGGCTGGGGGGAACATCATCTTCGGCCACCCGAGGAATTTCACTCGGGGCGGCAGCCGGCGTCACCGGATCGGGGCCAGCGGAGGAGCCGCCCTGCTCCGCCGGAACAGCGCCCGTGGCAGGCGGAGCCGCCGAGTCAGGACGGGCGGAGGAACCACCCTGCCCAGACGAAGCGGTGCCCGCCGCAGTAGGCATCACCGGGCTGGGATTGGCAGCGGAGCCGCCTTGTCCCCCCGGAGTAGCACTCGCCGACGGCCTTCGTCTCCTGATTACGCGGAGCGGGACGTCGTCATCTTCTTCCTCTTCCTCCGGAGCCGACGTGCTCAGCGGAGGGGGGCTGGGCACCACAGTAGCCGGTGCCTTCCCCTTTGAAGATCCAGCGCCTTTTGAAGACCCGGCGCCCTTTGAAGACCAGGCGCCGGAAGAGGATGCTCCGGTCGTCCCCTACGGTGGCGCCCCGCCGCTGGAAACGTCGGCGTATCGCGACTGGTTCCAGATCTCCTTCTCAGGAAGGGGAACGTCGGAACTAAAGCCGAACAGAATCTGCGAAGTCGGAAGGCAAGAAAAGAAAATTAGAGTCACACTTAGTGGCGCACAAATGAGAAGAGTCGGAAGTTTGATCGCTTACCTGACTCGGAGGGTTGGCTCTGCTGAAGGGCGGCGGACGTCCGGAGAAATCCAGACTGGTCCCCCTGAGCCATGAGCCTTTCAACCCGGCACTGCACCATACCCTCCGGGAGCTCTTTGGAGGACTCCCGGGTAGGGTCATGCTCGTCGGTGTACATAAACATCGGGTGGGCCCTTAGCTTAGCAGGCTGCACCCGCCACCGAATGAAGGTGGCGACGACGACGGCTCCAGTAACGCCCACCTGGATTGCCTCGGCGAGCTACGACAGGAGGACCACGATCCTGTCTTGCTCCCGGTCCAGCGGTGGCTCGGACCAGTTTGGCTTGATCTCTGGAGGCTGACCCGTGAACGCCGAAAGCGACGGGGCGGGATTCGCGCAGTAGAACCAGTTTGCATACCACCCTTTGTTGGAGGTCTGCATTGGCAAACTCAGGTACTGCTTCGCCGCTCCCGACCTCAGTTGGAACCCGGCACCGCCTACCACTGCCGGCTGGCCCTTGCTGGGCTGCGGTTTCACCATGAATAGGTGTTTCCACAGGGTGAAGTGCACCTCAATGCTGAGGAAGCACTCGCACAAGGTGATGAAGCACGCGACGTGGAGCAGGCTGTTGGGGTTGAGGTTGTGTAGCTCCAGGCCGTAGTAGTAGAGGAGGCCCCGCAAGAAAGGGTGAGCGAGCACGGAGAAGCTGTAACGCCCCGAATTTCTAAAACCCAAAATTAGGGCCTTCAAAAACTTTTTAGTTAGATAACGCTAACCGACGTGCATCGATAAAGCTTAATGCCGAGTCGTTCTAACCCTGAAGTGAATTAGGTCAAAACCACTCGCCCTCGCGTCCCTGCCACGACAGCCTGAAGCAGCCAGTTTGCTCCGCCGCGTCAGCCCAAGGCAGCCAATGCCACTGCCACGCTCTTGCCACGGCAGCCAATACTGCCCGTTTCCTTTGCCGCGACAAGGCCGCTGCCACCGCCGTTGCCATCCTTTCCTGTCGCGACAAGCCGCTCCTGCCGCGACAAGCTCCTGCCGCGCCACCGGTTTCCCGCCGCGGCATCTCTCAGCAACTACCGTCGCTGCCACACCTCCTACCGCGGCAAGTCTTTTCCCTACCGCGGCAACACCGCGTCGACATTTTCTCTGCCGCAACTCTACACGTATACGTGAGCATATCAGTGTTTTCCTCAAACCCTGACCTACCACGACCTCTTGTGTCTATTCTATCTGCGTCGCAACCCTGTATATGTGCTAGAACTCCAAGTGTATATGTACACACGCACTCCAGCCGATAAAACCCTGAATCGGCGAATATCTTAAAATATCGCAGGCACCGTATTCATCGGAGCACCTGCGGTACCTCACCACCAATCGACCCTAAGTCGAGATGGATAATCCACCAGGGATCCCGTATACCCTCCATCCCTTGCCGCACATCCGGAACCCTAATTCCAGCCCTCGATTCCTCCCCGTCCCATTTAAACCATTAAGATTAAAATTAGCTTTTAGCTGCGACCCATTAAAACAAGTTTCCAAAAAAATCCTAGTAATCGGCCGCGACGACCCTTAGAATCCCAAGAGTCCAATTATACAAAAATATAGGCATGCATAGTTTAGGAATCTGGATTAACCATTATCAAACGTTTTCATTAAAATTTCCGCAGCACATGAAATCTTGAATAATTCTCAACCGATCGCTGTCTAAAAACCTGGTGAAACAATTCACCGTCCTCATGTCTACTCCAACAGCTCGTCAGGTCAAATCCACGTTTGTTCTCATACACCTAAAGCTTGCCTTATGGTACACGGGTAAATCGAATCCCCATGCATGCACTGCCCTGTCGGTGCCAAACTTCCTCTGTTGCTTGGACCTGTTTTCCTCAGAGTCTGTGGCAAGTACTCCTCAGAATCCGTGGCAAGTGGTGACATCTCGGCCACGTCCCATCTCCTTCCTTGGCATGCCATGCCCATCCATGCATGCGCTGGCTGTGCTCCAGACACGCCACTGCCAGCCGGCCTCTGCACCCGAGCAGCTCACCAATTTCTTCACGCCACCAGCACCTCAGCTGTCACTCCCTTGCTCTGTAGCCACAGCCGAGTTTGGAACTTGTCTCGTCGTCGGCCTTGTAGTGGAGCAGCGCCGCCGTCCCCTCCGGCGACGTCCCATCCTGGGAGCAAGCAAGCTCCAGCGCCGGTACTGGCCAATGCTCATCGCCAGCCTATAAAGGGAGTCGGCCGAGCGCAGTTCAGCATCCAGGCCCCTCCACCTGAGCTCTCCGCCCATCGCCATCGACCACTCGCCCTCATTAGCTCAAGCTCTCCCCATCAACCAACCCGAGCTTGATGCAGCTGCTCCTCTGCTCTGAACCACGCCGAGAAGCTCTCCAAGAACCAGAGTACCGCCGGCCTCCGATCACTTCAACCGCCGTGGCCCATCCACCCCGCCAGCACGGCCGCTTGACCCCGCCACGCCGTGCAGATCCCCACGCCGCTCCCCGGACCCTCTCCAGTAAGCACCGCCGATGGACCACCTATATCTCGCCGCCGGCGCCTCTCTTCGAGCCTCCTCCGACCACCACCGACGCCCCTTCTTCCCCCGGTCGCCTTCCACCTCCGGCAACTGCCCTGACCCCGCCGCTCCCTCACTCGCCGTCGACGACGGACGACCCGAGCACCTCGCCGCCAGTCCCCACCAACGAGCCGCCGTCCGGTGCCCCGCCATTCCTAATCTCCCGCTCCTGCCGCGCCTCCATTCCACCGCCGCGGCAGGGAAGCCACCTGCCCCGCCGAGCGTAGCTCTGCCGCCGCCTTGCCTTGAGCCGAGCGGCCAAGGAGAAAACTGACCGAGCAGGTGAGCTCCTGGATCTCGCCCCGAAAGGATAAGTCCTCTGGCCTAGTTGCCGTTTTACTTCTTTAGAAGCATAATTAATTTGCTGAGCCGAGCTGCCGGTTCCTCACTTAAATTAGTGCTTTTACTCCGCGCAGTAGCAACCCGCGGCCGGCCCATTAAAGCACAACCGTGCTGTCCGTTGCCGACAGCCGAACGGCACAACGGCCTGGTCGGCCGAGTAGCACAGTTAGTGTGCTAATTTAATTCCTAAACCACTGTTTAACCCTAATCGCTTGGATTTCAGAACCATTATCGTAGTGCACGTGGCTACACATCCGAGTATTGGCCAAACAACACATGCACTCCACACACACTCGATTCAACTAATCCCCGCATACTCGTCCAAAATTAGTTCATCCTTTTTCTAAGGCCCGTAAGTTTCCTAAGCTTGCCATTAGCAGCAGCTTTAGAAATCTTGAGTTCATGTAAGAATTCCAGATTTAAATTAGGTTGCGTTCTACCCTTTCTTTAATTCATTCGGCGCATACCTTATATATATGAAAAGCCTCAGCTCCATAAAGGTCCTATCCCTTTCCAAAAACCGAAAACATCAGTAACGCTCCGTAGCTCGTTAGGGTATAAGCTTTCGAATTTAAAAAGAACTCTCCTCCGATTAAGTGCATTATCATTTTATGTGACACCTTCGCATTTACCCATCGTCAGAAATGTTCTTTGTCTCCGTAGACCTAAACCTCAAAACGTGGAGTCGAACCCTTTAGCTTAACCCCAGGTATATGCACCACCATCCCTAATCGCCGTCTGGCAAGTTTCTGTGTGAAACCCTAATTAGATCCTCTTCCGATCGTCCCGAACACCATATTAGTTCGTCAAGTGTTTTCGTTCGCATGTTGTTGGTTTTAATTGAAGTGTTGGATCGTTTCTTATTCGTTGCTTTTACCCGACGCGTAGTTAACGAAGCGACATACGTACGTCAGGAGGACCGGACAACACCCTCACGTTCGGAGCAGGAACAAGATCTGCCAGGCAAGCATTCCCACCTCGATCATGTCAAAATCCCATATATGCAAAGTTATGAATATTTTGTTTGCGAACTCTGCATGCTATGTGTTAATATCGATATTTTATGTAGAGTTAGTTATACCCATTAGTTGCACGATACCTAGGTCCGAATATCCTTCCTTGTAACCCTAGGTATATTCGGCGGTTGACTCTCGACCGTCGAATAATTAAGGTTATAGGTGTTAACCATGCTTAGCCCTGCTATAGTCAAAAACCAAGTTTTACTCATCCCGTTGGGATATGGGAAAACAAACCCTCGGATGGCATATGCTGTCCGAGGTGACTTTCACAAATAAAGGTTTATCACAAATCAAAAGAAAAGAGGAGATGATTTGGATTCGGGTAGGAATGTTAAGTGATGTTCGGGGATGTAGAACATTGGTTGGAGCCATGATCGTCCAGGACGTCATGGGGTTGGGAATTGGAGTCCTACTCGAATCAGTTAAGGACCGAGCCTAAGTGCCGCTAAACCGGTTCCATTACCGTACGTCCACATGTCCTTTATGGGAAGGACTTGGCTTAGTAACCCGGCAAGTATTAGGATTTGGACCCGTGGGAAGTAGGGAGTTAGTGCTAGGTGTTTGAAGTCCTAGAGTTCCACCTACGCCAGGCGGGAGGTGTTGAGACGACACAAAGGTGGAGAGTCCCAATTTGGTGTCCAGGACATGCAAACTTGGGTATCCACCTAGCGGGTCCAACTCTGGTATGGAAGCGGGCGAAGGTCTCGTTGTACAAGCCCTGGACACATGCGACGCGTAGCATGCCCAGGGGGAACTACATCTTGTGGGTAAAGCCGTACAACCTCTGCAGAGTGTTAAAAACTATTCGAATAGCCGCGTCCTCGGTTATGGACATGAACTGGCAAGGCCACACACTGGTTAGACTAAGTGTTGTTTGCGAAAGCATGGGAAAAGGGATTAAGGACGTGGGCATGATGTGTCCACAGAGGGCAATTTACGCTACAGGTTGGTAGCAAGGAATTGCCGGAGGAGTAGGCTAGCCGTGTGATCCGGGATACACGAGCTGAGCCAGGGGCACTCGCTGAGCTATCCAGGATAGTGTCAGTCGAGTGTGGTACCGAGAAGCTAGACATGTTGCCAGGGTAATATGGTCTGAGCTGTCTCGAGGATTGTAAGGAGGTAGCCGGGTCTACCCCGGGGGGATTCTGTTCATTTTACTTTAAACAGTTTTACTAAATTGCTTTTGAATCTACTATCCAAGTATTTAAATTATGCACTTACTTTTCCGCACATTAATCAGCTTAGAGTAGAGCTATTCCTTGTTTATCCTCTGCATGAATTATTTTCGTATACTCCTTCCTGTGGGAATAGCTTGCGAGTACATTCAATGTACTCACCTAGCTTGTTGATTTGGCCAGACGAAGAAGACATCAGTTCTGAAGATAAGATTATAGACGCGAACGCTAGGGCGTAACCCCAGTCAGTTGCCTGTCAGGTATGGCACACTGATGGGCCACTTTCCGCTGGATTTCCGCTGCAAGATTTTAGCCATTGGGCTACAGGTATCAGATTACCGACCTTTACGGTCTATTTAATTATTTACGTATGTATGACAATGATATACAGGTTAACTCGTGTGTATCGGCTACTGATCCAGGGACCGGTACAGTGATCACGAGGAAGTTCCCGGCTTAAAAACCGGGGGCGCCACAGAAGCCCCGCTCAAAGAAGGAACCGAGGACCACTACCTCACCCGTGTTCGGGGTGGGAAATGGCTCCCCGGCGGTGGCGCACCACTCAACCAACTCCTTCGGCGGCAGCACCCCGGCCCGCACCATGTTCTCGAGCTGCGACTCAGTCGCCGTGGACGTCATCCATGGAGCCATCGAGTCGACGGTGGAGGTCTTCTCACTTAAAAGCTTCCACACCAAGGCGTCCTCCTCAGCGTCGATCGAATCTGCCACCCACTTAGAGGTTTGCATTCGGTGGCGGCAGGGTGGATTTAGGGTTTTTTGGTGTACGGCGGCGGTTCCCCGAATCGACAGTGCTCGAGGAAGACGAAGAGATTTCGGCGCATGCAGAAGGAATGAGGCGTGCACTGGAAGGCGTAAGTGGACCCTGCCGTTCGCTCGGTCTTATAAAGGGGAACGTTTTCGGGCGGCGCGACCCTTCCGCTTCCACGAACGCGCGATCTTCCCGCACCCAAAAAGCGCCTTTTTGGCTTCCATTATGCACGATAACGGCCCACGTCGCGGCCTGTTAGCGCCCCCGGCACCGTTTTCGCCGTGGTTTACGCCCTCTAACAGGAGGGGTCTGACGGTTGGCCTTCCGGGGTTAAATAGCCGTTCGGAATATCCCCCCGCAAATAGCAACTGCAGCGTGCTTCCCACAAGCCGCTAGCTGGTTACCGACAGATTTGGAACCGGGCGCTACAGTTTTGAATGGTTTCAATGATTGGCCTCAAGCAGGAACGCAATCACTTGAATACACCCGAGTGAAGGGCAGTAATGGCGTGCCTTCCGCAGGCCACAAGTCGGATGCCGAGCAACTCGGAGCTACCGGATTCTCCACCTAGACCTTCCGAGAACGCCGTTCCGGAGGCTTTAGGACCCGGAATTTCCGGATTCAGTGGAATGACTCGGTGTAAGGCTTCGTTACTCGGGAACCTATGCGCCATGGCTTGTTTCTCTGGTTCTGGCGCGAATTTCGGAGGCATTCCTTCAGGGGACACTAGCTGGTCTCGAGCCACTCGGGAAGCCAGGTGTTACTCGGAAATTTAGTCGGGATTTATGGTATGTCCCCCGCTGGGCTATCAGCCAGTCTCTGTCCATCAGGATAGACTGGATACCACCAGAATTTACCCGCTACTCACTCACCCGCCATGATATTCCTGCCTTACGGGTGAATATTACTTGGCTCTTTATTGTCTTTTCCACAGGAGTTCAATCAGTCCTTCACAATCTTCCTGCAAGCAATCAGAAGGTGTACGCAAGCGGAGGCCACTCGGGAAACTTGTCCAGGAGAACTGGCCGGCAGCAGTTAGATCGTGAAGGACTCGGGGGCTACTGATGATGACATGGCACTCGGGTATCATCAAGGAGGACGAATCCGGCCCTCTGGCCATAGGGTGGGCCGGACCGACTGCTTGGAGTCCGACTTCTACACGGGGGGCGCCTCATCAACTTGGAGTACAAGACATGGACTAATACCTGCCCCGTATACCCGAATTCTGTTGTAACTAATCAGGAAACCAATCTGTAAATCGATTCGACCTCTTGTAACCCTTTCCGACTGGTACTTATTCTCTCTCACGATCTCCTTGATCATCTTTCATATCTTTTCATACACATAGCCCTAGCAACCTCGAGATCTTTTCTTGAGGGCTTGCAGCACTCGGGATTCAAGCAATACCAGCCACCAAACACAGGACGTAGGGTATTACCTCTCCGCGAGGGCCTGAACCTGTTTAAATCTTGCCTCCTGTGTGCACCATCTGGATTCGCTGTGCTCACGCCGCCCCATATTCAGTATTGCCGGAATAATACTCCGACAGGGGGGTTGTAGTGTAATGTCCAAATCAGCCCCATATTCAAATTTGAAGTATTTGAAATATTTGTACTGAAGATTAAAATATTATTTTATAAAGTGGTTTGAGTTGATGTCAAAAATATTGTAGGATTTTATGAGAATTTGTGGAGATCCAAATCCCACATAAAATATCATATTAGTATTTCAGCCCTACTTTCCAATATTGCAAAATAAATTGCAAAATAGATGGAGGACAGGGTTTTCGTTTATAAAGGAATATAATCATTACGAAACCTTAAAAATAAACATGCCTCATGTATTGGATATTTTGAAATAAGAAGGAAGCATGTGTGGAGTATTTCCTAAAGTAGACTTATTCCCAATTTTGTGAAAAAAAGAGAAATAAGTGATATTTTGATATAGCATGAATAGCTATAGTTAGATGAAAACCCATATTTAAACATTATAGGAACATCTCCCAGGACGAAGAAGAAATGTACATTTATATATATATACACATATACACAAGCAGGTAGAGGATTGCGGAGGTGCCGAGGGCTAGGGTTTTAGTACATTGGGATCTCAGGGAAGTAAAAGATAAGGTCTAGTGCTACAGTCCAGAGCGGCGAAAAAGAACCACCCTAGATCCAGCTTCCTCCCCGGCGAGGCCGTCGTCTCTCCTCTCCTCCGGTCGCCGGCGGGCGCCGTGAGGTGAGGGGAGACGCCGCCTGGGTCCGGTTTGTAGATAGGTTTGTGGTCGCCCTAGTCCTCTTCCTCCACTCCGCCGCCGGTTCGTCGAGGTTTACGGCGGAGTTGGGAGTTTTGTCTCCCCGGCTCCAACCTCGTCTCGGCGCTGCTCTTGGTGGTGTTGAGGAGCTGGTGGTAGTTCGTGTCTTCATCTTTGTTTGTGTTTGTTTTCGTCTTCGCGTAGCTCAGTTTGTGCCTGCAGAGGTGGCCGTCGGTGGTCTTCTTCTCAGCGGCTCCTGCAGTGCCGTTGGTGTCTCTGGGTTTGCCCTAGTGCTGGTCCCCTCGTTTGAGCTGATGCGGGTCGAGTCGGGGTTCTCTTCCCGCGACGTTGGCTCGAGCGCCTGCTCGGATCGGGGCGATGCCCCCGCCGATGTGGTATCTCCGAGTTCAAGGTTCCGCCGTCCGCGGTGGACGGCTTCTGCGGCGATTCAACGAGGCTCTGCCCTCTTTTGTTCCTGTGCAGGTCACCCAGCAGCAGGTGCTTCCGCCTCGGTCCAGCGCCTTTGGCGATGCGGCGGCGGAGGGGAGCTCAGCTGCGGAACGGGCGTTGGGAAATTTCTCAAGGACCTGGATGTAATTTTCATTTTCCTTTTCAGAAAGTTCGGGGCAAGATGTCCCCCTCCTGTGGTCTCTGTACCGTTAAGTTAATATAATGCCCTTTCAAAAGATAAGGAGGCAGTATATGACTCCAAGGTTAGATTTTCACACATGGGAAAGGGAAAAAGTGTCGCCGAGGGGCTAGGGTTTCGGGAGGATATCCAAAGACGTTTTATTTATAACGGAAGAGGTCGCAGCAATATACATGTGATTTAGTTCCTTTCTGTTACATGCAAAGCACAAAATTGTTGCGCAACTTTATTGTATACATTGTCGCCCATTCATATATCTGACACCCAGATGTCGAACATACAGGAGAAAAACATTTTGGTTGGGACTAAATAACAATTGGTCAGCTCAGTTTATCTACCCGTTTGCAAACTGTGTGAATTTCTCCACCAGCAAAAACATGGTAACAACATTGGCTACAAAATCGGATACTGCACCCCCAGAGCTACTATCTGGTAGTGGAATATATCATCCAGAAACACCTGAATGGAATTAATAAGATATTGACGAACGGCTATCATGAAGGTTCCCCTCCGCTACCATGGATAACCTGCCGAACAAGCTTGTCTGGTAATCTCTTTGTTGCCTGAAATAAGTGCAAAATGGTGAGTGGGTTTATCATAAGTACGGGTACCTAATAAATCTAAAAGGAAAATACGAATGAACACCATTACAAATGACACGTGAACAAATACTCCTGCAAATGACAAGTGAACAAAAAGTACTACTTCCATAGAGAAGGTCATTTTTCTCTTTCAGTCTCTCCAATGCAAGACTAACTAAAAGTTTCAACCATAATATGCTATCAAAAACAATAAAACATATATAATACAAAAGAACTTTGGAAGACAAATCCCATAACAGTATTTTCATATAGTCAATCAATGTACATTCACACGTCCTAGTGGCCAAAGTATAAAAGGTTCATTGTACGCGTCCGACGATGACCGACGTTAGGATAGGATGGACAAATTATATATATGGGTTTGTGTTTGTGTGGGCACTTAACTGAAAGGCCCGTTCAGGCCCAGAGGACAGGCAAGCCCCACTAGTATTTCTGCCTGTGTAAAGGGAGGTATCAGCACCCATTATACAAACCAAGAATCGTAACAAAGGGAGAATGCTCGGACTACATCTTTGTTCTTGTTTAGTGTTTATAGATATATATATGGAGAGAGAGATCTGTCATCAACCTGACGTATATTACTATAGGACACGCTTATTTTAAATATAAATAGTTATTTACATATTAATTTGAAGAAATTTTATAGAACTCCCCACAATATATAGGGGTTCTGAATGCCGCCGGTTTACAGCCGCCTACCATGGCCGTCATGTTGACAGCCCTGAGAGGCCACTGGCTCTCATGTCGACGTCCGAGACCGAAACATCATGTGGGACACCCATTTTATGGTATAATGGAAAGTTACGGATACAGGGATTTTTTTTACAACTTTTATTAGCTCTGAGATCAAGCTAAGATAAGTGCTTAGACTTGGGATTTACTGAACCTCATGAAAAAAAACTACAGCGACATGTAATTTACTCTTAATAATGTGAAACTTAAAATTTCCTTAAGAGGGACAATAAAATTTATGAGCGGCAAATGCAGACTAGAGTCTTAACAAAAATAGTGGCCTAGGACCTCACGGATGCAAACTGGAGTCTTAACAAAAATAGTGGCCTAGGACCTCACTCTATCTCGACTAGAGACGGCGGGAGGGGCACATGAAAGCTCACCCTATCACACCACGTGCAACCCTCTTGCTGCCGTTGTCGCTAGCGTGTAGGTGACAGCGAGCCCTCATGCTGCTCTTTGTTTTTCCCCAATCCTAGTTCTAGCTTTATATCCATTTTTTCATGGTCTTTATATCCATTTTTTCATGGTCTCTAGATCTGGATGAGGTAGTCCTTGCTGGCGGTGGGCTCCGTTCCACCGGAGCTAGGGCCTCTAGAGCAGCCATCTACTATTGTGTGGCCTTAGTGGCGGTGTTCTCCGGATGTGCGCTCCTACTCCGGGCCTCCAGTCACCAGTCCCATCATCAATGTTCTAAATCTGGGTGTTCTACCTTCGATGTGTCATCTCCATCGTCTTCCTAACTCCACGTGCTACCTGCTAGCCGTCATGATCGTCCACGGCTGCTCGTCGAGTAGTCACCACGACGGATGCTTCTTGGTGGTGGACGATGTCAGAAAATGTACTCTGCCTCAGTTCCTCTTAGCTCCTTAATGGCGGGTACTTTTTCTAGTAGGATATACTTGCTAGTCACGGGTTGTCGTATCTATTCACCCTGCCACTGGCTTGCACAACTTCTGCTGGGGCTAGCAGGTTCCATGGCATTACAAATGGCGACCATGGAGGTGCAGCTCTCCCTTTTGTAGGCTCCGACGATGCTCCTCATCGGGCAACTGACTCCGGGTCCTTGAGGTTGGTGTCGTTGTTGTGGCGTGGTGAGGTTGCTCTCGATTGTGTGATGCCCTTCGATGATGCTAGCAACATACTGGTGTCTGTCGCGTTGTCTCGGCAGGTCCTTCGACGATGTTGATGGCACACCTTGCCAAGCTGCAAAGTGTCATTCCTCAAGGTGGTGGCTGGCGAGAGTTTCGGTTCGCTCCATTTGCCAACCCCTCCTTTCGTTTCCTGCTTTCCCTTTCCTTCGTTTGTTAGCCTGAATTTTATAGGTTGAAGCCCTCACAAAATAATGAGTCAATATTATCCTTCCTAACTTAGTTGATCCTAATCTCTAACCTCCTGATTTTAAAATAACGAGGAGATCCTATGCGGTTGGAGGTAGGGCCAGTTAGGGCTTGGGCATGTGTCATCTATAGCTCCAGCCCAACATTGCATTTCATTTTTTTTTCAAATATGAAAATCCAGGTGCTCCAATGGATGGAAGCCAGTGGCATTGCAGTGGAGCGAAGCAAACGAATCACTAAAGGCATTATGTAAATTGTACACCAAGAATTCAAGATAAAGAGCAATAGGATGGCAGACCTGGAATTGCCTCATATGCAAAATTGGCTCACACCCAACCTCTGCAACAAATTTCCCAAGAGCAGTCTTACCATTGAATTGGCTAGCCTGATAGAAAGATAACCTGTTGTCTTATCAGGAAGATCACGGCAAATTTTGAGCAGCGAACCCAGAGAATTCATCTGCACACAATGGAACATTTATATCATGAGTCAGACAATAATCTCCGGAAAATTTGGCTGATATCAGGAAACACATTATACTTTATTTAACTGCTATAATGTAGATCATAGCACATATTACAAGATCAGAACAACAATGACGGATTATAGAAACAGACAACAAACGCCATCAGCATCCCTCGCATGAATACTTGAAGATTCAAAATGAATGGATAAACCCAAAAAAGAGAGTGTGAAACGTCAATATAGAACAAAAAATAATAAATTCATCCATAGGACCAAAAATAATGAATCTATCCTTATGGAATAAATACATTAGGAAGTTCTTAGTTAAATGATTATTGCCTCTTGTCTTTATATCTTAACAAAGATTTTGTTCCTGGGGATGGATAGATATCTTGAGCTAAACAATCAATCTTCAACGTTGACATTGTAATGCATAATATAACTGATATTCAAAATGGATAAGAAATAATGTTGTACTATCATACAAAACAAAGTGTTCTAGATTGTATGAAAGAAATGGTTTCTAAATGGAGCATACAAGTTATTGTTGCTATTATATTAAACTAGTTGAACAATAAATCATCAACAATTAGTAAAACAAAAGGGAGAACACCAACCTTCATGTAAGGGCACGAGGCACAGCCCCCATGGATAGAGCAACCTTCACCAGAACTCACACCAGGGACAACAGTAATTTTGTCTAAATCATTAGCTACTGAAGAGTCAAAATGATGGGAACCATTGACAGATGTCCTAGAAACTGCATCTGATGAAACAGGGAGCACAATTTCGACTTCAATGCTAGCACCTTTTTGAGAAGATTCATAGGAATCAAATAATTCACGGACAGTAGCAACAATCGAAGTGATCATTCCTGATTCTGTTCCTAACACAAACTGAAGATGATCATCAACATTCCGATCCAAGGCTTGCTCCAAACGATTTTTAATGAAATCTAAGATGTTCTGAGTGGATCCGACAACTCCCATTCCCCTCATCTTCGCTTCCATTGACAAAGAGAACATTTCTCCCGGGACCTCAAAGTGTGCTGTTAGAAATGCATCGCAATACTACTCCTTTATTTTTTCCACAACTTCGTGGCCAAATATATCATGGACAATACAATTACCATTCTGCATATATATAAGCAAAAAAAATTATACAAGGGATAAGCTGCAGAAATAGAAATAAACAAAAACCAAATGAGAGAAACAAAGCATGAAAAGAAAAACATCATAATATTATACAGATTGATGAAATTGAGGCAGCGTGCTTGTCTGAGAGGCCGAGAGATTCCAACAAATTCTGAAGAAAAAGGTAAACAATCTTGCAAATTCATACTAGACAATTGTTCCAAGTTCTAATCAAGTTGGTCATCATTCTCGTGTATGTGGGAGAAGACGAAAAAGCTCATAATTTTATACTTCAATATAATAGTTTGTAGTTACAATGATGCAGATTTATTGTTGAAAAAGATATATCTATTTAAACAATGGACCAACATACCTCATGAGTATATGCATAAAAAACATCAAGGACTACCGAATCATGTTAGCATCCATATCCAGGTCTCCACAAAATTATTTTTCTGTGTACGTCTGGAGTCCTTTTTTGTACATCTCCTACCAGTCTACCAGTCTACCACCATTAATATACACTCATGTATGCTTTTTTTCAAGACTAGCACTTCCCCATATACAAAGAATAGTCAATTTTTGATTGTCAATCAAAATATTATATGAATGAGAAAATAGCTGTAACTCATGACTATTTGATAAAATCAAAATAGCTTAATACTCTATTATTTGTAAAACTATTTTGAAAAAACTTATCCAAAAAAACATTGCATAAATTTGTGCTGAACAAAATACATACATGTGAGAGGAGTGTTTTATGAGAGAGGAGAGAGAGATGACTCATATCTCATTATTTTACTATCATTCTCGAATCTCAAGAACATCTAATAACTATAAGCAGTGGTGCAGTTGAACCGTGGTTCAGAAAAGCTTCTCTCAAAAACATTTCAAAGCATAAAAGGGACGGAAGCTAGACTATATAACAAAGGCAAAGAAAAGAATTAATAAACTAAGAAAATATGAGAACAACAAAAAAAATCCAAAACATGAAAAACAATGAAAGGACAAATCAGTAACAACACACCAAAAATTAGATGATCATAAGGTTATAAAAATAGGACAAAGGCACAAATCTAAGAAACTAATAAGTAAAAGGAGAGACTGAAAGGAAATTTTTTGTAAAAGACATTCAACATTTGAAATAGAGTAATCACTATAATTTAATCTTTCCAAGATTAAACTATCCAGTTGCACTGGAGTTTTGGCTAGTCATAGAACATGGCAGAAAGAGTACGATTACCTTACTCTATGGTTTAGTTTATCTGCGTTAGAAAGGCCCAAGAAAGCGAAAATAAACTGCCTAAAGCACAGGAAAGGTACAAAGTCACACAAACCTGGTAGTAATGTAGACGCGGTAATAATGAACTTATAGTCTTTCTATTGTGATCTGGATGTATCTCAGCGATCTCTTCATCTGACATAATAGCCATTCTCTGAAATAGATCCACTATGTTCGCACCCATATATGAATCAGGACCATACCAGACATTAAGATTGGGTATTTGAGCAAATGCCTACAAGGTCAATTGATAAGAGAGCATTTTGACATAAAGAATTAAATAAAAGTTATCCTTGCTGGAAAATATGCAATACAAGTTCCACTAACATATATAATACTTATAGAAGCCAAACATCTACCTGTAATATAGTTGCAACCACATTCGAAGAAGTACAGGTTATCGTAGGAACAAGTTCATGAGTATGAGCTTTTGTTTCCAGAGAAGTATTGATGTAAATAACGTGTAAAGAAGGAGGAGATCGTGAGGCTGCCCTCAGAAAATGTGTATATGCGGAACTTGAAGCAGCATCTGCCAAGGAACATCCAATTTGCTCGCTGGACATTCTATAAACACCAACCTACGTGATAAATCTGTAAGTCAGAGATCTAGATAGTTTTGGCTTATCAAAGTACTGGACATCCTAAATATGCTGATGGGTCACAGTTATCAAAATGAGACCATGATTGAATTCAGCCAGCAGCTTACTAGTTAGCTACGAGAATACTAGCTCAAATGTTGGACAATAGAATCCTTAAATATTGTGTATAAACACATAGTTAAATTGCACAAATGTTCATTTTACAAAGCATAGCATAGTATTTATTACAAGAAAATACCTTATTATTATGTTTTAGTATGACATGTATCATTGATAGACACTAGCTAAATGCTGGCGCATTGCTACAGAAATAATAAAAAGAAATCCAATCATGTGGCACATCAGTGTCTATATAAATCCATGGGCACAATAATTGACTGTTAGAAAAAACAAGGCAACTTACAAATGTCAACCATAAAAATAATCATATAACATATTTTACGTACCCTAAAACAAGATGGTGGAAATCATGGAGAGATGGTCCCACTAGAAAGTTATCTTTGGTGGAGAGGTGGTGGATTGGCAGACGGCCCATCACCACCAACTCAAATATTTATAAGAGTAAAGATTATTTTGTAGTTTTAATGCCTGCAGCAAACTGAACCAATGCAGCGACGGATTGCAGTTTTCTGCTCGCAGTAGTATGTGGTTGTGGGTTAGAAGCCTTGTAGTAAATTTACTCAATATTTTGTGTAATTAGTAGATCGACTGTTGGACCATAAAATTATTTAACATATTAAATATAAAATGCAATAAAATTGTACATCTGTGGTTATCACACTCGATAACATAGTGTATAGAAACACCTTGTAGTTAATATGTCCTCATACTTGAATACATATTTATAACATGTCATAACCACTGGCATATACCCTTCAATAATGTTAGTTATTGTGTTCTGATGTTGAATGGCATGGTTGTAGGTTCGAAATATTCTGTTACTACATTTACACTGTATTTTGAGTAACCACATACACACTTTAATACAGTCTAACAAGTCCCCATTCACTGAAAACATGCCACTTCACCAATGATTTAGCCAGTACAGTTATTTCACTAAAGATGTACATGCTAATGCAATAGATGAACAGGATCTGACTAGGCTCTTCTGTTCTGGTATTTTCCAAGGCCAAATTGCTAGTTTGGACTGGTTTTTGTAAGACCATAAGTGCAGTACATAGTAATATAACTGTAACCATATAAAGGACCCTATCGAAACAAGAAAATGTCATATGAAGGTCCCAAAGCGACGTCATTATTACTAACATAATAGCAGACATAATAGCACAAAACTTCTCAAAACTTAAAGAAAGTCAGTGATACTAACTGATAAAATACCTTACTAAATCCTGCTTGATCAAGTTTGCACGAACATTTTCTGACGTAAAGTCAACACCTAGCACTGCGATATATTTGCATCCTGCTTCAGCCATCTTAACAGCACTATCTGCCATCACCAATGAGTCAGATATGTGAATGTGGGGCCATTGCCTCTTTGCAGCAGTTAGGATGCCTTGCACCTCAGGATCCATATAGAAGTGTGCCACAATCCCAATTTTTTTCTCCATAAGGGCGTTCACAAGCTCTGTGATCTTGGACTCATCAGGAGATAAAAACATTGCCTGCAATTTTACAATTAAAACCAGTTAGTCTTCGTACTACATGCAGAAACAAAGCGAACTTACAGTAATATTATTTAACATTTAACTTCATGTAACTTTGATTTGTTACAGAGTTTTAAATAAAAAACTGAAATAACTTTGCGCGTAGCAATGTCGTTCAGTTGAAGGTTTAGCCTTTCACATTTTCTCTCCCTAGTGGGATTTGTTACTCTTAACTTGACGAATAGTCCATTCCATACATATCAAAATGTGATACATGATGTCCCTTGGACATGGTATCTTCCTACCAAGGTAAGAATATTGAAGTGTCGCCAGCTCCCTCCCTCTACCAACTCAGGCTCTTCCCAGCTGCGAGGGGGTTCCCTCTTTGTCCTCCTGTCTGGGGTAGATCTATCTCGTATGTACAACCTATCATCTGTCACTCTTATTACGCTTGATTTTCATAACTGTTGTAGCTTTTGTAGCCAAAGTAGAAGACTCACACCTTTTTGAGGGACAGCAGGAGTACTGCCCTTTCATAGCTTTTGTAGCCAATTTTCATAACTGTTGTAGCTTTTGTAGCCAAAGTAGAAGACTGACTTCTTTTTTGAGGGACAGCAGGAGTACTGCACTTTCATAGCTTTTGTAGCCAAAGTAAAGCAGTTTTTGTTTGTTAGGTTACAAACATGTGAGGCACATGATACACCCGC
This sequence comes from Stipa capillata, assembly GCA_019208055.1. Lineage (NCBI taxonomy): Eukaryota > Viridiplantae > Streptophyta > Magnoliopsida > Poales > Poaceae > Stipa > Stipa capillata. The sequence goes on along the minus strand of JAGXJF010005514.1, from coordinate 47,289 downwards.
TACAGCCTGATGATTACATCCCTACTACAGATACACCCGCTACTCCCATACTAGAAGGTCCAATGAGTTGCACATGAATATGATGTTGCCTAAGTCAGATACTCTTTTGCTATTAAGGAACCAAGGGCTAGACATGACGCCGTCGGAAGAAGGAGAATCACCAAGTGAAGACTTCCGGACATTAAAACCTCCATGAAGACTTGTTGACGGAGACCGAGGACGAGGCAAAGAAGATATCAAGTCAAGCTTCGGTTCCCGCCAGAATCCGGACCTCCACCCGGAGGGTCCGAATAAACATCCGGATTGCAACTAGAGAGCTCGAATCTCCACTAGGACCTCAACCCGGAGGGTCCGGATTTCAGCCGGTCAGACCGGCCTGAGGGCCGGCTTAACCCGCCCAAATTGATTTCGGGCTAGGGTCTCCTTCTACCCATAAATAAGCCCCAGAGCCTCTATAATCCGTGGAATTTATTTTTTTTGATAGCTTGCTACTTGCATCTACGCGTCTGTCAATTGTGTTCAACAACCATTTGTAGAGACCACTTTTCAGAACCCCAATCTACTGTTATACTTCATCTATACCCGCAATTTCAGGTCGTCTTTTCATATTTTTTGCTTGTTCTTCGATCACTTGCAGGGAATTGAACCTCGTCTTCAGGCTGGCCATGCTTCCCACATTGTCAGTTATCTTCGAAGTTGATTTAATGATTGCTAAGGCGCATCCTCGTCATACGGTGTAGTCGGATCGTCAAAGTTGCCTTCACAAATCGATCTTGTGTTCTCTTCGAAAGATCAAGACACCCAGAGCAAACTAGGTTGCTCGTCGAGAATCTTTATCATACTTTTAGTTTGTTTTCTTTCGTCCTATCGTCCACATATAGCCAGAAAAATAAAAAAAATTCCTTTGTCCAAACCAATCTAGGCCTGCAATTTCAATCTTGTATTTTGCATTGTTGAAACTTTGCTGCATCAATCATGTCAAGTTGCTAGTCCTAGATTGGTTCCTGTTAGAGTTCCCAACTAGATCAAACTTTTTTTTCTATTCCCTTGGTCTTTTTGTTCCCGTGATTTTCCGCTGCAGATCCACCTCAACATCAACCTGCCACCTCGCCCCCGCAACACCATCAACTCCACCGTCAAGAAAGTCTCCAACAATCCATCTCGAAGTCATTGTGGAGGATTAGGGAAGGCCTGCCTGGGGCGAGATTAGATTGTGAAAGCAACAAGGACAGAGCAGAACAACTCAAAATCCAATTGGAGATTGGATCCGAAACCGACGCGTTAAGGCCGGTCAAACTGCCCTAACCCTTCGGTCGGACCGCCAGCGCCTTTGAAAGAAAGAGCAAAAAAAAAGAGAAGAACAAAAAGAAGAACAAAAAAAGAAAAGAAAAAGAGAAGAAAAACAAAGAAGAAGTCTCTCCGCGCACCAACCAGTCTGACCGCTCTCCCAGCCAGTCTGACCGCTCTCCCAGCCAGTCTGACCAACTGTCACCCAGACAGTCCGGGTCGACGTCCGGATCTCCTCTGGATCACCCAGACCCCCAGCCCAGAGGGTCCAGATTCTCTCTGGACAGCCCGAACCTTCACCCGGAGGGTCCGAATTTTTTCATCCCGTTTTCCACTTGGCTTCAGTATCTGGGTTTAGGATTGCTCTTACTCGTTTTTATCGAAGTCCAGCAACTAGGGCTAATATTCTTGAGCATCTTTTCAAACCGTGGGTTGCTGGTCACCCTCTGCGGCTTGGTAAGAACTTGTAAGATTTGTGATTTGGCTTGAAAGTTTGAGGGACTTATCACCACATCCTAGTAGTTAGTAGGAACATATACCTGTGATCTTGTCTCTTGCTTTCTACTAACCATGGTAGGCTCACAAGGACACAATGGGGATGATCTCACCCCTCGCTTAGAAAAGATACAAGCTGAGCTTCAGGCGGTGGTGTCCAACCACGCTCGCGACATTAACGACCGCATCGGCCACACCGTCGACCGCATTGATTACCTTGAGGGAAGAAGCCAGGAGCTCTCTCCCAAGTTTGACGCTCTCCTCAGTAGATTGGACGGCGCCTCACGAGCACCACGACATCAGCTGCCGCCTCCACTACACGTGCCCACCCCCGTTCTCGCTACTTCACAATAGCGAGCACGCCGAGTATCGCATGAGCAGGCGCCCGCTATTTTCGGTGCCTCGTTGCATCTTCGCACCGACCATGCTGCTTCAACCATAGCAACCACGAGAGATATCGACTAGGTTGGCGACTCCGAGGATGAGAACGCCGTCAACACCAACAATGATCGCCTCCATCGATGACTATGATATAACCGACATGGTATGGCACCACGTCGAGAGGTATGCACACACGATGATACCCCTAAATTGAAGCTGAAAATTCCACCATTTGAAGGACGCTATAACCCTAATGCTTATCTTACTTGGGAGTTAGAGGTAGAACAAAATTTTGCATGTGATAATTATCCTAAGGATTACCATGTTAGAGCTGCTATATGTGAATTTACTGATTTTGCTTCCATTTGGTGGAGTGAACATTACAGGATGTATGCTAATAATCTACCTACCACTTGGGCTACTTTAAAAGATGCTATACGTACTTGTTTTGTGCATCCATACTATCAACGTGAATTGCTTAACAAATTACAACGTTTGACTCAAGACACTAAATCTGTTTAAAAATATTATCAAAAACTGCAAAATGGGTTAATTTGTTCTGCTTTAGTTGAGGATAATGAGGCTATGATGGATAGGTTCTTTGGTAGATTAAATCGTGAAATACATACTATTTTGGATTATAAGAAGTACAATTTCATTACTCGACTATTCCAAGCCGCTTGCAAAGCTGAATGTGAAGTGCAAGATTGACAGCCGAGAGCGAGTGCAAATTTTTCTACAGGTCGTACGTCGTCGTGGACACCTCGCACTCCCGCTGCCCCGTCTACCCAACCCACTGCCCTGACTACTTCGGCTAGCAGGACAAGTTCGGCTGCCCCTACAAAAGCCCCTCACGCACCAATGCCATCCACTCATTCCCCGGCTACTCCGGCAAAAAGTTCCACTTCTTCCAATTCTTCCACAGCAAGAACAAAGGAAACCCAATGTCATCGATGCAAAGGGTATGGGCATATGCAACGAGAATGCCCCACAAAACGAGTATTGATCGTCCTTGAAGATGGTGAGTACGATTTCGCTACTGACTATGATGAGGCCACCTATGCTCGTATTGTGGAGCAAAAACGATCAGACTTCTGAACACGAGATGGAGTTAATGGGTGTTGAGGATGCAGATAAGTACATGAGCTTGATCACCCAACGTGTGTTGAGTGTGCAAATGAGTCATGCTGAGCAAAATAAGCGGCACAATGTATTCCACACAAAGGGTGTTGTGAAAGATCGTGTAGTTCGTATTATTATTGATAGACAGAGTTGCAATAATTTGGATAGCATGAAAATGGTGGAGAAGCTCTCTCTCACCACCAAACCACACCCTCATCTTTATTACATCCAATGGTTTGACAACAGCGACAAACTTAGGATAACACGAACAGTGCGTGTGCATTTTACTATTTCCACTTATGCTGATATTGTTGAATGTGATGTGAAACCTATGCAAGCATGCTCTGTGTTAGTTGGTAGACCATGGCAATTTGATAGAGAATCAATTCATAATGGTAAGATTAATCAATATTCTCTCATGCATAAAGGCAAGAAAATTGGTTTACTTTCTATTTCTCCTGAACAAATCTTAAAAGATGATCTTGCTAGAGTTAGTAAAGCTAAGAATCAGGAGCAAAACAAAAATGAAAATCAAATTATGGCTAAGGACTTTAAACAATACAAGATTAAATGCAAATTGGAACCTAAACCTGCCAATGAAATAAGATTAAAGGTACATGTTTGTTAGCTAGTAAGTCTGATATTTCTGATTTAAATGCTACGAATTCAGCTTGCTATGCTTTAATTGCAAAAAGGCATTGTTTACACTTGAGGATTTGCCTTCCTCTTTGCCTCCTGTTGTCATTAACATTTTGCAGGAGTATGCCGATGTCTTTCCACAATGTGTACCACCTAGATTACCACCTATTCGAGGAATTGAGCATCATATTGACTTAATCCCTGGTGCCTCGCTTCCCAACCGTGCGCCATACCGTACCAACCCCGAGCAGACTAAAGAAATTCAGTGACAAGTACAAGAACTACTTGATAAAGGTTATGTTCGTGAATCTCTTAATCCATGTGTTATTCCTGTTATATTGGTACCTAAAAAAGATGGATCATGGTGTATATGTGTTGATTGTAGAGCTATCAATAATATTACTGTGAGACATCGTCATTCTATTCCTAGGTTATATGATATGCTTGATGATTTAAGTGGTTTTACTGTGTTCTCTAAAGTTGATTTGCGTAGTAATTACCACCAAATTCCCTACTACAGATGCACCTGCTACTCCCACACTACAAGGTCCAATGACTAGAGTTCGTGCACGTCGTATCAATTATTAGGTACTTTCGTTTCTTGGTGATTCCATGAGTTACACATGAATATGATGTTGCCTAAGTCGGATACTCTTTTGCTTTTAAGGAACCAAGGGCCGAACATGACGCCGTCAGAAGGAGGAGAGTCACCAAATGAAGACTTGTTGATGGAGACCAAAGACGAAGCCAAGAAGATATCAAGTCAAGCTTCAGTCCCCACCAAAATTTGTACCTCCATCCAGAGGGTCCGGATGAACATCCAGATTGCTACTGGAGAGCTCAGACCTCCACCCGGAGGGTTCGGATTTCGGCCAGTCAAACTGGCCTGAGAACTGGCTTTACTTGCCTGAACAAACTTTCGAGAATTCAAATCCGTTTTGGGCTAGGGGTCTCCTTATACTGATAAAGAAACCCCCAAAGCCTCTGTAATCCGTGGGTTTTTATTTTGTAAATAGATTGCTATTTGCATCTACGCGTCCATTAATTGTGTTCAACAACCAGTTGCAGAGACCACTTTTCGGAACCCCAATAGACTGTTATACTTCATCTATACCCGCAATTTCAGGTTGTGTTTTCATATTTCGTGTTTGTTCTTCGATTGCTTACAGGGAATTGAACCTCGTGTTCAGACTGGCCGTGCTTCCCGCATCGTCAGTTATCTTCAGAGTTGGTTTAGAGGTTGTCTTTTCATATTTCTTACTTATTCTTCGATTGCTTGCAGGGAATTGAACCTCGTGTTCAGGCTGGCCGTGCTTCCCACATCGTCAGTTATCTTCGGAGTTAGTTTAGAGATTGCTAAGGCGTATCGTCGTCGTACGGTGTAGTAGGATCGTCAAAGTCGCCTCCACAAATCGATCTCGTGTTCTTTTCGAAAGATCCGGACACCTATACACTCATCACCGCCGCTCAGCCATAGAAAATTGTTGTCGCCAATGATAACCGAATAAAAAGCAAGACTAGCTTCTTTAAGCAATAACCTTTTCGATCCATGGAAACAAGGGCGAGGTGAGTTGCAAATATAGACAAAGGCACCGACTTGGATCATACCAATGCAAATCTTGTTAATACTGGAGTTACAAGGTGCGCTCTCAACTTTGAAGCTTTCACGAGTTTTTATGGCCTGTTGTGAGTTTATCGTCACCATTTGTCCTGTACCATTCTTCGATTGTTGATCTACAAATATGCTCCCTCCACTATCATGGAATATGCTATCTAGCTTTTCCGACCATCAATGATATCTGATTTCACAGTTTTTTTTTAAGATTGATTTTACTCCATCACACACAAATGGTATATGTTAGGGATCATGATTCACGACTAGATTGTAAATCTTCATGTACTTTATTTGTACAACAACTGATATCTTCAGTGATTTCTATGGTTTCCTTTCCAAGGAATAAAGCTCTGAGCTTTCATTTCCCTAAACGAAAGCACATATATTAGGCATTTAACTAAATTTCCCCAAGCAAGCCACCACCAAGACCACACCAAGTGGAAGGTAACGATGATGTTGACACTATCCAGTGGTGGCCATAGTCTCCATTCTTGACCATACACATAGCTATGACCACGAGTCAGCTCCTTTTCTCGTTAGGGATTCTAGAAAAAGGAAAAAGGGAAATGCAAGAACCAATAGAAAAGCTACCTTCTATTATCCGATGCAACTTTAGTGGAAAAATGGAAATTGGCACCCAGCCTTGGCAGATTCTACACGTCAAACATATCCAAGCAAACCACTACTTTTTTAGCCATTTCTTAGTCAAATATATATTAATTTCCAATTTGTGGAGACATTGACACGTCTTTTCCATGAGATCACCGAGAAAAACCGACTGACTAACAAGAATAAGCCAAACAAAGAGAGCTCACCTGGGCCTTGGCGTAGCTCCCCTGCGCGCGGACGGCGCCGCCGCGGCCGATAACGAGCGACGGGAACGGCTCGCCACGGGGTCTGCCCTCGCGCGCTGCGATAGCTGCCCGCGCCCGCTTCTGCATGCCGACTAGCACATTGTGCCACGTCCTGGCCGGCGACCGCCCCCCGCGGGCCACCCCGAGCGGCGCGAGATCGGTGGAGTCCACGTTGAGCACCTCCTCGGGGCGCGCACCGTCGAGCGCGGAGACGAGGCAAGCGCAGTACCCGCGCGAGAGCTCCGAGTCGGAGTCGGCCGCGAACCGCATCCGCCCCGCGCCATCGCACCTGCTCACGAGCCAGACCTGAGCAACGCACCCCATGACGCGGTTGGCCGCGACGCGGTCCGCCTCGGGCAACCGCGGGAGCGCGGCCGCGTAGGCGAGCAGGCGGCGCGCACGGTCGGCGTCCGGGAGCGCACGGAACTCTTCGGCAAGCCGGCGCAGGTGGAAGCGCGGAGGTGCGGTCTCCTCGTCGTCGGAGGCGGCGCGCGGGAGGGGCGAGGGTGGAGGAGGGGCATGGGACTGGGCCGCAGACGGCGTGGGAGCCGCGGGGGCGAAGAGGAAGGCCCCGGGAGGGGTTGAGAGGGAGGAGGTGGTGGGGCTTCGGGGCGGGGGCAACGAGGGAAGCGGTGGCGGCGGCGGCGGCGGCGGCAAGGAGCGAGGCGTCCATGGCGGTTGTGTGGTTTGGAGACGTGGAGGAGGGGGCGCTTTTTTATTGGAACTGGGTGGAGAGGGTAGGACTGTAGGAGGCGGCGTAGGGCGCTTTCTTTTTGTGGGGGATCGAGGCCCAGGGTTGGGAAATGGGAACTGGAATGGGTGCGGGTCGGCGGCAAGTTCCGCGTCGGGTCTGCCTTCGAGCGCAGGTCGTGCGTTCGTAGTGAGACGCAGTTTTAACCTTTTTTTTGGAGTTTAGGAGCTGTTCACTAGACTAACTTTGTTAGATAAGTTTTTACAATTTACGGCCTCTAATAAAACACTCCCTTATACACGAGTATTCATTGTTTTATGAGATGCGTGCATATATTTTAGTAGTTCACAACCTTCTATTTTAGATGTATACAGGCATACGTTTTTCCATCATTGTTCAAGAAATACGGGCATACAGAGAATTAAGGAGGAACATTGTTCTGTACGATTTTTTATTCATGTTTTGTGTCGAAGAAATTGTGGTATAAATCTTCACCATTGTTCACGAAATTGTACGTGCCATAATCCGACTTGTTGGAGAGAGAAATTCACATGAAGTTTGTATGATTTTGTTCGTGGTCCTGAATGGTGGATCCTGATCATCAGTTTATGAAATTTATATCCAAATTTGTCTTGATTTTATTCAAGATTTATTTTACTTTAATTCTTGTTCATGATCTGAAAATGGCTATTGAACGGTGGAAAAAAATACCATGAACAAAAGTTTAGTCGTGATTATGCTCATCTTTTGAATTTCTTCTTTAAGTTCAAAATATTTATTTGGTGCAAAATCGGTTCATTATTATATAAGTGTGCAAAAAAAATGTACATGAACCATGATACCATATACGAAATATTCGTGAAAGAGATATGATTGAGAGAAAAGAGGGACTAAGAGAAAAAAATGAGAGGATGGGTGGAAAATGAGATAACAAAGGAGTTAGCGTGTGTTTTGCAAAATAGGATGGACTGTGATGATGAGTAGTCCATTAATACCGTAAACGGGATAGTATTCGTATATGAATATCCAGTCCTGGATATTCGGAGCAGCTGACGTAGTAGCCCAGGAGTCTAGAAGATAAGGAATCCTTACGTAATAAGGAGAGACATCCCTCAAACTAGGAAGACAATCGCTACGTTTAAGGAAGGCAGAGTCCTGGTTATAAATAAGTCCATGATCGCCACGACTCGGATTAACCCTTATATAAGGATGCGAAGACCCCCAAGGAAAGAACAAGGCACACACAAGTAGGATCAGAAGCCGAAGCTAGAACAATACGCAAGCCTTCAGAGATTGAGCCCTAACCGTTTTGGAGCTCTAATCTTCTACCTAGCGTCCTCGAGAAGATTCATCAAGTCATCCAGTCCTACTCGGAGAAGGTCCCAACTAGATTTAGATCCCATCTAGGATAGCCACTAACACACCCTTGTAAACTACTCGTGATTCAATATATACCAATAGGACGTAGGTTTACTATCCTAAGTGAGGCCTGAACCTGTATACAAATTATTGTCCGTGTTTCCCAATGCTACGAGACTACGGCCCTAGGGGTCCCTACTCTTCAACAAATCTTTTTCTCACGACAACTGTAAGATCGACGGTTTACCAATCATCGACTGATGGCACCGACCATAGGGACCTCTTCGGCCGTTTCTGTCGAAACAGTGTTGGAATCAACTCAAGATACGACAAGCCTCGTGCAACGAACCGGTTTCTCGGACGAGGGCTTCTATGACAACTTCAGTCGCCCGTCCGATCCAGAGCCAATGCCCGAGCACGTTGATCTTGGAACTCGTTCCCCTAATGAGGATTCTGATAGCAATACAAGTCGTTTCAAGATCGAGTGTGCCAGGGCCTTCAACGGAAAATTGAAACTTTTCGACAATGCTGCCACAAATGCTGCAAGCCCAATGTCGGGATTGTCACCGGCTGCACCGCGTGGAGATATCATCAGACCGGTAGATCCAAACACCTCCCAACCAGGGGGAGAAGGGTACGCAGCCCGGACTGCTCAGAAACTCTCTGAAGTTCACTATATACTTTTGCATCCTCTGACGCATGATCTTAGCACTCCCCCCCCCATGGAGAACAATGGATGCATGACTTGGAGGCCAAACTACAACAGGCTCTAGCACAAGTGGAATCCTCTCGATTAATGTCTCTTACCCACAATTCCAATGGTGGAAGGACTCCCCCACGAACGCTCGGAGAAGAATCAGATCTAGAAGGATGGTATGATCAAGAGGGACGACATCCCAAGAATAGACCTAACAGGAAATCGACCGATCTAACTAGGGGTACCGCCCTCCGACTGAACACAATTATCATACCGTGACCTACGCAAAAAACTTAATCAACGTAGGGACTCGAAGGACAGAAGACGATGTTCCCCAGCTTGGAACGTCCCGAAACATCGCAACCGGAGTTGGGAGTGATCCCCAACTCCGGATAGCAGAGAATTCGAAGCTTCTCAAAAAACTATCAATGGGTGCCATGTCGGACCCCAGAATCCATAACAGAGAGTCTTAAGTGAAACCACCCGCTAAGTCGAAACGTCAACCCCGACCTCAACCCCTGGGTATCAATTCCAAGAGGAGTGGGGTGATATGGCTTCGAATAGCCCGAGACGTTAACCCCGAACCTTCTCTGGCAAACTAATGCACAGATCAAGTAGGGTGATATGGTCTCCTCACTCTTTTCTTACTGAGCCGGAACGTCAATCCCAAACTCGTCCCGGCAAACTAATGCTCGGCTGAAGTAGGATGATATAGTTCCCAACCTCTCAGTAGCAGAGTCACTTCACAGGGGTGATTAAACCTAATAACTCTATGATATAGACTCTGAAACCCTACCCACATCATGTGCTTCAATAACATACACACATGGCACATGAGCCAGGCGAAAACAACCAGATTTCACAGCAGTAACTCTACGACTGAAACTGCAATATTATAAGTTCTTGAAACTTAACAACATATATTCACATAAGGGATCCGAAGATCCAACTACACAGCGGAAGAGTATATATGGCTATGAAGCCAAAAAGGTCAGGCCAAAAGTGGCAGCAGAACAAACCAAGCTGCCAAACCCCGGGGGCAGGACCACTGCCTGGGATTTTCTAGTGACTAGTCGTCGTTGGCGTCGATCTCTAAGTAGAAGCCACCCTTGGGAGGGGTAGTTTCCTCTGCAACAAAAATGTCAACGATAGCAGGGTGAGTACAAAAATTGTACTCAGCAAGACTTACAGTGGGGAAATTAGTAATAGATGTGACAGGTATCAACAAAGGGTAATATGGACTATTTTGCGGAAAGCCAATTTTACCTTTGTCAATAGAAGTTAAGTAGAGGAAAACCGACTACCAGAATACTTTTCCAAAGGAGACGAGTCGAACACTTCACGAACATTTCTTACTACAGATCACAGCACCTTAGATTTCCTGATTCTTCCTCGACCACCCTGGGAGGAAGCAATCGCTAACACCACAGCCTTAGAATTGGCAAGTTTTAGAGTCTGTTGTAGTTGTCTAATTCGTTGCGGATTCTTACCAAGCTGTCCATAACCGCGGACATGGCTGTTCAACAGTTTTAACCCTGCAGGGGTGTACATCTTTACCTACACGTATCGATCGACTCCTAATGCCATCGACGATTTACACACTTTCACGAGGTGTGCTGGTGGAGGGTGATCGAACACGATCGTTACAATGCTTTCGACCTAGGTATGAGCCACCCTTACGGGCCAGTCCATGTACATCAGTCCGGTCGTAACTACGGCATGGTCCCATAAGTTGTAGCAGGTGATACATCCCCGGACTCGAACCGTGTGTACCCCTTACACCTATATTGAAGCATCACACCACATTATTTTTCACTCACCCAGTGAACAGAAACGGCAAACTATGCAGCTCATACTCTAAGTCTAGGCAAATTATTTAGTCATGGGTGGTCCATTATCCCACCCGTGTAGAAGTACGTAAATCTTGGTTCGAACCATTATTCCGAACCATTTAGCTTGAGCGGTTCAGACCAAATTTGAGATTCGATTTTAATTCTTCAGGGGAAATTTAGAGTTGCTCTTAGCATTTCAAAATTTCAAAATCCTTCTCATTCCTAACTTGATGCACATGCCATGATGCACATTAGCAGAGGGTTAACTTTGGGGATGTTACAAACCTACCCCCCTTACGAGAATCTCGACCCCGAGATTCGGATCAACTAGAGAAGAGGGAGGGGTACGCTGATCGAAGAAGATCTTCACGTTCCCAAGTAGCTTCTTCTTCGGAATGGTTGGACCATTGAACTTTGAAGAACTTGGCGTTGCGTCTTCGTGTAGTCCGTTCCATTTCATCGAGTATACGAACGGGGTATTCTCGATAAGACAGATCTTTTTGAAGATCCAGAGTATCAACTGCCGACTCTGTAATTGGATCTTTGAAACACTTCCGAAGTTGAGAAACATGGAAGACATTGTGGATATTGGATAACGACGGAGGTAGTTCCAACTGATATGTGACTTCACCTCGCTTGGAAAGAATGCGAAAGGGACCAATGTAACGAGGTGCCAACTTTCCTTTGATGCCAAATCGGCGAACACCCTTGAGAGGAGTGACCCGAAGGTAGACTTTATGGTTTGGCTCAAAGTGAATGTCACGACGATGAAGGTCGGAGTAGCTCTTCTGACGAGATTGAGCAGTTTTCAACCGCTCTCGAATAACTCGAACTTGATCCTCCGCTTCTTTGATCAAGTCTGGTCCAAGAATTTGTCTTTCTTCGGTTTCAGACCAATTAAGTGGAGTTCGACATTTGCGCCCATAAAGGACTTCGAAAGGGGCCATGCCTAGGCTTGATTGGAAGCTGTTGTTATAAGAAAACTTGGCAAAAGGAAGGCACTTCTCTCACTTCGTGCCGAAAGATATAACACAAGCCCTAAGCATATCTTCAAGGATTTGGTTAACCCTTTCGGTTTGTCCACCGGTTTGGGGGTGATAAGCTGTGCTGAACGAGAGACGAGTTCCCATAGCAGCCTGAAGACTTTCCCAAAACCTGGAGGTGAACAAACTACCACGGTCGGAGATTATCCGTTTAGGAATTCCGTGGAGAGATACGATTCGAGATATGTATAATTCAGCTAATTGGCCAACTGATATCTTCTCTCAGACAGGGAGAAAATGTGCGACTTTGGATAGGCGATCCATGACTACCCAAATGGCATCATTCCCCTTCTGAGTTCTTGGAAGGCCCGTGACGAAATCCATACCAATTTCGTCCCACTTCCACTCAGGGATAGGCAGAGGTTGGAGTGTGCCTGCGAGTTTTTGGTGTTCCGCTTTAACACGACGACACACATCACATTCAGAGATGAAGCGAGCGATCTCTCTTTTCATTCGAGTCCACCAAAATCTCTGCTTAAGGTCTTGGTACATCTTCGTACTACCCGGATGAATGGACAACGGAGAGTCATGAGCTTCACGAAGAATAGATTCTCGAAGATCGTTGTTCTTCGGCACAACTAGATGTTTGCCAAACCAAACAACACCTTGAGCATCGATTGAGAAACATTTAGCAACTCCGCTAACAATGTTCTTCTTGATCTTGCGAATACCCTTGTCTTGCTTTTGAGCAGATTTGATTTGATCTTCAAGAGAAGATTGGATTTCAAGGGTATTAAGGAAACTACTTTGAACGACTTCAAGATTAAGCCGTGCAAATTCCTCATAGAGGGGCGGTTGAGATTCTTGGATCATAAGATTGTTACAGTAAGTCTTCCGGCTAAGTGCATCCGCCACGACATTAGCCTTACCGGGTTGGTAATGGAGACCCACGTCGTAATCTTTGATCAATTCCAGCCATCTTCGTTGCCTGAGATTCAGGTCGGGCTGGGTGAAGAGATATTTCAAACTTTGGTGGTCCGAATACAACTCACAGCGATTACCGATAAGGTAATGCCGCCAAATCTTCAGAGCATGAACCACTACAGCAAGCTCTAGGTCATGAGTTGGATAGTTAGTTTCATGTGGCCTCAACTGACGAGAAGCATAAGCTACCACATGGCCTTCTTGCATCAACACACATCCAAGACCTAGGCGAGAAGCATCACAGAAGATGTCAAAGTTCTAGTGGATGTCCGGAAGGACAAGCACAGGAGCGGAAGTTAATCGGCGCTTTAGCTCTTGGAAGCTTCCTTCGCACCTTTCAGTCCACTCGAACTTCTTTTCCTTCTTGAGGAGTTCGGTCAAAGGTTTAGCATGTTTGGAGAAGTTCTCGATAAAACGGCGATAATAGCCGGCTAGACCAAGAAAACTCCGCACCTGCGTGACCGATTTTGGTTGTTCCCAGTTGAGAACATTCTTGACTTTACTAGGATCCACGGTGACACCTTTCGCCGAAAGCACGTGGCCTAGAAAAGCGACTTCTTTGAGCCAAAACTCACACTTAGAGAATTTAGCATAAAGCTGATGTTCACGAAGTTTTCCTAAGACAAGCTTCAAGTGCTCGGCATGATCTTTTTTCGTCTTGGAGAAAATCAAGATGTCATCGATGAAGATGATCACAAAACGATCCAAATATTCCATGAAGATGGAATTCATCAACCTCATGAAGGTAGCAGGAGCATTGGTTAACCCAAAAGATATTACGGTGTATTCGTACAACCCATAACGAGTCGTAAATGTCGTTTTTGGAATATCTTCGGGTCGGATCTTGATTTGATGGTAGCCCAACCTCAAATCAATCTTGGAAAAGATGGTTGCTCCAGTTAATTGATCAAACAGATCATCAATCCGTGGAAGCGGATATTTGTTTTTGATCATCACCTCATTAAGAGGTCGATAGTCAACACACATCCGCAGGCTTTTATCTTTCTTCTCCACGAATAGGGCAGAGCATCCCCAAGGAGAGGAGCTCGGTTGAATGAAACCTTTTGCTTCTAACTCCTGGAGTTGTGTCGGAGTATTATTCTGGCAATACTACTTATAGGGCGGCGTGAGCACAGCAAATCTGGATGGGTGCACACGGGAGACAAGATTTAGACAGGTTCAGGCCCTCTCGGAGAGGTAATACCCTACGTCCTGTGTTTGGTGGCTGGTATTGCGTGTATCCCGGGTGCCGCAAGCCCTAGAGAATCGATCTCGAGGGGGCTTGAGGTTTGAAACAACGGAGGCTAGGTCAGATGAGACCAGATGTAATGAGATATGTTCAGATGCCGATCGGAGGTCACCTACCGGGCCTTATATAGCCGGCCAGGATAGGGTTACAGGAGTCCGGATCGGTTAACAGATGTGTTTCCTAATCGGTTACAACAGATTCCGGGTATGCCGGATTGGCAATAGTCCTTGTCTTGTACTCCACGGTGATGAGGCGCCCCCGTGCTTTAGTCGGACTCCGAGCAGCCGGCCCGACCCATCGCGTGGCCGGGAGGCCGGGTTCGTTCTCCTTGATGGTACCCGGGTGCCATGTCACTATCAGTAGCCCCCGAGTCCTTCACGATCTCACTGCAGCCGGTCGTTGCCTCTGGATGATCTTCCCGACTGACTTTGGCTGACTGGGAGATTGCGAAGGGCTAATGGAACTCCTGCAAACAAGACAATTAGAGCCAAATGACACTCACCCGTAAGGCAGGAATGTCAAGGCGAATGAGCTGTTAATGGGTAGTCTCTGGTGGCATTCGGTCCATCCTTAGGGACAGGGACCGACTGATAACCCGATGTGGGGCATGCCATGAATCCCGACTGAATTCCCGAGTAGCACCCGACCTTCCCGAGAGGGTTAAGGCCAGCTAGAGTCCCCTGAAGGAATGCCTCTGAAATTCTCGTCCGAACCAGAGAAAACAGACATGGCGCATAGGCTCCCGAGTTTCGAAGTCTTACACCGGGTCATTCCACTGAAACTGGGGATCCCAGTTACCAGGGCCTTCGAGACTTAAGTGCTCATCAGGTCTGGGCGGAGAATCCAGTAGCTCCGAGTTGCTCAGCGTCCAACTTGTGGCCCACGGAGGGCACGCCATTACTGTCCCTCACTCGGGTGTACTCAGTCGACTGCGTTCCTGCTTGAGGCTAGCCTCTGATACCCTTCGCAGCCAAAGCGCCCGGTGCCGACTCCTTCCGACAGCCGGCTAGTGATTTACGGGAAATGTGCTTTAACCGCAATGTAACGGAGACGTATTCCGTCGGGTTTTTAGCCTGAAAGGCCAACCATCAGATCTCCTTTATTAAACCGCACGAATCACGGCGCCGCCGGGCCGTGGGCGTGAAATAAGCGCGGCGTGGCCCGCGGGATGCGCGCGGGAATTCGGAGAGGCGCGGAGTGGGGAGCAACGGATTCGGACACGTGCCGACGTGGGGAAGCCGAACCGTTCGCCCACCCCTTTATATTCCAAAAGAGGCCGCGGGTCTGGCCCACGCATCCATTCGCTCTCTTCTTCCTCCTTGCGCCCGAACGCTTCGTCTTCTTCTCCCAAATCCACACGCGCTCGCCGCTCCATTCGAAACCCTAACCGCCGCCTCAACCACCTCGGATGCCATCCCCGGATTGGGAAGCCGATCCAACGGAAGCCGAAGAGGACGCTCTGGTTTGGAAGTTGCTGGGTGAGGAGGAGTCGCCTGCTAGCCAGATGGTCCCGTGGGTGAAGTCGACGGCGACGGACCTCCGGCTGACAATCCTCACGCGGCTCGGGCATCTGCCGCCGAAGGAGTTGGTCGGGTGGCGCGCCGCCGCCGGGGAGACCATTCCTACCCCCGACACCGGCGAGTTGGTCGTCCACGGCCCCTTCTTCGAGCGGGGGTTCTCCGTGCCAGCGCACCCATTCCTGCGGGGGCTGCTCTACTATTACGGGTTGGAGCTCCACAATCTCAACCCTAATAGCATTCTTCACGTCTCCTGCTTCATCACCCTCTGCGAGTGCTTTCTCGGCATCCAGCCGCACTTCGCCCTGTGGAAGCATCTCTTCATGGTGAAGCCACAGCCGAGCAGAGACCACCCGGCCGTGGTGGGCGGTGCCGGGTTCCAACTGAGGTCGGGAACGGCAAAAAGCTACCCGGCTCCGCCAATGCAGACGTCCAACAAAGACTGGCACGCCTTCTGGTTCTACTGCGCCAACCCGGCGCCGTCGCTGTCGGCCTTCTCGGGTCAGCCGCCGGTGATCAAGCCGAGTTGGTCGGACCCGCCACTCGAGAGGGAGCAGGACAGCGTCGCGGTGGTGATGGCGCAGCTCGAGGCGGCGATGAAGGCCGGGGTCACCGGAGCGATCGTCGCCGCGACCTTCGTCCGCTGGCGGGTGCAGCCGGCCAAGCTGCGGGCACACCCGATGTACGAGTACACCGGAGAAGGCGACCCGACTCGGGAGTCCACGGAGGAGCTCACGGAGAGCGAAATCCAGGGCCGGCTCGAGAGGCTTTTGGCCCAAGGGACGAGTCTGGTCTTCCCCGAGCGGCCAGCCCCCTTCAGCTGGGCGAACCCCCCGAGTGACGTAAGTACCCGAGTTCTTCCTTTTTGGTTTCCTCGCAATTTCTTCACCGATTCTTACTCGGGATTTGCTTCTGTGCTTCTGCAGATATTGTTTGGCTTCTATTCCAAGGCTCCCCTCCCGGAGGATGAGATTTGGAATCAGTCACAATACGCCGACGTCCCGAGCGGCGGGGCGCCACCGCCAGGAGCAGTCGGGGCTCCTTCTTCCGGCGTCGGACACTCGGGAGACGCCGGGTCTTCCGCTTCCGGCGCCCGCCCTTCAACGGGCGCCGGGTCTTCCGCTTCCGGCGCCCGTCCTTCAAGGGGCGTCGGGTCTTCTGCTTTCGGCGCCAGCCACTCAAAGGGCGCCGGGTCTTCCAAGGGCGCCGGGCCCTCGAAGACCCCGCCGGTCGCTCCACCTCGTCCTCCCCCGCCGAGCACGCCCGCCCAAGAGGAAGACGACGAGGACTTGGACGACGTCAGCGCCTACCTGGTGAGGAGGCGGAGGCGGCCGGCGAGCACCACCCAGAGGGGGGGGCTCAACCACCGTTGTGAGGGGCACCGCCTCGCCGGAACGGGGCGGCTCTGCTTCCCCTGCCAGCCCGACGGCTCCGTCAGGGACCACGCCGACGGGACAGGAAGACGCCGCCGCCGGTGCCGACCTGGTGGCGCCGACTGTCACCGAGTCCCCCGCGGCGGCGCAGGAGGGCTCCGCCGCGGGTGCTAGCCCGGTGGCGCCGTCCGCCGCGGGGGCCGCGCAGGCGGGGGAGGAGGATCCCGCCACTGGCACCGATCCCGCGGCTCCGGCTGCCACGGAGTCTGCATCGGCGGAGCTGGAGGGCTCCGCCGCTAGTGACGATCCCGTGGCGTCGGCCGCCACGGGAGCTACGCTGGCGGAGCAGGAGGGCTCCACCACCGGCGCTGATCCGACAGCACCGGCTGCCGCCCCAAGTGAAACTTCTCGGGCGGCCGAAAACGAAGCTCCCCCCAGTCGGGGGGAGAAAAGAGATGCCGACACCGCCTTTGGGACGCAAGGTGGGCCGGGGGCCTCGGCGGCCCCGACAGCCGCTGCACCCGGGGGGCAAGGCGCGGGAGCTAAAAGGCGCCTCCAGGTTCCCCGATCCTCCAAGTAAGTATCTTCAGCGGTTGTCTCCTGGTCTTTGTTTCTTCACATGCTGACATGATCGGGCTTGCCTCTGTAGGACTCGGAGGGTGGGGGACATCCCAAAGGCGTCTCCGAGTGGCCCGGGGTCAAGCCAAGGTGCGGATCCCCCGACACCGGACGCCCGGGCCTCGTCACCTTCGGCTGCGGCGACTTCTCCATCTCGCCGGCCGCCGTCACCTCAGCCCGTGGGAACTCCCCTGCCATCCTCCGGACAGCCCGGCGTGCAGCCTACCTCACCGGTTGCTCCTCAGGAGGAAGCCTCCCCGGGAGCTTTGGCGCCGGTGGTGTCTGCGGGTGCCGGTCGGGACGTGGAGATGACAGAGAGCGAGCCTGGCTTGTCTTCGCCGATGCAGGAGCTCAGCGCGGCCCCGCCTATGAGGCCGTGTTCCGAGCTGGTGCGCTGACCTCTCCGTGTCCGGGAGACGGGCCCGGGGTCGCCGGCTACCACTGTCGACGACGTCGAGGAGGAGAAGGAGTGGCAGGCGACCACGGACGTCGCGGCTCAAATCGGAGAGATCCTCCCGGCCTTGCTGAAGGCCGCGAAGGAGGGGGCCAATCTGCTGAACGGCAGGCTGCGTCCGTTGATGGAGGTGAGTCGTTTTTTGCTTTCGGAGGAGTGTGTCGGTAGGAGGTAGCCCCCGGGCCTCTGCCCGACTGAGTCAGTCGGGCGGAGGGCCCTTTTTCTTTGTAGTCTTCACTCTGGGTGCACGAACAGTGCACCCAGAGGGTGTAGCCCCCGAGCCTGCGTGCGACTAGGATAGTCGGGCGGAGGGTGTAGTTATCTTTTTTCAGTCTGACTCTGGGTGCACGAACAGTGCACCCAGAGGGTGTAGCCCCTGAGCCTCCGCTGGGTCCTTGGGACTGAGTGGAGGGTTACAACCATCTTCCCGGGTAACTTTAATGGATGTTCATTTCCTTATGTAGAGCCTGAACAAGCGGTCGCAGGACAAGACCGCCTTTCTCCAAGACCGGCTGCCGGTGATCGAGCGGCTGGAGCTGCGGAAGTCCAAATGGACCAGCTGACCGCGAGCCGACAGTCGGCAGAGGACGTGGCCCGCAAGCGTGGGGCGGAAATTACCGGCCTGCAGGCGGGCCTTTCGCAGGAGATGGCGAAGTCCCGGGGTGAGTGAACCGAGTTACTCGTTGCCTTTCCCCTGTCGCGTTTGTGTCTTTGTCGTACTAACGTGTTGTCGCTTGCAGCCGCCAAAGAAGAAGTTGCCCGGCTAAGGATGGAGCTCGAGACGATGACGGCCCGCGCTCGGGACCTAGACGTCGCCAAGGAGCAGGCCCGGAAGCTTGAAGATGCGCTTACGGTGGAAAAGGCCCGGGCAGAGCAGCTCGGGCGCAAGGCCGAGTTGGTGCAGGCCCGTGCCCGGGACCTTGATGCCGCCGAAGAGCGGGCCAGGAAGCTTGAGGAGGCGCTCTTGGCGGAGAAAGCCCGTGCGGACTTGGCGGAGAAGCTGGAGGAGAAACTTGGGTGCGATGCCGAGTCGGCGGCCAAGAGGGCCACTGACGCGGAGGCGGCCGCCGAAGCCGCGAAGAAAGCTGCCACAGCGGCGGAGTCCGGTGAGTGCCCTTGTTGACTTTGGTTTTGTCCTGGCCTGCTGGTCTTTATCGCTCATGCTTGCTTTTTGCTGCAGAGTCGAAGGCGAATCTCGAGAAGTCCCGGGGGATGATCGAGTCGCTGCTGAAGGCCGGGCAGGTGGCGTGTGGTGCCGTCTGGCTGGACGAGACGGCCCCGGACTCCGTCGCGGCAGTCGCCGAGCGGCTGGGCCAAGTGCCCGATCAAGTGGCGAACGTCGAGGTGGACGGAGCGCGGACGGGGGCCTGCATAGTCCTGGTGGTGGTGCGATCCCATTACCCGCTGCTGGATATGGAGGCAATCGGGGAGGGGTACACCGCCGACTTCCCGGAAGAGGATATTCCCAGGATGATGCAGTCCGTGGAGTCCACCGTCGATTCGTTGATCAAGCGGTCGGGCCTGTAAAAAGTAGAAGTAGCTGTAAACTGCTCGGGCTAGCCGAGTAAAGCCTTATAAAGGACTCGGGAATGCCGAGTGAATTTTGTAAAGGACTCGGGGGTGCCGAGTGACTTATGTACTTGTTGGTTTTAACAAGTAAATTTTGTTCTGCTCGGGAAAGAACTTGTATTCCTGTGTACTTGAGTTTGTGCGTTTTTGCTCTTTGCCAACCCGTTGTAGCCTCCTTGGCGTAGGGATTAGCCGGTGGCGTGTGTCCCGTGTAGCATAAGGGTGTGGCATAAACCAGCGGTTGGTGTCAAAGAGTTAACGTTAGACTTGATACACAGTACTTAAGTATTCCGCGGGGGCAGAGCCGTGTACGCGCCGAGTGCCTGCTACGAGCGGGCGTAGCAGGTCAGTCGGGAGGAAGAAAGACTTGCTTTTGGGTGGGATGAAAAAGAAAGCTCTTTATTCATGTATTCAAGTTCATAAAACACTTAAGCATAGAAGCGACGTAGCTGTTCGATGTTCCATGCATTGGTGAAGATGTTACCGTCGCCGTCCTTCAGTCGGTAAGCCCCCGGGCGTAGTACTTCGGCGACTATGTACGGGCCCTCCCATGGCGGTGAGAGCTTGTGCTGCTCCTTGCCTGATTGGACTCGGCGTAGAACCAGATCGCCGACGTTGAAGGAGCGGCCGCGTACATGTCTGCTGTGATATCGCCGTAGGCTCTGCTGGTACTTGGCTGAACGAAGGAGTGCCACCTCGCGGGCTTCCTCGAGCTGGTCGAGAGCGTCCTGTCTGGCCTCCTCTGACTCAGCCTCGCTGAAGGCACGAACGCGGGGGGACCCGTACTCCAGGTCAGTCGGGAGGATTGCCTCGGCACCGAAGACCATGAAGAAGGGTGTGTAACCGGTGGACCGGTTGGGCGTGGTCCGAAGGCTCCAAAGTACTGATGGCAACTCGGCTGCCCACTTGCCTGCGAACTTGTTCAGTCGCTGGAAGATTCGGGGCTTGAGGCCTTGTAGAATCAAGCCGTTGGACCGCTCGACTTGCCCGTTGGTGCGTGGGTGTGCCACGGCGGCGAAGTCGAGGCTGATGTTGTAGTCGTCGCAAAACTCGAGGAAGGCTCGGCCGGTGAACTGGGTGCCATTGTCTGTGATAATGCTGTTGGGTACGCCGAACCGGAAGACAATGTCCCGGACAAACTCGATGGCCTTTTCAGCAGTTATCGTGGCGACTGGCTTGGCTTCGATCCACTTGGTGAACTTGTCGACCGCGACGAAGAGATGTGTATAGCCCCCGGGAGCCTTCTTGAGAGGGCCACCATGTCCAGACCCCAGACCGCGAAGGGCCAGGTGATCGGGATGGTCTGGAGAGCCTGAGCCGGCAAGTGTGTCTGCCGGGCGAAGTGTTGGCATCCCTTGCAAGTGCGGACAATGTGCTCCGCGTCGGACACAATGGTCGGCCAGTAGAAACCCTGTCGGAAGGCTTTCCCGACTAGTGACCCGGGCGCCGCGTGGTGTCCACATAGTCCCGAGTGTATATCATGTAGGAGTTGCTTTCCCTGATCTTGGGGTATGCATCGTTGGAGGATCCCGGAGGTGCTCCTCTTGTAGAGCTCGTCATTAATGACGACGAAGGCCTTGGCGCGTCGCGCGATGCGGCGTGCCTCGGTTCGGTCCGACGGGAGGATGTCCCGCAGGAGGTAGTCTAGGAAAGGTGCGGTCCAGTCGGGAGTGACGGTGAGGACTTCTGTTGAAGGTTGCTGAGCGGCGTCACTCTCCGGGACTTGCTGTTCATCGGCCTCGGGCGTTGTGTCTGCCTTGATAGAAGGGACATGCAACTCCTAGAGAAAAACTCCAGTCGGAACCACGTCCCGACTGGACCCCAGTTTGGCGAGTGCGTCAGCCGCTTCGTTGTCTCGGCGCAAGACATGGGTAATCTCGAGGCCGTCGAACTTGGCTTCGAGCTTGCGGACTTCTTGGCAGTAGGCTTCCATTGAGGGATCTCGGCATGACCAGTCCTTCATGACCTGCCGGACGACCAGTTCCGAGTCACCGCGCGCGAGGAGGCGGCAGATCCCGAGTGAAGCCGCAAGACGAAGACCGTGGAGCAGAGCTTCGTACTCGGCAACGTTGTTGGATGCCGGGAAGTGAAGCTGCAACACGTATTTGAAGCGCTCGCCCTTGGGAGAGATGAGCACAACACCAGCCCCCGCGCCCTGGAGCATCAGAGAGCCGTCGAAGTAGAGTGTCCAGTGCTCGAGGTCGATGACGGAGGACGGGGACTGGACTTCTGTCCACTCGGCCATGAAGTCGGCGAGAGCCTGGGACTTGATGGCCGTGCGGGGGGCGTAGACTATGCTGAAAGCCATTAGTTCCATTGCCCACTTGGCAATCCGACCCGTGGCATCGCGATTGTTGGTGACATCTGCGATTGGGAAGGAGCTGACCACCGTGATGGGGTGTCCCTGGAAGTAGTGTACTAGCTTCCGTGATGTTATGAACACCGCATATATGATCTTTTATATCTGAGGGTACCACGCCTTGGACTCGGAGAGGACTTCACTGATGAAGTAGACCGGGCGTTGGACCTTCTGAATGTGGCCGGGCTCGGAGCGTTCCACCACCAAGACCGTGCTGACTACCTGAGTAGTTGCTGCGACATAGAGAAGCAGTGATTCATTGGGCATGGGAGACGCGAGCACCGGGGGGGTAGTTAAGAACTTCTTCAAGCCGTCAAGGGCGTCCTGGGCCTCGGAGGTCCAGGTGAAGGTCTCCGACTTCTTCATGAGCTTGTATAGGGGCATGGCTTTCTCGCCGAGTCGGGAGATGAACCGGCTGAGAGTTGCCATGCACCCGGTCAGCCGCTGGACGTCTTTGAGGTTCTTCGGTGGGCCCATCTTGACGATGGCATCGATCTTCTCCGGGTTGACTTCGATTCCTCGTTCGGAAACGATGAAACCGAGTAGCTTGCCCGAAGGGACCCCGAATACACATTTCTCGGGGTTGAGCTTCATGCTGAATCTTCGAAGGTTGGAGAAGGTCTCTCCCAAGTCGCTCAGGAGGTCTTCTTTCTTTTGGGATTTGATCACCACATCGTCAACGTAGGCTTGTACGTTCCGACCGATCTGCGACTGAAGGCAGCGCTGTATGCACCGTTGGTACGTAGCGCCTGCATTCTTGAGACCGAAAGGCATGGAGACGTAGCAGAAGGCGCCAAACGGAGTGATGAAAGATGTCTTGATCTTGTCATCCTCCTTCATCTTGATCTGGTGATAGCCCGAGTAGGCGTCGAGAAAGCATAAAATCTCACACCCGGCCGTTGAATCGACCACTTGGTCGATGCGAGGCAGGGTGAAAGGGTCTTTGGGACATGCCTTGTTAAGGCTGGTATAATCAACACACATCCTCCATTTTCCATTCTTTTTGCGAACAAGGACTGGGTTCGCTAACCAGTCGGGATGATACACTTCTTTAATGAAGCCTGCTGCTAAAAGCTTGGCTATTTCTTCTCCTATAGCCTGACGTCTATCCTCAGCAAAACGGTGTAAGCGCTGTTTGACCAGCTTAGCATCCGGCCAAACATTCAGGGAGTGCTCGGCAGCCTCCCGTGGAACTCCGGGCATGTCGGAAGATGTCCACGCGAAGATATCCCGGTTGTCCCGGAGGAAGCTGACGAGCGCGCTTTCCTATTTGTCGCTGAGCGCAGTCTCGATCTGCGTCGTCTTCGAGGGGTCTTCGGGATCGAGCTGAATGGCCTTAGTGTCCCGCGCCGGCTGAAAAGATGTCGATGCCGAAGCCTTCTTAGCCGGGGGTGCTTCCTCAACCACGGCCGACTTGAGGCCAGCAAGCGTGGCCTCGGCGATCTGGGCCGCGGCAAGGTTGCAGTTCTCCAGATCACACGTGTAAGCGTGCTGGAAGCTGCTCTGCACCGTGACGACCCCATGGGGGCCCGGCATCTTGAGCTTCAGGTAGACATAGCTGGGGACAGCCATGAACTTGGCGTAGCAGGGACGCCCCAAGATGGCATGATATGATCCTGGGAAGTCGACAACCTCGAAGGTGAGAGTCTCGGTCCGGAAATTGTCGGGAGTGCCAAAGGTGACGGGCAGGCTGACCTGCCCGAGTGGACTCGCCATCTTGCCGGGTACCACCCCGTGGAAGGGGGCACCAGTCGGCTTGATCTCGGAACGAGGAATCTTCATGTCATCAAGGGTCTTGATGTAGAGGATGTTGAGACCACTCCCGCCGTCCATGAGGACCTTGGTGAGGCAGACTCCGCAAACGATCGGGTCTACCACCAAGGGGAATCGTCCCAGCTGGGGGGATGTAGTCGGGGTGATCCGCGCGTCCG
Organism: Stipa capillata; assembly: GCA_019208055.1. Lineage (NCBI taxonomy): Eukaryota > Viridiplantae > Streptophyta > Magnoliopsida > Poales > Poaceae > Stipa > Stipa capillata. The sequence continues at coordinate 23,280 of JAGXJF010005514.1, read as the reverse complement.
AATGAAATTACGGACTCAGACCATCGCAGGTACTTGGGCACGGCCGGTTCCACTGCGTTGACCTCTCGATCAATAATCTTCTGGCGACGTTTGGAGTCGTAGCCATTCGGGCCGCCGAAGATCATCAAGCAAGCGGTCTCTTTTGGGAATTCGTCTCCCTCGTCCTGAGGGGGCTCCTTTTTTTCCCTTATTGTTGTTGTAAGGCTTGTTTAAATTATTCAAGAGGTTGCAGTCACGTGTCAGATGATTGGACTTAGGCCCATGAAAGTGACATGGCTGACTCATCATCTCTTCGAAGGTCGCGTTGGTGCGCTGAGGTCGGCGCGGCGGGGCGCGCTCAGCCGCAGCAACGAGATCTCCACCTTTACGCTTCCGGTGCTTCTTCCTAGATGACTCGGGTTGAGCGTCCCGACTGGGTGAGTCGGACCCTTTGCCCTTGTTTCTTCCCTTGTCGTCCCGAGTAGCACTGCGGACAGCCTCTTCACCGGTGGTGAAGTTATTGGCTATGTCAAAGAGCTCGCGCGTGGTCTGAGGATTCTTGCGCGCTATCTTGTGGATAAGGTCGGTGCTTCGAACTCCCTTGGAGAAGGCAGTGATTACGTCACCCTCTCGGACCTCGGGCAAGGAGTTCTTCTTCTTGGAGAAGCGCTGGATGTACTCACGGAGAGTCTCATCCGATTTTTGTGTACAACTGTGGAGGTCCCACGCGTTCCCGGGCCGATTGTACGTGCCCTGGAAATTGTTCACAAAAAGGGTCTCGAGGTCGCTCCATGTCTGGATGCAACCCGGAGGTAAGCTGGTGAGCCAGGCTCGAGCCGAGTCAGCCAGGAACAGCGGCAGGTAGTAGATCGCGACGTAGTCGTTCCCACCATTGGTCCTGCACGCCGTGTGGTAGTCGGCTAGCCAGATGTCCGGTCGAGTCTCTCCGGTGTACTTGTCGATGCCGGTGACTCGGAACCGCGACGGGAAATGACACTGCGGATTCAGGGGCTGAAAGCCTTGGGACCCGAGTATCGCATGCCAGATGACGTTGGAGAGCGTCCCCGGCTGGTGGCACCGCTGTCATTGCGGTGGCCGCCGCGATCGTCTCTCCTGGAACCATGATGAGTGCTTCCTTCAGCGCCTGCAGGGTCCCTTGGTCCGAGTCGATCGCGGACCGGTGCAGCTTGACGGGCATTTTTGTCCGCGTCCTGTCGGGCGCGGGTTCTGGCGGCTATGGTGCCGCGGGCGTCTCGGTCGGGACCGAGTCGCTCATGAACATCTCCGGCCGGCTGACGTCGGTCGGGGCTTGCCCGTCGTCCGCCCGCGTTTAATGGGCTTTTCGGCGGTGTAGAGCGCCGACTCCTCGCACCTGCCGAGGAGCCGGGATGACCTTCTGAAGCTTCGGCATGCTGGAGGGCGGTTTCCTCTAGCAGAACCCGAAGTCGGCGAAGTTCATCGTGCCCCGGGTTGCCCTCGGGGATCTCAATGGCGCGTGCCGCCATTGTGGCCCGCGACGATGTTATGACTCGGGAGAGGAGATATCGGAACTCCTTCCCTTTCGCGCATGCGGAGCTCGTTGTGGACCTGTCGTCCACGAGCCCTCATATCGTCATTGCGTCGTTGGTCGCCACGCTGGCGGGCGAGCCGAGTTTGTTGCTCGATCAACTCTTCCTTCTTAGCAAGGAGTCGGAGTCGGGTCGCTTCGAGTTCAGCCGGTGTTTGTTCCTCAATGGGGACCTCTTGGCCATCACCGCCATTCGGTGAGTCGGCGTTGGCCATGAAGACTTCCCGGGATGGGTGGTGGCTGCCCGAGCTCTCGTCCTCGTCCGAGTAATACTCGAGGACGGGGAGGAAAGAGTCAATTGCTCCCACCAGTCGGGATCCGAGTGCGGATTCATGCGCGACAAACGGATCTGGTTTCAGTGAAGCCTCTTCCCTGAGGAGAGGGGCCGAAAGCGCGGGTTCGGGGGAGAGCCCGTGCTGAAGAGCTGAAGAAGCCTCTGCTGGTCGGGGCGTCGCCGAGTAGCAGAGGTGAAGCTGGCCGATCTTGTCGGCGATGAAGTTCAACCTTCCAAATTGGAAAAGCTGACCGGGGTCCGGAACAGCACTCATGAAAGCGGATTTCATGATGCTTCCCGGGACGAAGACGTTGTTGACGTTGACGAAACCCATCCGGATTCGTGTGGATGGATCTATGCGCACGCCCCTACCTGGCGCGCCAACTATCGGAGTATTATTTCGGCAATACTACTTATGGGGCGGCGTGAGCACAGCAAATCTGGATGGGTGCACACGGGAGACAAGATTTAGACAGGTTCAGGCCCTCTCGGAGAGGTAATACCCTACGTCCTGTGTTTGGTGGCTGGTATTGCGTGTATCCCAGGTGCTGCAAGCCCTAGAGAATCGATCTCGAGGGGGCTTGAGGTTTGAAACAACGGATGCTAGGTCAGATGAGACCAGATGTAATGAGATATGTTCAGATGCCGATCGGAGGTCACCTACCGGGCCTTATATAGCCGACCGGGATAGGGTTACAGGAGTCCGGATCGGTTAACAGATGTGTTTCCTAATCGGTTACAACAGATTCCGGGTATGCCGGATTAGCAATAGTCCTTGTCTTGTACTCCACGGTGATGAGGCGCCCCCGTGCTGTAGTCGGACTCCGAGTAGCCGGCCCGGCCCATCCCGTGGCCGGGAGGCCGGGTTCGTTCTCCTTGATGGTACCCGGGTGCCATGTCACCATCAAGTTGTTTCTTCAATTCGTCCAACTCATCTTGAGTCATCCGATAAGGGCGACGATAGATAGGAGCGGTTCCGGGAACCAACTCGATAACAAATTCGATGTCTCGATCTGGTGGTAGACCTGGAAGTTCATCAGGGAAGACATCCGGAAAGTCACAGACTACCGGGACATCTAGAAGATCAGGAAGGGACTTGCCTTCAAGAGCATAGAGATGAGGTTCGACGAACTTCGGAGTAAACCAAATAGTTTCACCGGAGGGATGAGAAAGAATCACTGTTTTCGTCGCACAATCGATTAGGGCTTGATGTGCAATTAACCAGTTCATCCCAAGGATGACATCGATGTCGGTGGAGGTCAAAGAAATCAAAGTGGCGAAGAACTCCAGATTACCCACTTTGATGCAAACTCCACGGTATTCTCGGGATGCTCTCATCACAGATCCCGGTGAATGGATAGACAGAGAATTAGGCATTAGCTCATATGGGATATTGTTTTCCTCAGCAAAACCCTTGGATATAAAGGAATGAGAAGCTCCCGAATCAAAGAGAACAGATGCTGGAACGGAATTGACAAAAAGCACACCCAGCACAACGTCAGGTGCATTTCAAGCTTCTTCAGCGACCACGTGATTCACGCGACCGCGATTAACAGACTGAGGCTGCGGTTTTGTTTTCTTGAAGGGAACATTACTCCGAGTTTGAGCTTGCATCGGTTTAGGACGGGGTGCAGGATTCTGATTTTGAGGGCACTCACGAGCGTAGTGACCAAGTTGGCCACATACGTAGCAGACTCCGGAAGGTGGCCTCGGAACAGGATTAGCCGGTTGTCCTTCAACTGGCCATGGTTGGACCTTCTGCTGAGGAGGACAAAGAACAGAACTGGATAATCCGGAGGAAGAAGTAGCACGATTGAACGCGCTAGCCGGAATCCAGATACGTCTCTTCTGCGAGCTGGAACGAGATGATTGAGCTACTTCCCTGGCATGCTTACAAGATTCTTCGAGAGCCTTTCTGCCATGCTCCATCTTGAGAGTCTTATTCATTAGAGCTTGGAAGTTTGGAAAGTCAAAAGGGAGCAATTCATATTTAAGCTCCGGATTCAAGCCCTTGCGGAATTTTTCTTGCTTATCAGCGTCAGTGGTCACGTCACGTGGAGCATAACGTGCCAAGTGGTTGAAGAGATGAAGATACTCGATGACATTCTTCTGCCCTTGCACCAAACTGCGGAATTCTTCCTTCTTGATCTCCATCACCTCTTCCGGGATATGAGTTCCGCGAAAGGCAGTGCAGAACTCCTGCCATTCAACAACATAGCCTTCTTTCTGCATGGCGAGAAAATTTTCCCACCATGCTGCCGCAGCTCCATCAAGCTGCTGTGCTGCAAAGTTCACGCGGTCATCCGCGGAAATATGCGCAGTTTCCAGCTTGCGCTCAACATTGCGAAGCCAATCATCGGCTTTGAGCGAATCATCTGAGCAAGAAAACACCGGAGGTTGCAGCCGAAGGAACTCCGAGATTCCACCCTGGTCATTAGAGTGACGGGTGGTATTATGGACGAGACGCTCCAACAGATGGGTCTGATCCATCCGGTTGCGCTCGATTTGCATCAATACTTCTGCCACAGATGGTAGCGGAGGAACATTACCGCGACCAAAGTCACGGGGTTGACCACGATTAGCAGACGGGCTATCCTCAGGAAGTCCAGTCATCTGAAGCAAGGAATAGAGGTTGCTTCAAACTCATGATCGAATCAAATAGAATGGAATGAAATTGAGAGAATTCCATGATTTACAAAATCTGAATATATCAACGGAGTAACAGGTAGAGTTGGTATTAATTGGGACGAGGTGAGAGGGAAGGTAAGGATTCCCTGCACACGTGAATTCTAACTTTTGAGTGGAGTAAAGAAGTAGCAAATCCATCTTTCAACCAAACGAAGAGGTAAGGAGAAGAGCTAGGATTGAAAAGGATAAGGAGGAAATAGAATCACTACTTATGCTTTTCGCAAATCCTTTTTAGGTTCAAAATAGTTTTTGTAACTTCTAGACCCAACAACGACCAAGTCAAAGGTTGTCCTACAGACAGTCCTGCTCTGATACCAAAGCTGTCGGACCCCAGAATCCATAATAGAGAATCTTAAGTGAAACCACCCGCTAAGTCAAACGTCAACCCCGACCTCAACCCCTGGGTATCAATTCCAAGAGGAGTGGGGTGATATGGCTTCGAATAGCCCGAGACGTCAACCCCGAACCTTCTCTGGTAAACTAATGCACAGATCAAGTAGGGTGATATGGTCTCCTCACTCTTTTCTTACTGAGCCGGAACGTCAATCCCAAACTCGTCCCGGCAAAATGCTCGGCTGGAGTAGGATGATATAGTTCCCAACCTCTCAGTAGCAGAGTCACTTCACAGGGGTGATTAAACCTAATAACTCTATGACATAGACTCTGAAACCCTACCCACATCATGTGCTTCAATAACATACACACACGGCACATGAGGCAGGCGAAAACAACCAGATTTCACAGCAGTAACTCTACGACTGAAACTGCAATATTATAAGTTCTTGAAACTTAACAACATATATTCACATAAGGGATCCGAAGATCCAACTACACAGCGGAAGAGTATATATGGCTACGAAGCCAAAAAGGTCAGGCCAAAAGTGGCAGCAAAACAAACCAAGCTGCCAAACCCCGGGGGCAGGACCACTGCCTGGGATTTTCTAGTGACTAGTCGTCGTTGGCGTCGATCTCTAAGTAGAAGCCACCCTCGGGAGGGGTAGTTTGCTCTGCAACAAAAATGTCAACGATAGCAGGGTGAGTACAAAAATTGTACTCAGCAAGACTTACAGTGGGGAAATTAGTAATAGATGTGACAGGTATCAACAAAGGGTAATAGTGGACTATTTTGCGGAAAGCCAATTTTACCTTTGTCAATAGAAGTTAAGTAGAGGAAAACCGACTACCAGAATACTTTTCCAAAGGAGACGAGTCGAACACTTCATGAACATTCCTTACTGCAGATCACAGCACCTTAGATTCCCTGATTCTTCCTCGACCACCCTGGGAGGAAGCAATCGCTAACACCACAGCCTTAGAGTTGGCAAGTTTTAGAGTCTGTTGTAGTTGTCTAATTCGTTGCGGATTCTTACCAAGCTGTCCATAACCGCGGACACGGCTGTTCAACAGTTTTAACCCTGCAGGGGTGTACATCTTTACCTACACGTATCGATCGACTCCTAATGCCATCGACGATTTACACACTTTCACGAGGTGTGCTGGCAGAGGGTGATTGAACACGACCGTTACAATGCTTTCGACCTAGGTATGAGCCACCCTTACGGGCCAGTCCATGTACATCAGTCCGGTCGTAACTACGGCACGGTCCCATAAGTTGCAGCAGGTGATACATCCCCGGACTCGAACCGTGTGTACCCCTTACACCTATATTGAAACACCACACCACATCATTTTTCACTCACCCAGTGAATAGAAACGGCAAACTATGCAGCTCATACTCTAAGTCTAGGCAAATTATTTAGTCGTGGGTGGTCTATTATCCCACCCGTGTAGAAGTACGCAAATCTTGGTTCGAAAGGACACCGGGAACCGGTCCTTGCGGAAAAATGAGACAACCCACCATGCTCCCAGCCATGGCCTCTCATCTAACCCAATGATTATTAGTCAAGTTCATTAGACACCTCCCGGTGAACACCCACCTACCACGTAACCCATCCAATGGTGTTGATTCATCTGCCATCCCAGGAATTATGACTTTTACATGTCTAAGCATGTCTAAGCATTAATAACATAGTAAGCAAGGTAAAGGTGCACACTATACTACTCTAGATAGGTTGGGATGGTAGTGGAGTTGATTGAGCGACAAAATAAGTTTTATGCACAGGAGTAGGGTTTCTGCTTAGCGGAAAAATAGAATTTGAATGCATGTGATAATGAATTTGAAAATAACTAATACTTTGCAAATAGTAGGTGTCTGCAATGTGATCAAAGGGGCTGCTTGCCTTGTTGCTCTGCAACAAAACCCTGCTCGTGATCGAGACTATCGTCTTCTGGACCTTCCGGCTCTATTGGAGAAGAACGAAAACACCGGAAACAAGGGTACGATAGTAAATATCTAAATTTTGAACACTAGCATGAGATGAAATGCATGCCATGGCATAGAGTATGCAAAATGGAGACTAATGCAAGTGGAATCAATTTAATCGGAGTCCGGACGCTCAAAATATTACGATCCGAAAATCCTCCGGCTAATCGGGGAAATCCTAATTTGAGTTTTTAGTCAATTATGCTTTTCCTAGCATGCAAACATGGATGAAAATGATATATTTGAGTAGTTCTCATTTTTTTGAACATTTTGATTTATTATTTGCATTTTTCTGATTACAGATGAATTTTCTATGAATTTTATGAGATTTTAACCAATTTAAATCCCTTTTTTGTATTTTTCTCAATAAAGAAACTAATATTTAAACATTTTAAATATCTTTCTCACTTAGCTCTAATCAACCCTAGAGGCTGACAGTGGGCCCTAGGTCAATCCTGGTCAAAATTGACTTAGGTCAACGACAGGTGGGGCCCACTTGTAAGAATTTCTTTTCTTTAATGTTTTATTTTAAATTCTGACGTGTGGGGTCCACTAGTCATAGAGACAGAATAAATGAGCTCATTTATTATACTGTTAGCAGTTAATCATAGTCATTAATGAGTCGGTTAATCATTAGTTAGTAATCATTAGCGAGATTAACCGGTCTAATTACGGGTCATAATGACCTTTGGTCATTATTGACCGTATTCAATGAGCTCGGGTGGCCGGCTCGGTTGGAATCCGGCCACCGGCTCGGTTCGGCCAGGGCGGGGCCCTTGCCGGCGGTGAGGCGAGCCGGGGAGGGAGCCAAGGCGGAGGGCTAACGGCGGCGGGGACTTACCGACGACGAGGCGGCCGACGGCTAGACGGGGGCGAGGGTTCCCGGCGGCGGCAGTGGAGCAGAGTAGGGCGGCACGGTGACGGGGCGGCCGGTGAGCTCGACGGGAGGCGGGGAACCGAGGCGAGGTGGAGCGGGGCGAAGGGGCTCCGGCAGCGAGCTCGGCTCGGTTGACACCAGGGAGGCACCGGGACGGAGCGGCGGGCGAGGCCGAGGCGGAGGCGGCGAGCACGGCGGGGCGGGAAGCGGCCGAGGCGACGGGGGCTTCGGTGGTGGGCTCGGAAGCTCGGTCGGTGGGGAGAGAAGTGGGGGGGTACTCTGCCAGGAGGAGGGGTAGTAGGGAGAGGGGCGCTCCAGCGCCCAAAGCAGGAGGTGGCGAGGCAGCCCCGAGCGCTGCCACGCGAGCACAGGAGGTGGCGGGTGCGGATGAGGGAGAAAGAGGGTGGCGGCGGTGGCTTAGGGGAGAAGAAAGGAGATGGGGGCGGGCCAGGCCGGTGGAAAGTGAAAATGGGCCAAGAAGGCCTAGTCGAGAATGGAGCAGGCCGCCGGAAATGGGGGCCTGTCCGGGGGGGTGGGGTTAGAGTAGGTTTTTTTTTGATTTCTTTGCAAACTTGCTTCATTTCAACATAATTCAAATTCAAAAATTACTTTTGGACATAAATTGGTATTGCTTAGCATATATACATACTTTGCACATTATTTAAAATGATTACGAACCATTTAGCTTGAGCGGTTCAGACCAAATTTGAGATTCGATTTTAATTCTTCAGGGGAAATTTAGAGTTGCTCTTAGCATTTCAAAATTTCAAAATCCTTCTCATTCCTAACTTGATGCACATGCCATAATGCACATTAGCAGAGGGTTAACTTTGGGGATGTTACATGCCAAGCCTTCTCGCCAGATCTCCGGCGGGTATGTTGGCCATCTCGATTCAAGCCCGGGTCGATGGAAACGTATGACGGCACCACAAACCTGGCGGAATTTCTACAGATCTACACTACGACCATCGAAGCTGCAGGTGTCGACGAGAAGGTTATGGCCAACTACCTCCTGACTGCCTTAATGGGAGCAGCGAGGACGTGGTTGACGAATCTCCCTCAAGGAACAGTCCATTCATGGGATCAGCTATGCAGCATGATCCTAGGGAACTTCCAGGGTGCATACGCTCGTCCGGGCAAGATCGACGACCTTTTCTGCCTCACCCAGCAGAAAGGCGAAACTCTACGAGAATTCACCAAGCGCTTCAGTACCGCCGCAACACTATACCCGAGGTAAGCAATTCTGATGTAATCAGTGCTTTCGTCGGTGGTAACAGGAACAAATGATGCATACAAGATCTGGTGATGCATCCCTCGAAAACGGTAGCGCAGCTGATGGACCTTGCCAAGAAGGCTGCCAACACCGAAGAAACCTTGTTATACATCAAAGAACAAGAGCATGGGATGACTTGCCCCCCCTCCCCCCGACAAGAGGGAAACTTGTCGAAGAGTAAATGCCCTTCAGAGGAAACGGGGAAAAGAGGTCAAAGATCGACAAGGTAATGGCCAACATCCCCGCGACGCGCCTGTGGTAGCCCCACTCAAACGACAAGCAGTCGACCTCTGCCGAGAAGACAGGTAAGAATTGGTGCGACTTCCACCAAACCGACTCGCATGACCTCCGCCAATGCCGACTATTCAAGAAATACTTTAAAGTGAAGAACGAGAAACATCGCGGGAAGTCCCCGCAAGTTGCAAACAATAGTCGACACTCTAATTCCGACGGCAACTCTAGCCACGAACCGTTCCATGGAGAAGATCGAGCGATTGACCACATGTTTGGGGGCTCAGCTTCTTATGAGTCGAAAAGACAATACAAAGCCATATCCTGAGAAGTCTTAGCAACAACTCGACAAACTTCGTACGTAGTCAAGTGGTCGGAAGTCTAGATCAGTTTCGACGAAATCGACTATCCTGAAAACCATGTATGACCAGGACGATATCCAATTGATGTCGAGCCGACAATTAACAACTGCAAGGTAGCCTGAGTACACGTTGATAGAGGAAGCGCGCTGAACATCCTCTTCATGAGTGCCCTCGACACGATGCAGATTCCGTGTTCATCCGTCAAACCTGTTACTCAGGCTTTCCATGGCATTGTACCCAGCTCCTCGGCCAATCCGATCGGTCAGATCACGCTCCCTGTAACCTTCAGGACACCAAAGCACTTCCAGATAGAAAAAATCTTATTCGACGTATTAAATTTCAAGACGGCATACAACGCCATCTTAGAATGACCAACCCTCGCCAAATTCATGCAGCTAGTCACTACAGTTACTAGTGCATGAAGCTGCCGGGGCCAAAAGAGGTTATCACAGTAAGAGGCTCTACCTAGAGCGCATTGCTTTGCGATAAGCATAGTCTGGACCTCGCCGAGCAACAGTAAGGAGAAGAGGAAGATAAATGCCCCAAGCCTAAAGCAACTGTCAAGACCCACGGCGAGGTAAAAGTTGTTCCATTGGGCCCGGTGGAGCCATCTAAGATAGTTCGGATTGGCTCCAACCTGGATCCAAAATAGGAACTCGAGCTCATCACCTTCCTCCAGGCAAACTCGGACGTTTTCGCATGGAAATCATCCGTCATGCCTAGAATCCCCAGGGAGGTGATCGAGCACAAGCTGGCAGTTTGTCCCAACGCCAAGCAGGTCAAACAAAAGCTCCGGCGGTTCGCTTCCGACCGGAAAGAAGACATCAAAGTGGAAATCGAGAAGCTCCTGAAGGCCAGATTCATCCGAGAAGTCGAGCATCCAGACTGGTTAGCCAACCTCGTTATGGTGACAAAGGCTAATGAAAAATGGTGGATGTGCATTGACTTCACGGATCTCAACAAGGCGTGTCCTAAGGATGCTTTTCCTTTACCTAGAATAGATTAGATAGTAGACTCCACGTCCGGATGTGACTATCTAAGCCTTCTCGACGCCTACCCTAGCTATCACCAGATAAGCATGTGTCGGGAAGATGAGGAGAAAACTTCCATTGTAACTCCTTTTCGTGTGTTTTGCTATCTGAAAATGCCTTTTGGATTAAAAAAAACGCAGGCGCAACATACCAACGTGGCATGTAACTCGCCCTCCACAGACAACTCGGTCATAACATTGAAGCCTATGTCGATGATCTTGTCCTAAAAAAAGGAAAAAAGAGGACCTCCTCTCGGACCTTCTCGAGACCTTCACGAAGCTGCGAAGGAATCGGATCATGTTAAACCCTAAAAAATGTGCTTTCGAGGTCGTTGCTGGAAAACTACTCGGGTTCCTAGTCTCACACCGAGGAATCGCAGTGAATCCTGACAAGATCCGAGCTATCACTGAGATGAAGTCGTCGAAATCCATCCGAGATGTCCAGAGACTCACGGGCTACATGGCAGCCATGAGTCGGTTCATATCCCGATTAGTGGACCGTGGAAACCCCTTTTTCAAATACCTGCAACAACATGACGGCTTCAAGTGGACGGAGGAATCAGAAAAGGCTTTTCAAGAACTCAAGAAATATTTCACAACCCCCCTGTGCTGGTCGCTCCCGACCTTGAGGAAGAGTTCTTAATCTACATAGCGGCCGGACCACGAGCAGTAAGCAGCATCCTAGTGGTGGAACGTGAAGCCCTGAGCAACGCGAAAAGATATAAAGACATGTGTACTACATCAGTGAAGTCCTTCACGAGCCCAAAGAATGATACCCCCAAGTGCAGAAACTCCTCTACACGGTATTAACGGTTTCTCGCAAACTCCGGCATTATTTCCAAGCTCACAAGATCACAGTTCCGTCCACCTATCCACTCGAAGAAATCCATCGCAACCAGGACGCCATCAGATGGACCGCCAAGTGGGCCATTGAGCTAGGAGAATTCGACGTCCACTTCGTTCCCTGAACAACGATCAAATCTCAGGTGCTCGTCGACTTCCTTGTCGAGTGGTTTGAACCCGACCATCAAAGCAGTTTGCCTTTCGAGAATGTAGAAATATGGAACTTACATTTCGATGGCTCCTTAACCATCGAAGGGACGGGGGCAGGGATAATTATGACGTCACCAACAGGAGAATGCCTATAGTACGTACTACAAATTGATTTCCCGGCCACAAACAATGTGACCGAGTATGAAGGTTTGCTAGCCGGTCTCCGAGTCGCTTTTGCACTTGGCATCCGCTGCCTACTCGTGACTGGGGACTCACAGCTGGTTGTGAAGCAAGTGTCCAAGGAGTACCAGACCTCTGACCATACCATGGCAGCTTACTTACCGGAGGTGTGGAAGCTAAAGAAGAAATTCACCGGACTCGAGGAAAGTACATCCCAAGGAAGGATAACTGTTGAGTCAATATTCTTGCCCGCCTGGCATCGTCATGATCTCATGCCCACCGGGAACCTTTGTAGAAAGGCTCTCGACACCGTCCATAGCTTCCATGGATGACAAGTCTAATGAAACTGCTGTCGAAGAAGTGGTAGACCACTTAGGGGTGTGACCATGTATTGATGCTCCAAGGGGGGTCGCGGGCCGCCTCGTCGCCCCCCTCAATTCTGAGGATTCGTGGATAGAACCTATCTGCATATACCTTCTTAATCGGACAGTCCCCAAGGATGATGCACAAGCCGAGCAGATTGCTCGACGTGTTAGGATGTACTCTCTAGTCGATGGAACCCTCTACTACAGAGGGGCTCACGGAGTGCTGATGCGATGCATCGCCCAAAAGCAAGGTAAAGAACTACTTGATGAGATCCATGGAGAGGTATGTGGAGCACACGCTTCTTTCCAAACCTTGGTTAGAAAGGCCTTTAAACAAAGATTCTACTAGCCGACAGCCCTCCATGATGCACAGGAGTTGGTGAAGCGATGTGGTAACTGCCAGTTCCACAGCAGACGTGTCCACCAACCTGTCTAAGCGTTGCAGACGCTTTACTTGTTGTGGCCCTTCATGACATGAGGCCTGGATATCTTGGGGTCTTTCCCAGTCTCAGCCGGGGGCTACAAGTTCCTATTCATCACAATTGAGACCTTCACCAAGTGGATTAAGGCTGAACCAGTCGCGAAAATCACTTCGGAAGCCACCAAGCGTTTTATCATGAAGGGGGTCATGACAAGATTCGGCGTCCCGAGTAGGATCATCACTAACAACAGTACCCAATTTTCCAGCGCGGATTTCATCGAGTACTGTGAAGGACTTAGCACCAAGATTTGCTACACCTCTGTAGCTCACCCACAAAGTAACGGCCAAGTTGAGTGCGCCAACGGCCTCATCCTACAAGGTATGAAGACCCACGCTTTCGATCACCTGTCGGCCTATGCCAAGGCTTGGGTTCAAGAGCTGCCTTCAGTACTCTGGGCCCTCTAAACCACGACTAATCGAGCCACGGGTCAAACACCCTTCTTTCTGGTTTACGGAGCCGAGGCTATGCTCCCATGTGAACTAAAGCTCAAATCTCCTCGAGTCGAGCTCAACGCCGACGAAGAAGAAATCCTCAGAAGAGAGGATGATCTCAACTACATCAAGGAACGACGTACTGAGGCGCTTATGCGATCAGCCAAATACCAGCAAACTCTTCGATGCTACCACGAATGACACATCCGGGGATGATCCCTACAGGTCGGAGACCTAGTTCTATGACTTGTTCAGAACCAGAGCAACAACAACAAGCTGTCTCCGAAGTGGGAAGGCCCCTACAATGTGGTTGAGTCATCCTGGCCAGGGTCGTTCAATTTGGCCATGGAAGATGGTCGAATCCTCACAAATACCTACAACATTGATCAACTCCAGAAGTTTTACGTGTAAGTATGCCAACTAAGTTCACATAAGCATCGCCCTTCGGACTCCCAATACGTCCCAGTTGCGCCAACCGCTACCTTGCATCATCTAGCTATGAAACGGACAAGTCGGCGGTAAGACGCTCCAGGTGCCCCCGCCTAGCATGCACCCCCGGCAACATTTTTAGCAGATCATGACAAGAGCACCAAGAGCAACTCGCGACTACTCGAGGGGAAGGGCGGCTCCCTAGATTTTTTTCCTAAGTCCAGCAATAGATGTGCTAGCTTATTTTCCTAAGTTCTTGTTCAACAGTTTGTAAGCACACATTATGTTTAATAAAATCTATATCCTTAAACTGTCCATTAGGAAAAATTTATGTCTCTTCCCAATAAACAATTGGGGGCTAGATAGGCACTACAGGACTGATAGGTCTCCAACGATATGTTGCACAAAGTACTCAAAAGTTCAACACTCGAAAACGAAGGACGACCGAGCTCTAGCTTCGCAGAAGAAGGAAGATCCCTTATCGTGTCGACGAGTGACAGAGGGTCCCTGAACCCTCCACTCAACCTCGACCTAAGGCCTGATTGACCAAGATCCCCAACTAGCGACAAAGTCTCCAAGTGTATATTGAGGGAAAAACTAGAAGGTACGAAACTGGGGCATATCCGACGAAACCGCTCAAAGCCAAGAAAACCGACAAGGCTCTCCAACCACCTAGTAAATAAAAAGGCCGGGCGAATGCGACGCTAAGGCACCTTATCAGACATACGCATGCCTGATAAGTCCTTAGTATGGGATTCTCAGCTAAAGGATTTGCTAATAAGATTAAAACAATAAAACATGGGAGTAGAACACAGCACAAGTACTCTAATCAAAAAGCTTTGTTTATGTTACAAGTGCAGGATCACAGCACAAGTACTCTAATCAAAAAGCTTTGTTTATGTTACAAGTGCAGGATCGCTCAAGGGGCAGATGCGTCTTCACTTGGCACGTACAAACGTTCAACAAAAACGCTGGCGGCTCGACCCTGCTCCTCCAGCCGGTTGGCAAAGCCCTCGGTGGCGCTGACGGACACGCCGACCTCCTGCAAAACGGAGTTGAGAAGGACCGCGGTCGATGAAAGCCTCCCCTCAAGAAAGGAGGCACGTGCCCTTTCTCAGGAAAGGCTCCTCTCTGACTCCTTTAGCTGATCCATCATCGGGTCGACCCCACCCGCGAGGATCCCATCGATCAATGGGTGAAGAGCCTGCGTGATGAGGACATCCCACCTATCGTTACACCCTCAGCTAGTCCATCTCAATTCGGCTCTTCTGAAGTTACTTCCGGCAGCTCCGAAAACGATCGTGTTTCTCCAAAGCTAATCTCGGCTACTCCGACTTCAGATCCGGAGATTCCTTTCCCGAAGCTAAACCCGGAATTACTAGGACCTACCGATAGGGCTCGCGCGCGATAAATTACTTCTCAGGTACTTTCAATTCTTGGTACTTTATTTGATATTAAAGAACATATGGTGCTGCCTAAAGGAGATGATCTTTGCTTATCAGGAATGAAGGTCCAAGTCTAGCTAAGAGGGATGGACAATGGAGCATGACGAGAAGGAAGGGAGGAGGAGGCAGCCAATCTACAAACAAGAATGGAGATGCGGAGCTGCTGTCAAGCTATTTCAAGACTTTGAAGCTGCCATGATGAATTATGATGATTTGGACGAATAATACAAGTTACCAACATGTATTTTCATCCATACCAGTCCGTAGGTGCTGCACCGCCTTATTTTGGGAAGGCCCCTGTAATTTCGGAGATTAGGCAAATTAGGTAAAATCTTAGAGTCCGTATACTAGGAAATACCACCTCTCCTTACCTCTTTAAATACCCCTTGTGTGCCCCCTAAAGACCTCGGGTTTCATTGAGTTGTTTAGCTACTGCTACAATCGCATCTACAAGTCGTGTAGGACTACCGCCTTGTTTAGATCGCTAGTGGAATCCCAATATATTTTCTTCTATCTCTTGTGCCAATCTTATACTCACAATTTTAGATTGCAATCATAGTTCTTGCTGGTTCTTCGGTGCTTGCAGGAACTCAAACTTTGTTGTTCAGGTTGATCGCGCCTACGGCAAGGCCAATAACCATCGGAGGTTGGTGTAGCGATTGCTAAGGCGTATCGTCGTGTACGGTATAGTCGGATCGTCAAGGTCAAACTCCACCCAATCGTTAGTTATCTTTGTCTCACTGAAAGATCGGGCCACCATTTTTATCAAGTGGTATCAGAGCTCAGGTTGATCGGTGAGAGTTTTACTGTTTTTCGTAGATTAGATTTGTTCGTCCTATTGTCCAGAAAAAGCCAAAAAAATAGTAGATTAGATCGTTTTCCCTCTATCCAAAGCAATCTGTGCTTTGCATCTTTCTTTCAGTAATTTTTGCATTGTTGAGTTTGTGTTGCATTGTCGTGTCACGTTGCTGGTCTAGTTTAGATTCAGTGTCTATTTCGTTGTGTCTTGCATCCAGTTAGTTGCCATTGACATCATCTTGTGTTGGTCAGATTGGTTTCAAAAAACAAAAAAAACAAAAAGAAAGGAGAGGAGATCAATTCCATATCTGTTACGGAAGGAGTCTAGGGAAAACACAACTTACGGAAGTTTTGACTTATCCAGAAATCAATCTTCGACATTGCCGGAGTCCCCGACATTTTCGGAGTCTTCAAACTTGTACGGGACCAGAAGCTATTCTCGGACCCTCCGAGTTCAAACCCGGAGGCTCCGACCTTCCCAGAGTCTTAAACTTTGTACAGGAACAGAAGCTAAATTTGGACCCTCCGAGTTTAATTCCGGAGGCTCTAACATTTCTAGAGGCTACCACCGTGTGAAGCTGATCTTGGACCTTCCGAATTCAATCCCGGAGGCTCCGACTTTTCCTCCGAGTTCAATCCCGGAGGCTCCGACTTTCCCTCCCAGTTCAATCCTAGAAGCTTCGAGGAAGTCCACGTGAATCCCAGTAGTAACTCTCGGAACCTCCGAGCTCTATATCCCAGAGGCTCCGACTTCAGTACCTCCGAATACTAGTTGAAGAGTCCAACTCCAACCCTAGTTTGAGAGGTTTTAGTAAAACGGGCATAACTTTCTCATACGACGTCCGTTTTGGATTCACGACCACTCAAATCGAAGCTAACGACGAGGCGCATCAGAAAATTTTACACATGTATACACCTGTACAAGTCTTGACCCTCAAAATTCAGCTTCTAAGTGAGACTTTTTCACCCTAGAAGTTTTTCTGTTACTTTTTCTGATCTTGCAGAGGGCATATCTCCTTCGCCCGGACTCCGATTTGGGTGATTCTTATTTCTCTAGTTAGCTTGAGTCGAGGACTTGCTTTCCACCTTGATCCTAGCTTCTGCTGAGGAATTTGGTTGAGGTGACCTTTTCAGAATCTTCAATTTTGGGCCGAGATTTCCACTAGTCGTTCCGTCAACTTTCTCAGAATTGGCTCAAACTTTTTGGAGACGTAGAGTTTGGTCACCTGCTCACAGCTGCAAAAACCGTTCGACAATCGGAGCTGTCAAACTTCCTCCCTAACGCTGCCACTTTCCTGCCACGGCAAGAAAATCTGCAGTTTTTGCTGCCGCGGTAGCAGCTATCAACCTTGCTTCATCTCTGTCACAGCAAAACTTGTGCTGATTTTTGCTGCCACTTCTGAGACTGCTGTTATTTGTCTGACTGATTGAGTGGGTTTCTAAGATATATATTAAAAAAAAGGAGAAAAAAATCTCAGAGATCTTTATCACTCACCTTTTGCAGTTTCAGTATCTTATCTTTGGGGTACATCCACTACTACCTGTTGAGCTTCGCTTATATTTTTTGCAGGTCATTCATTAGCTTTTCATTGGTCTAGCTAGGTTTCAGCAAGAGTGACTAGTACTTTGAACATTTATTCAACTTGCATTTGCTGAATTGAATTTTTGCTTTTCCCTGCTACCATATTGAAGCCAACCAAGCCCCACCTCCTATACGGTACTTGTTCGGTCACTTTGGTAATCACTATACTAATCTTTTGATCATCCTTGACATCACCAAAGGCCGACAACCACTGCAGCACGGTAAGAACTAGTAAGCGCTTGGTATGTGCTACTAAATTGTTGAGGTTCCTTCCATCCCACACCCCACATCCCAGTAGTGATAGGAATATAAACCTGTGATTTGTTTCCTTTTGCTAACCATGGCAGGTGACAATGATGTTTTGACGGGCCTCACGGAGGATCTCCACAGGACCAATGAACGAATGCAAATACAGGAGAACCGCCTCAAAGCTATTGAGGATGGACAGGCGACCGCTAATGCTAACATTGCTGTATTCTTGCTCGCCTTGATAATCTTGCAGGTGCTGCGATACCTACACCTCGTCCTCCCAAACAATAATGGAGTACCACGTGCACGACGAGTCCCTTCAGCTGCGACCAACAATGGCAACGCCTCCGTTCAGCGAGCAGCATCCGTGGGATCGGGAGCCGAGGATGACTATAGTGCTGATTCTGAGGATGATGATGACGTCAACCACAACAACGACCGCGATCACCGTCGACAACGCTACAACCGACATGGTATGCGGCGACCACCACGGCCACGGCGTGACCGAGATAGAGATGACGTATTCTCTAAGGTAAAATTCACTATGCCCCCTTATGAAGGTAAATATGATCCAGATGCATACCTCACATGGGAGTTACTAGTTGATCAGAAATTTGCATGTCATGATTTTCCAGAGGATACACGTGTTAGGGCTGCTACTAGTGAGTTTTCTAATTTTGCGTCTATTTGGTGGAAAGAACACTGTAGAGTACATCCTCATAATATTCCAACCACTTGGGACACATTAAAACAATTAATGAGACATCGGTTTCGTTCCCTCATACTATGCTAGAGATTTATTGAATAAATTGCAGCGTTTAAATCAAGGAAATAGATCTGTAGAAGACTATTATCAAGAATTACAAATTGGAATGCTTCGCTGTGGTTTAGTCGAGAATGAGGAAGCTTCTATGGCTAGGTTTATGGGTGGATTAAATAGAGAGATTGCTGATATTCTTGCTTATAAGGACTATAACTCTATGACCCGTTTATTCCACTTTGCTATACATGCTGAACATGAAGTGCAGGGGCGCTCGAGACCGCGTACTAACTTTTCTGTAGGTCGTGTTTCCACTTGGGCACCGCGCGCACCCGCTGCCCCGCCCACTCATACCTCCACAACGACTCCTTCAACCGTCATATCAGCTTCAGCTCCTGCTCCTTCCAATTCAGCATCCTACTATGACACCGACGAAAAATGATTCATCAACTCCTGCTAAAAGTTCATCGTCGGTGGCCTCCACGGGGAGAACAAAGGATATTCAGTGCCATCGTGCAAGGGCTTCGGCCATATCATGAAGGACTGTCCTAACAAGCGCGTCTTGCTCATTCGTGAAGACGGCGAGTACGACTCTGCGAGTGATCTAGATGAGGAGACCTATGCTTTGCTTGCTGAACATGAAACAAGGTGACACCAAGGCTGACCAAGATGAAGAGCATGTGACCGCTGAAGATGCCGACCGGTACATGAGTATTATAGCACACCGTGTGCTTAGTGCTCAGATTGTGCGAGACAAGAAAAATCAGTGCCACAACCTCTTCCACATCAAAGGTGTCGTCAAGGAGCGTTCGGTTCGTATAATCATTGATGGAGGAAGTTGCAATAACTTAGCAAGCATCGACATGGTGGAGAAGCTCAGTCTACCTACACGGCCACATCCACATCCTTATTACATTCAGTGGTTCAATGATGGCGGCAAAGTAAAGGTAACACGCATGGTGAGAGTTCAATTTTCCTTAGGTCATATCATGATACTGTTGACTGTGATATTGTGCCTATGCAAGCTTGTTCTATGTTATTAGGTAGGCCATGGCAGTATGATAAATAATGTATACATGATGGTAGAACTAATCAATATACTCTCACACATAAAGACAAGAAAATAGTTCTACACCCTATGTCTCCTGAGCAAATTTTGCATGATGATCTTGCTAGGGCTAGTAGAAATAAAAGTAGAGAGCATGTTAAATCTGAAAATCAGCAAGTAGTTCATGAGTTAGAGCAATTTAATAAGTTGAACAAAGCTACACCTAGCTCATCTACAGAAATAAAATTGAAAGGTGCTGCATTCTTAGCTACACGTGCTGAAATTTCAGAATTAGATGCTAGTTCTAATGCATGCTATGGACTGATTTGCAAAGAAGCTTTGTTTTCATTTGAAGATATGCCTCCTTCTTTGCCTCCTGCTGTTGCTAACCTTTTGCAGGAGTACATTGATGTGTTTCCAAAAGAAATGCTGCCGGGGACTGCCACCTATGAGAGGCATTGAACACCAAATTGACTTGATTCCCGACGCCTCGCTGCCCAACCGTGCACCGTACCGCACCAATCCTGAAGAGACCAAGGAGATTCAGCGACAAAGTTCAAGAACTTCTCGATAAAGGTTATGTTCGCGAATCTCTTAGTCCTTGTGTTGTTCCTGTTATTCTTGTTCCTAAGAAAGATGGTACTTGGCGCATGTGTGTCGACTGTAGAGCCATTAATAATATTACAATTCGTTATCGTCATCCTATTCCTAGATTAGATGACATGCTTGATGAACTTAGTGGCTCAGTTGTGTTCTCTAAAATAGACTTGCGAAGTGGCTACCATCAAATTCGTATGAAATTGGGTGATGAATGGAAAACAGCTTTCAAAACTAAATTCGGTTTATATGAGTGGTTAGTTATGCCTTTTGGATTGACTAATGCACCCAGCACTTTCATGAGATTAATGAATGAGGTTTTGCGAGCTTTCATAGGACGGTTTGTGGTAGTATACTTTGATGATATTCTCATTTACAGCAAGTCATTAGATGAGCACCTAGACCATTTACGTGCTGTTTTTAATGCTTTACGTGATGCACGATTATTTGGCAACATCGAGAAGTGCACCTTTTGCACAGATCGAGTCTCTTTTCTTGGCTATGTTGTGACTCCTCAGGGAATTGAAGTTGACAAAGCCAAGGTCGAGGTGATACAGAGTTGGCCGACTCCTAAAACGGTTACACAAGTGCGGAGTTTTCTCGGACTTGCTGGTTTCTATCGGTGGTTCGTGAAGGATTTCAGCACCATCGCAGCGCCGCTCAACGAGCTTACAAAGAAGGATGTACCTTTTGTTTGGAGCGACGCACAAGAAGACGCCTTTGTGATATTGAAAGATAAGTTAACACACGCCCCCTTGCTGCAACTTCCTGATTTTAATAAGATGTTCGAGCTTGAATGTGATGCTAGTGGCATAGGGCTTGGTGGTGTTTTATTATAAGAAGGCAAACCTGTAGCTTACTTTAGTGAAAAACTCAGTGGGCCTAGTCTGAATTATTCAACTTATGACAAAGAACTTTATGCTCTAGTTCGGACTTTAGAAACATGGCAACATTATTTGTGGCCCAAGGAGTTCATCATACATTCTGATCATGAATCTTTGAAGCATATTAGAAGTCAAGCTAAACTGAACCATAGACATGCTAAGTGGGTTGAGTTCATTGAGTCTTTCTCTTATGTTATCAAACACAAAAAGGGTAAAGAAAATGTTATTGCTGATGCACTGTCACGACGTTATACCATGCTTTCCCAACTTGACTTCAAAATTTTTGATTTGGAGACCATCAAAGATCAATATGTGCATGATGCTGAATTCAAAGATGTATTGCAGAATTATCGGGAAGGGAGAACATGGAACAAATTCATCATTAATGAGTGATGATTTGTGTTTATGTGCTAACAAGCTATGCATCCCAGCTAGCTCCGTTCGTCTTTTGTTGTTACAGGAGATGCATGGAGGAGGATTGATGGGTCATTTTGGCGTTAAGAAATGAGGACGTATGTTGGCTGCCCACTTTTTTGGCCAAAGATGAGACGGGATGTTGAGAGATTCGTTGCTCGCTGCACTACATGTCAAAAAGCTAAGTCATGACTTAATCCTCATGGTTTATAATGCCTCTACCAGTTCCTAGTGTGCCTTGGAAGATATATCTATGGACTTTTGTTTTGAGCTACCTAGACCAAAGAAGGGGAGAGATAGTATATTTGTTGTCATGATAGATTTAGTAGATGGCACACTTTATACCATGTCATAATCTGATAGTATGTTACTGTTGTTGCTGATTTATTCTTTCGTGACCGTGATACTAAATTCCCTTAGCCATTTTTGGAGAACTTTATGGCTAAATTGGGGACTAAACTTATTTTCTACTACTTGTCATCTCCAAACTGATGGACAAACAGAGGTTGTGAATAGAACATTGTCTACTATGCTTAAGGCTGTTTTGAAACAAATGTGCATATGTGGGAAGAATGTTTACCTCATATTGAGTTTGCTTATAATCGTTCGCTGCATTCTACCACTAGAATGTGCCCCTTGAGATTGTTTATATGGCTTTAAACCTCGTCGCACCTATTGATCATTGCCTCTTCCATCTTCAGAGAAGGTTAATTTTGATGCTAAGCAACGTGCTGATTTAATATTAAAAATGCATGAGACAACTCAAAGAGATATTGAGCGCATGAATCTAAATATAAACTTGCTGGGAGTCAGGAAGGAAACATATTGTGTTTGAACCAGTGATTTGTCTAGTTGCATTTAGAAAGATGATTTCCCTATTTGCGCAAGTCCAACTAATGCCTCGCGCTGATGGTCCTTTCAAGTGCTTTGAAAAGATTAATAAATATGCATATAACTTGATCTACCTGCAGAACTTTGGGTTAGTCTCACATTTAACGTTGTGAATTGAGCCATATTTGGGTGAGGAAATGAGATACCGTCAAGGACGACTTCAATTGAAGAAGGGGAGGATGATGAGGACATCCCTACTACTGATACAACCACAGTTACATCCGCCCCAAGTACCAATGCCGGAAATACAAGGACATATAGCTAGGGCTCGTGCTCGAAACTTAATTATCAGGTATTGTCATTTCTTGGTACTTCATTTGATATTAAAGAATATATGTGCTACCTAAAGGATGTGTTCTTTTGCTTGTAGGAATGGAGGTCCAAGCCAAACTAGGTTGACAAGTAATGGAGCATGAAGACAAGGAAGGATGAACAAGGCAGCCAATATACAACAAGTTTTCACTCAGACTTCAAGTACAAATGCAAGAGATGATTTGGTGCTGTGTAAGGAGTCCTTCGCATGTCACTTTGGGCCTAGAGAGCTAGAGATAGAGTCCCACAAGATTTGACTCTGATTCGGATTGCTGAGAGAGCCCTGACTTCACGTCTTTATCTCGAGCATACAAACTCCGATTTGAGTGATCTTAGACTCTTTGAAAGTATTATCTCGTGCTCTTTCCAACCTATTTCCCCATCTCCAAATTTCTTATGAGCAGACCACAACTACAAAACAATTCAGATTACTTTGAAACAGATCACATCTTCTCTTTATATACCCCCTAGAGTTTTCTCCCTTTAGTTTTTGGGTTTCATTTAAGTTGTTTAGCTGCTACAACAATATTGCATCTACAAGTTGTGTAGGACTACCACCTTGTTTTTAGATCTTCAGTGGAATCCAAACATTATTCTTCTAGCTCTTGTGTCAATTACATACTCGCATTTCAGATTGCAATCATATTCTTGCTGGTTTCTTCGGTTGCTTGCAGGGAACTCGAATTTTGTTGTTCAGGTTGATCATGCCTATGACAAAGTCAATAACCATCAGAGATTGGTTTAGCGATTGCTAAGGTGTATCGTCGCGTACGGTATAGTCGGATCGTCAAAGTCAACTCCACCAAACCGTTAGTT